>VZZY01016701.1:246217-291026 GCA_013400335.1 Eurystomus gularis
AGCCCCGCGGCGTGTCACCCCCGCCTCGGCCTCTCTGCCCCGGCCCCGGGGGACGGAGCGCTGCGCTGGGCGGCACCGGCGGCGGCTTCGTCCTCACTCCCCCGCCACGCTCAAAGCCGGGTGCTTTTTAGTAGAAACAGGGGCCTGGCCTCGGTCTCCTTGTTACCGGAGCTTGCCACCCTCCTGCCTGTGTGCGGCAGCCTGTATTAAATGTATTTCTGTCCGTAGCATTTGTTGCTGGAACAGTCCTCTGCGTGTTTAGTTTAAAAACTTCGTAGCGTGCCCTGTGGTGGCACCACTGCATGTTTGGACTCGCAAGGCAGTTTTTAACGCAGAACTGTCTGTTGCTTCCTTCTGTGCTCCCTATTAATAGTAATAAATGCCTGTGAAACAACTGTAACTTCAGAGCCAACAAAATACACATAACAGCTTCAGTGGACTTGTTCTGAGATCTGCCTTAAACTTTATTTACAAAGACGAGCTTCCTTTTGTATTTCGCAAAGCTAGGGAGTGTTGTGCCAAAGAGAGAAAACTGACTTAAATCTGTGTTGGGGTGTGAGATGAGTGCCCTTTATATGGATTCTCCCCTTTTGTTTGCTGAAGTTGAAATATAGTGGAGTGATTTTAAACCTGCAGAACTTAAAGTCTGGGTGATTTTTGGTTTGGGTGTGGGTTTTTTTGTGGTTGGGGTTTTTTTTTTGTTTTTTTTCAGGACACCAGGTTTTAGTTTACTGCTATCCTCAATTCACCCTTTTGCCTTGGTTTAACAGTGGCACATATGGTATTGTAAGATTTTCCTTCTTGCCATCAGCTCAATTAAGAGATTCACACTATCTCTTAAAGCAGGTGGGTTAGGTGAGGACAGAATGTGAGTCTTTAGTAAGAAAACAGAAAATATTAAAATTGAAGACTTTGATCAGTTATGATTCTTAATTTGTATGTAGATCTAATAATGCATTATTATTGCTGATGTCTTTTTTAAAAATGTGACTGGAAACGAGGCCATTTTTGGAAAACCTGTCCTTTAATACTGTTCAAATAGTGTGGGAAGAGGGAGGAAACCACATGTCTAAGCGTAAAAATGGAAATTTGCTTTTTAATTCTATGGTATTGGCTGCTGGTCCTCTAGCACCAGCGCTTGTCGTAATCCACCTGTCCATACTGTGGTAGGCCCTCACATGGCCTGTGGTGCTTTTGAAGCTCATCAGGTTAGGGCTGTGTAATCGGGGACTACTAACAGGTATGGAATTGCAAAATGGGCTGCTCTGTCTGTTGTTTTGCCTGGTGCTTTTATGTTGCAGTTGAGATGTAAGTGCTAGAAAACATGCACGTAGACGGATGGTTACCTTTAATCGATGCAGGCCTAACAGAGACTTTGCTTGAACGTAGATAGCCCTCATGAATGCCTGATCAAGTTTGCAGTGCTTTTGCAGTTACTTCACCATACATGTTGCTGCATGCATTAAAGTTCAAATGATTTTCTTACAACTTTTTTCATGGATTGATGTAAAATGCTAAGAGAGGGTGAGGGTTTGGGGCTTGAGATGCGCTGTCTCAGTTCAGTTGATGGAACAGTTAGTATGTACAGTGCTTAATGTGCTAGATGTGAACAAATCCCTTTAACTGAAGTATTGAACAATAAGAACAGCTTTTCTGTGGGGGGGAAAAGGTCAGAAAACACTTTTAATGAAACACAATTACTATAATAAAGGAATTTTCAGCTTGCAAAACTGTGGATGCTGTTGCAGGGTTTTATAATGTGCTAGTCCTGACATGCAAGGTATTAGCAATTTTGGGAAACTTATTTATGTTTTTGAGACACTGTGTCCCCTATGGTGTTTGCTTTGTAAGACAACATTAACTCGTCTGCATTTAATGTTTGGCTGTAGACCTATATGCACAGCAGGTTTTACACGAGGAAGACTCCAAGCATAGCCTGTGTTCATCACGAGCAACAGAAAGTAGGATTTTCAGCCAGTTAAAGGTTTTGGGAATGTACAGCTGTAATCATCAATGTGTGATCAAGAACTGAAAAACTGGTCTGCTGGCTTCAGGATCAGTGCTAAGACCCAGAAAGTGAATGTCTGGTTGAGAAGCTAGTGCTTCTGTGTGTCTTTGTATACAGAGATGGGAGAATTGAGAACGTGTGATTCGATTACTTTAGGTAATGTGTGTGTTGGTTGATAGTAGTTTTTTGTTTGGGGTGCCTGTCTACTCTGATGTTATGTTCATTTGGTCATGCCTTGCCATAGTTTCTGTTTTCATTTTCACTTCATTTTTTTGTTTTCCCTTTGACACTGTACCTGGTGGTCTCGCTCACTTCAGAGGCCCTTCACTGAAAGGACTGTTGAGAACAAAGATTGCGCATTCAGGCTTGCAGGCTCCCGTCTGAACATACAGCGCCTGTTCAAAGGGACAGATCACGTATTCTGGGCTCTTGGGGGAGCTGGCAGAGGGGGCCTGGGACTCTCAGGGCTGTTTGCCATTTTGTTTGAAATCTGACACACATTTGCAAACGGGTACAAGCATTGCCCAGCTTATGTTCATAAGAACAGATAAGCGAGAGCGTGTTCTTTCTGGCTTTTAGGTTAACAGGCATATACTATTTCTGTGTCGTCAGGTTGTAGCGGGGTTTTGCTGGTGTGAGGTACAGGAAGTACTACTTCAGTCACAACATTCCAGCTTAAGGCCTGTCCAGATTTGAGGCTGGAACTGGCTTGTTCGTTAGTGTAAATTTTGTCTCCCTCTGCCTAGAAAGGCACAACAGAGTGCTTCTTGTTGTCGTTTTTCTATTCCCACTATTTTGCATTTACTTTAAAAGAATTGCTGAATCTTTGTGGTATAGTTTACTGTTAATCTGTTTTAAAATTACATTAAAAATGTTAAATGTAGGGTGAAAAAAACATGAACCACAGCATGTGTGGCTTTAAAAGCTGGTTTTTAAATTGTAAACAATACTGTTTCCCTAGTATACTAAAAATACTTTATCAGATAATTTTATTAAGAGTGTTTGATATTTTCTCTTGGAACTCATTACAGCACACATATTTAGGTATTTATTGTGAATTTCTAGTATTTCCCTGCGAATTTGCAGTAAGAGTGTGGGGTTTCAGTTGCTGTGGGGTTTTTTTTGGTTGATTGTTTTTTTGGGTTTTTTTCCTGTTTGTTTTTTTTTCTTGCTTAACAGCTGAGTTGTTAGGAATAGTCGACTGCCTTTAGAGATTCCTGAGAGTTTATGTACTTGGCAATAATTAGGAAATACATTTCCAAGAATGTCTGTAAAAGAAAAGTCAGAGGTTATCTAGTACTTGCTTTGCAACCACGAACAGTTTCAGCAAGGGGGAGAAAACCCCACAATATTCTCACTCCTACACCTTATCTAAGAGAGCACAACTGCATAAGCTGAAGAGAAGCCTCTGCTGGAAGGGTCAGGAACCAGAGAAGGGCAGTGATGACACTAAAAATAGAAAATGATTGGTGCTCTCACTAACAATAATTAATACATCGCTTACTATTTTAACAGCCCGGTTGGGATGACATTGGTGAACCTCAAGTGGTGACTCCCAGGTGTTTGTCTCTCTACTACAGTGCACAAGCACTGAAGAGCTGTATTTTGATCCTGCATTTCAGTCTTTATGTAACATAATTATGCTTGTAAACTGTTCTGGAACTCTGTACTTGAAAGGGGTAAAGTTTACCTGAAAGGGCCATAAAGTTTAACCATAATGTTAAAAGTTGAGATTAGAGAAATGCATTTGTAACGTTTTATATGTCAAGTACTACACAATAACAAAACCAAAGCTAGTTGTTAGAACTGTGTATTATGGTAATAGAGAATTCTGCTCAAACCTTGCATCAAGGGAGAGTAAGTTCAGTATTGATACCAGCATTACCAGGAGCTGTGGTTGCAACTATTCAAAAAGCTTGAGTCAAATCCTGTTTAATCATGCAAGCATAACACTGACTTCTGTCCTCATTTATGTTGGGGTAAGCCTAAGGTAATTTGACAGAACATGGACGTCTTATTTGAGGAAATATTACATATTTGGTAAGTGACAATAGGAAGCAGCAAATAGCTCCTTCAAGAAAAGGAAAGGATCAGCCTTCAAATGTAGCTGCATCTGATGGTTTTTAAAGTGACTTTTTGCCTCCCAGAAATACACCTTTGATTGTACTGCTTTGAGGTTTTTCTTCCAGACAATTGTCAATTTTTGAAAGAGAAAGGTGGATTGAAGAGTATCTTGAACTGTGTCAATACAAAACAGTTGCATTGTATAATGTACATACTGCATGTAATAGAGTGAACTTCTTTAGCAGGTTTAACAAACATCAAAGCACTGAGTTGACTTTCTTCCTTGTATAAGCTACTGTTAATAATTTCTATTATTAAAATGTGAAAATAACGTATCTCCTACTTCAGATGTAATTTTTATATTGTCTGTTGTATTTACTTGTTTACACAAAAACCAGTTGAGAACAGTTGGGGAAGAGAAGGTATATTTACTCTTAAGCACTGTCTGTATTTGTGATCTTGTCCCTCTTGAATGTATGAAGACGTCTTCTGTGGGTGGATGAACAAATTGTAGCTCAGCAGAACAGTATGGGCTCCTAGAAAAATCTGGATTTTTGGTCTTTGCAGGTTTGTTTTGTTTTTTTATCAATTCCCTTGATATATACATACATTGCTGTGTAGGTGATGGTTAGAATATAAATGTGCAACCTGTGAGCACATTAAAAGACCAACTTTCTGTATTTCTTCCTATGGAAGTCTACATAGCAGTGTGACTTGCTGTTGTTAACAGAGTTTATTGTTTTTAAAAAGCTTGAGTTAGCCCTAGCATAAATGGTGAGGTTTCTGAATTGGTGTTGAACCAGTCTGAATTGACAGCACTCCAGAGGTCAGCCTGATGAGCTGTTAGGTGTAACTCCATGGTTGTAGAAGGCCTCAGAGCCTGTGATCTCATCAAGTCCTTGACTTTAGGGCCTTGCTACAGAGGAAACGTTTGTGTGCCTACCAAAATAGATATAATGTGTATTTATACACAAAATAACACGTTATGCGCCATATAGTAGATAAACAGTGGATGAGAGTTACACCCTCTGGTCAGGTTGTCGGATGAATGGGGGGATAACAGTGTCACCCTTTGCCTGTTTATTATACAGAATGTAGATTAATGTAAATACTGTGCATTTTATTCTGTCCATATCCTTATGTCATAAATTTTTAATATTTTTGCAAAGACACTTCTGTGGTATTTTTTTCCCTACCACCTGGTAGTGGGTACATACAGTAGACGTACAAGTGCAGCTGATGGGTGAGGACAGTGACATCAAACAGGCTTTGATTGTGTTAATATCAGAGGCTCAACACCTCGTGTAAATCTGAAAGTGCTTAATCCTACAAGTTGCAAGGTAGGACAACCTGTTTCATGTATACAGTTCTGAAATACGTAAAGATTATTTAATAGGAAGGCTTCCTCTGTTGTGTTTTTGTTTGTTCTGCTTTTTAAACCAGAGTGAAATGCTTTTTTACGTTATTCCAGTTACATGGGAAATCCAGTTGCTTACTGTCTTTAGTTAGTAATGGTGAAACAGTTTTCTGAATTTACTGTTCTATCATTGTTAGATTTGGAGACACCTCTCCTGGGAAGGCGATACTAGAGTTTAGAGACTGGGTGGCTTAGTCGTAGGAAAATATAAACTAGGCACAACTGTATGCCTCGTTCTCTGAATCTGTTTATTTGTATTGGGAGGCTAGAACTACTGCAGCTTTCTGAACTGATGTACCCTGGTAACATTTGTGTGTCATCAATGAATTGTGTTCAGCAGGAAATGTTGCTGCTGCTTTATTTTCTGTTCTTGATTTTTTTCATTGGAAACTTGCGTTTCAGGAAATATTTATGAGTTGGGAGCTGTTGCTGCAGCTCTCTGAACAGCATGATGTTTGAGAGAGCCTGATACAAATCATGTTAGTAAATATTTGGTGTTGGACATGAGAGGTTCTGGGTGGGCATTCTGGAAAAACATGAACAGCTGTTTAGATTTTGACTCTGGCTTGCAACCATAAGCGTACACCTTTGGAAGTGTAGGTAGTAGGCTTATTTTTGTTCTCAATTTCTTTATTTCCATTTGCCAGCAGCTGCTGCTTTGGTGAATGAGGTGCCTCCTTAGAGGACATGGCTAATTACAGATCAGCTGTTGGTGGAGGGATGCACTTGGAGATAGACATGTTCTTTTATGTGTGTGTCATTTGCATAATGTGTTAGGACACACAGTATGGACTGCATTAAGTGCTAGCAGATACACTGTAGGGAGTAAAGGGAATAATCTTGCTCTGGCATCACTGAGCTGGCTGGATGACATAATCTTATTTTAAATTTTGAGGTTTGTGCCATTTTTTTTTTTTTTTCCTTAAAGGGCCAGGGAGAAGAAATCAACTGGAAAACTCTAAATTTTAAGGAGAGAGATTTTAAACACTGAGTTTAAAACCTGAGTTACAGTTGTAGTTGGTACAAATCAATTGAAAAGAGGAATCTGAGTGTGTTTCTGAAGTGATTTTTTTTTTTTTTTTTTAACTAATAGAAATGGTAGTGAGCCTTCCTACTTATAATCTGTGTATACTACTTTGTACTTTAGCAGAGTACTATTTCTTATTGAAACTTAATTACAAATCACCTACCTTTTAAAAGACTGTATTTTATTCTTTTCTATTTTAACTTTTAATCTAAGTATATGGAGCTTTTTATGTTACAAAGTTGGTGAGAGCATAAGAGAATTAACACTCTTGCAGTAAAAAAAATGCTAAAAAAATCAAAGCTTCTTAAACTGCCTTAACATTAGTGTTGAATACATAAGATGTTCTCTACTACAAACATCTGTGTACTTCTAAGTGTGAGGGCAGAAAAGGCTGAAATAAAAATAGTTTTTGTGATGCTGTTTAACAGTTTGATGTGCTCACTCTTGGGTGCTACCTGTTCTGACCATGGGATGAGCTAAAAGAGAATATTTAAATTCTTATCAATCCCTTCCAGATCATTTGGCTTGTGACAGATGCAGTCTGCCCAGTGGTATGCTCATGGCATTGATGCTAACATCTTAATTCTGAGAACTAAAACTGAGCTCAGTCTACAGTTCAAGTTGCACTTTTTAATCAGAAACATTCACTTGGAGAGACATTATTTAGAAACTAAGTTTATGGAGCCCAAGTCATGTGGATTTCAAAACCATAAAACAACAGGTCCAGTTTTTCTTGAAGAAAAGACATTTTAACTTGTCCAAGGACTTCCCTATTGTAATGGAACATGAAAGTGGTTGATTTCCTAAGAAACATGATCGATATTTAAATATAATAGACCTTAATTTTAATTAAAGAATTGTAGTTTAGACATGTTTAAACTCATGTATCCTCAGTTTTATAGTGTTTAAAATGGCTAGAGTTCAGTTGGTGCTTGCAGGAGTATGCACAACTGCCAAAACTTCCTTGTGATGCAAGAATCAAGAACCAGAATGTTTCACTGTTGTTGTTTTGACCATCAAAAGAAGCAGCAGATCTAGTATATGCATCTCAAGCAGGTGGCTCTTACTGCCTGTAGGTTCTGCCCTGTTTTGGTATGATAAAGATCTGGTTAGGGTTGTCTCTGACAGGAATGCCGCAGTTTTCATGTATAAGCCATCCCATTGCAATTCATGCTTTGCTGTTGTTGCTGTGCTTCTCAGCTCTCTAATTTTGATGCAGCTTCAATAGGGAGCCTGTGACTCTGGTGAAAAGTATTCCCATCTGTAGCCACAAACATTTCTTATTCATCAATGGTTGTAAAATCTTACTTGTTCCTTCTTGCATACATCTAAAAATTTTATTATCCTCAATCACCATGGTAAAAGGTGAGCAAGTAAAAGGTGAGCGAGTAAACTTTGGCTCAAGTAATCAATTTTCATGGTAATTTTACAGGCCTTCTGCTCCATTCTGTGCACTTGTGGTGTTTTCATATGGATCTGTTTGAATACAGTAGCACATTTTCTATTCGCTTTTATTTTTAAAAAAATTCTTGGAGTAGTTGTTTTGGAGCTGCCTATGAGATGGGATTTGAACATGATCTCTTTTCTTGTCTTAAGGAAGAATGAACGGCTTGTATACTGCTCTTGGGTTATTAAAATGTCCCATCTTGACAAATTAGCATTAATATGAAAGACTCAAAAGTGAAACAAGTTTTCTTAAATATTCTTTGAATATTTAATATTTGAATTAAATTTGAATTCTGGCAATTTGTGCATCTGAATCAGATGCTGGAGTAATTCAGTAGCCATGGTTTGTCAAGCTGATGTTCTCATCCTGGTGTTGTGGAGGTAAGCTTACAAGCTTGTTAATTGCCTCTCTTTTGTTAGCATTTTGAATTTTCTTTCTTTTTTTTTTTTTCAAAGAGTAAGTATTACTGCTTTTCAAAAACACTGCATACCTGACCAAAATGGCCCTTGTAGCTGAGTGTTTGGAACAAAGGGTTTTTTTCTTTATGTTAGTGTTAGAAAATGTGACACTGTATAATGGATGCACACCAATACTGCCGGTATTTCATAGCCTGTGCGCTTTAGGTATTCTTTTTAATGACATATTTGTGGATAATTTTGAGTAATTTTCTCTCCATTTGTACTATAATGGAGGATATAATTCAGCTGTGCATCTAAATAGGTCTGATAGTTTTCTGCTGTTTTAATGAGTCAAACGGCAATGGAAAGTGCTTAGTTTTGTATTCCTTTGTACAGAATTTTTGCTTGCTGATGCTGTTACTCAGGTGAGTGAATATGAATTGTCTGAAGAAATGCAGAAGGACCTTTTGATGTTCAGCACTAGTTGTTTAAAAAAAACCTCAAGGTGCATAAATGTCAAGTAACATGTCACAAAATACTGAGAGGTAATGATTAACTCGGAGTTCATGGGTGAGATCTTAGAATTGCGATAGGTAATTCTAAGAATTAAACAGCAGCTTAATGCTTGGAGTTGATCTAAAAAGCAAATTGTCATCCATTTCCTTCATGTTCTCTGTCATGCCTCAACATATAAATCCATAGTACACTTGAAGCTGGTATGTCTAGGTCTAGTTCTATCCCTTCCCTCTTTGTTTTTCCCCTCAGAAACAACATAGAGTAGAGCCAGAAAAGTCTCAGAGAAAGAGTGACTGTAATAGTTGAATATATGGAGTTGTTTCTGTATGAAAAATAAGGAAGCTAGGACTTGGCAGTCTGGGAAAGAAGAGACTGTGAAGATGGAGAGAGGATTTTGAGATGTGGTAGCTTTCTCCATCTCTTGAATTTCTGTGGATCAACTTTTTACTACCTACTCCAAGAATTTGGGGGTGTCAGATGAGCATGATGGAGTGAGAACAAGCAAAGGGAGATGGCCCTTCGCATAAAGCTGATTAAGCTTGCTACTGCGCCGTGGTATTTTGGAAGCTAAAAGTGTGTACTTAAGCCGAAGGATAACCTGGGTCTGGTTTTGTAAGAGCAATAGTTGTAGAGTTACTAAATACACTTGCATTGAAATGAATTATGGATTTGTGAGTAGTTGAAGCTGGTAGGATACTCTAGAGATGCTTGCTCTTGTGTTCTTTCCTAATTATCTGCAACTATCTGCATTTGGTTACTTTTGGAGACGGGATAGGTGGACCTTTGATCTGATCTACAGGTGTTCTTATATGTTATGATCCTGACCCCATGATAGCTCATCAGGTTCCCACTGCTTTCGAGAGGTTCTGTACTGAGCCTGCTGAAACAAGGCAGCTGTTTGTGACCAGCAGCAGGAAATTTTTCAAATATTCAGGACTTGGATCTATTTTTGCTTCTTGAAGGCTCAGGTTAGATATCAAACAGTCTTTATTTTTGCTTGCTTTTTAGAAGTTGCTGTTAATTCTTGTTGCATCATACAGGTCTGATGTTCTCCAGTTTTGATAAGCTAAAATGAAATGTACAATTACTTGTTTTTGTGTTTACCCCATCTCCTTCTCCATCCCCACTCCCAGTTGAAGGAGAAGGCAAGGTGAATGTGCTTAAATATGCTGTTGCAGTTCTCATTTCTTTTCTACTTGTTTGCAATCAGGCAAGTACTTTTTTTGTCTATTAGTAGCCTGTTAATTGTTTTCTGCATTACTGTTAGTGGACTGCACTACATTGCAGGCCTACATTTGTGATTCCAAGTCTTGCAAATACTGCAGCAGCAAGACCAGTAAATCTCTTCAGAGCCAGTGGGAAACTGCTCTCTCCTTTGTGGTACTCGCTTAAGGAGAGGAAGGGGCACTTTGAGAGGCTACCCAGTGAGCTACATAGCTTCAAAGGCTGCTGCACTGGACCAAGTGGTGTACAGGTAGGGGACGTACAGGGAGAAGTTCTACCTGGCAAAAAGGAATTTCTCTCCTTCACCAATACTGAAAATCAGTTATCAAGAAGGTAAAAAAACAAAAGGTAAACTTTTACCTAAAAGAACTGTGAAATGAGGTGGCCACAAAACAGTTGAGCTGAGTTGGGTTTTTTGTCTTTTGTGGGTGGGCAGGCCAACAACCCTCATCCCCCAAAACTATTTTTAAAGCTAGATCTAAAATATTTAAAGGCATCTGTGGCTAAGATGGTTTCTGCTCTTGTAATCAGTGAATCACGACTCCGAGAAACTAAATTCTTTAAGGTGAGCAAGTGGAGACAGTGGTAGTCTTAGACAGTTACTCAGCAAGGCGTGTTCAGGGTAAACAGTTCTCAGTGGTAAGTTTGTATGCTGAGGATAATTTTTTCCTCATTTCTTTTAAACTGGGGAATTGTATAAACTTATGGAAAAAATCTTCATTCAGTTAAAGACTACTTTTTAGAATTCAGTGGTGCCTGTTTTTTACACTTTCTGGAGTGAGTTTATCAGGGGAAAAAAATTCCGCCCCCCCCCCCCCCCCGTCCCTCAACCTGTTAACCTTTATCCATTTCATGGTCAGTCATCAGTGGCTTAAATTGTGGATGATGCAACATCAGTCAGTGATGTAAGGCCTGTCTCACAATGGGAACCTGAAGTTGAAACAGAATTGTATCTGTGTGTTATGTTCTGTGTCTGCTGTGAGAGAGGTGAAGCAAAAACACCAGAGTCATCTCCGTCCCATTTTAGATAGTGCCAAAAGGTTGAATCATAGTTGTAGTGTGGGGTTTTTTTTTGTTTGTAGTTTTCGTGTTGGTTTTTTTTGGGGCGTGGGGGGGTGGTGAGGATTGGTTATGTGGTGTGTTTTTTGTTTGGGGTCTTTTTTTGGTGGTGCGGAGTGTTTTGTGGGTGGTGGGCTTTTTAAAAATTTTATTTTTTAAATTGAAGCCATTAATGGCACTGGATGAGTTGAGGGGAAGATCCTATGTATGAGATTAAGAACAGGATTTGTGGGAGTAACTTGACCTTAAATTCAGTTAATACTGTGGCCACTTCCCCCTCTTAGATAATCTGCCTGGCAGATTTCTCTTTGCTGCTTAGGACCCAAGAAACCATAAGCTTTCATTCCTTGGAAGGCTCTTGTAGTCTTTCCTACTTTTGTAATTGAGAAAGCGGGGATTAAACGAATAGGTCTTCAACTGAGGATTACTAGCCTTTTAAAGCCATGAGGAGCAGTGGTAGTTGTTTTTGTATATTCTTTATCCCATGATGCAGTTGCTTTTTGAGGAACTTTCTTCCTTCTAGACACCATTCCTGTTTAGGAAAGGAGTAGGACTAGTTGCATTTTAGAATGACTCACTGCAGAAGGATCTTCCAATTAATTCTTACCCCTTAATAAAGCCTTTCAGGGGTAGTTACACTTTCTTTCAGAAGCCTGATTTTTCTCTGTTGCCTTATTTTACATATTGCTATGACGAAGTGGTAGTAGAGGCTTTACTGTTCTACTACTCTAGTTTGTACTTGGAATTCCATCCAGTTCCCAGAAGTTCTATTGTATTTATTACTTGAAATGATTGCAGTCCAGACTACTTTTTTATTCTTACGTGCAGATTTAGGATAGAGGATTTCAGAAAAATCTAGAAAGTATGTATGTAGGAATACATTTTGTGATGGCTTATGTTAATAAGGTTTGGAGTTTTTTATAATTGCAAAAAAATCTTCACAGTCTAATCTAAAATACTGAAAAAGGGGAAAAATGACATTATTCCTCCTTCATGAAATAAGCCATGTCAGTCCTGTCAGCTGAAGATTCTCATGGGCATCAGCAGTTCTAATAAACAAGCTTTTGAAAAAAGCCTTTAATTCTTGTGAAAACCAATTATGCCTATTCTAGTATTATTTTTTAAATAAAGCTGACTGCTTTTTGTATGATGTGCTAGAATATAAATAAATAACTTGCTTTGTATGCATTCTGCAAACCTTCTTTTGGAGGAATCGGTTCCAGGTTTAAGCATATATACCCCAAGCAACTAACACTTTCTTCAAGTATTAGAGTAAAAAGCCTAAAAATAAGTTCTGTTTCTTTTTGTACTGCAGAACTATATATAATATCTAAAACCTGGCACACTGTTCTATATGAAGCCACAACATGAAAATATGAAGAATATTGTAAAAATAACAGTATTTTGAAATTAAACAGACAGTGGAACTAGGTAGGTTTGTTTCAGGAACGAAAAGTTGATACTTTTCTAAAAATCCTCTATTTTTAGCCAAATTTAGGAGGGGAAAAAAGCTTGTCTCTAAAGGAAATCTAGGAAGAATAAAGGCTGCTTTTTTTGAATATCTGTAACTTGAAAGAGTTGTGGATACTTCTCCAAAACCAGGCAAACAAACACTGCTTGCTGTACACATAGTAAAAATTGTGAATTCATAAACTGTAAACTTCATCTGAAAAACAGAAAGAAATTCTTGAGCATCTTTCCATAGGGAGTGATGGACTGAGGTCTAATTATACTTCATCTAGTGTCTTCTTCTGGCATTAACAAAGTCTGCTTGTTTTTAAGAGAATTATCTCTTCCTGTTTTTTTTGCAACTTTATGAAACCAAGCCTCTAGTCTTGATGAAGTAAAGCTTATAGAAGTCTTAAGTGTGAAAGGCATAGGTGTCTCACCTGGAAATAACAGATTGATGGTTAGATGTACTGTCTAAGCACTGAGCTGAGATGGCAGTAAGAAGATAGTAATGCTCTGTTAAGAAACACTGCTCTTAGGAGTTTTTAAGTGCAGTTCAATTTTAGCTGTCCTGCTAGTGATCCTTTGGCAGCTCTTTGTAGTCCGTTGTGAATATTTGAAGCACTTTTTTTCTGCCTCCTGTTGGGCTTTGGATGAGGTAGATTATTGTGAAAATACATCTTACCAAAGAACATAGTTATAAATTTGGTAAGTAGATTTTTATGTAGCCTGAGCTTGAAGTAAGAGGTAGTCAGAAGGCTGCCCACAATGGCAAAATGCAAAGATCAGCTGATATGTGATAACTGTGGTACAAAGACAAGGCTTTTCTGTAGTATTCACAGGATTTCACATGGAGCCTGGAAACCACTGCTGTCTCTGCTACAGCTGGTCTTTGGTATTAGATCTTTCCATGACTTGAGAGTTTCTGGCTCTCTGAGATCAATGTGAACTTGTTTTTCAGTTTTCTTCTCCTTTCCCTATACATGGGTGATTATTTTGTTGTAAATGGTCCTGTAAGTGGTTACTGAAGCCAGAGGTTTGAGAAAAGGATGACAGTTGCACAAATAACATGGTTTCAGTAAAATTAGATGAGGATGACAGAAGGAATGGATATACCTTTACTCTTGCCTTTGAGGGCTTACGGTTATGTAAGCAGAGAGTACTGCCAAACTATACTGGACGTGAACAGTTAGGGAATGTTAGGAGTTTGAGCTACAATGTAATACTGTGCCAAAATACAGTCTGAACCTGATTTGTCTGCTACTCATCCTGTGTAGCTGCTGTACAATGCATTCTCATAGTTGAAAATAAGGCATGGGGTTAAAAACAGTTTTCACAGAATTGTGAATCATTGAGATTGGAAGGTGCTTCTGGAGATCATTTAGTTCATCCAGCTGGAGCAGGCTGCCTAAGACTATTTTCCAGGCTGGTTTTGACTCCCAAGTATGGAGACTCAGCAGCTTCTCTGGGCAACCTGTTCCAGTGTTTGATCATGTTTATAGTAAAAAGAATTTTTGTTGTTGTTGTTTAAATGAGATTTGCTCTTATTTCAGTTTGTGTCCATTGCCTCATGTAATTCCATTTTTGGCATCACTGCCCTATACTGGGGACTCGAGAACTGAGCACATCACTTCCAGATGTGATCTCACCAGTGGTGAGTAGACTGGAAGGGTTCCCTCCCTCAACCTGCTGGCTGTACTCTGCTTGGTGGAGTCCAGCAGGCTCTGGCTTTCTTTGCTGCAAGGCCACATTGGTGGATCATATTCAACCTGTTGTCCCTAGGACCTGTTATGCAAAGCTGCTTTCCAGATGGCAGGCCCAAAGCCTGTTCTCATGCTTGGGTTTATTGCTCCACAGGTGCAGGATTTGACATTTCCCTTTGAATTTCATGAGGTTCTGGTTTGTCCATTTCTCCAGTCAACATCTGCCTGAATGGTAGCCTGCCCATCTGGCATACCAGACATTCCTCCTAGTTTTGTATTGTCAGCAAACTTGCTGAGAGCACATTCTGCCTGATTGTCCAGTTTATCAGACAAGAGGTTCGTCTTGGCCCCAGTACTGACCTCTGGGGCACACCACTGTTGGCTGGCCTGCAGCTGGACCTCTTGCTGTTGGTCATAACTCTTTCAGCCTGGCAAATCAACCAGTTTCCAGTTAAGTTTACTGTCCATTTATTTAGCCCATACTCTGTCAGCTTGTCCATAAGGTTATTGTGGGAGATTGTGTCAAAAGCCCTCCTAATGTCATGATAAATATTTGCTGCTCTTCTCTCATCCATTAAGCCAGTCAGCTCCTTACAAATGGCTATCAGGTTGATTGTTTTCTTTTTCATGAATCCACCTTATTGTCCTTTGTGTGTTTGGAAGCCTTTCTTGTTGCCCTTCATGTCCCTTCCCACATTGAAATCCAGATGGGCTTTGGCTTTCCTAATCCTATCCCTGCATGCTCAGACAGGGTCTCTGTTCCTCGTGGATCACCTGGGTCTTGCTTGACAACCTTGTACACTTCCTTTTTACATTTGAGTTTAGTTAGCAGCTTCTTGTTTATCCATGCACACCTCCTGCCACCTTTGCTTGATTTTCTGTGCACTGCTATGGACCGTTCTTGAACTTGGAGGAGGAGATCCATGAAAATCAGCCAGCCATCTTGGACCCCTATTCTCCCCAGGGTAGTCTCCTGTGGGATTCTTCCAAGCTGATCTGTGAACGCTTCTGTTCTGAAGTCCTGGGCTGTGATGCTGCTATTTGGCTTTGTTCCCTCTCTCAGGATCCTGAACACCACCGTTTGTGGTCACTGTAGCCAAGATTGCCCCTGAACTTCACAACCCCAAGCATTCTTCCTTGTCTATAATATGAGGTCCATCAGAGATTGCCTCTTCCTTTTCAGATCCTCAGGCAGCTGTGTCAGGAAGTAACTCTGTCCTGCTCTGATTTTGATAAAATTATTAAAATAATAATATTTGTATTCCATACATTTTTTTTGGTGAATGCTTTCTGAATTGTTTTTGTGCAAAGTAAAATAGGAGCTGCCCTCACAGACTGTTGGCCAGGAACTTGTACAGGGTAATTAAATGCAGAGAAGGGGAAGTTTAATTAGAGGATTAATCAGTTTCATCACACAAAGTTTTAAATGCCAGGATATGCAATTGATAAGAAGACTAGTGAAGTGTTTGGTAAAGGACTGTTGAATAAAACAGAAACAACAGGTTGCATTCCTACTGTTGAGTAGCTTTTAGTTACTGTTTTATTGTTTTATTCAAAATCTCATTGAAAATAATAGGTAAATTTTGTCGTCTTCATGTATTGCAGCATGTTAGTAGTTTTTCATGTTGGTCTATTTTTTTACATATATTTTGTGCACACACCTCATACGTTTTTAGATCTGGGAACTTCTGCCATTTGATCTGAAGCTGCAGAGTGGTGACTTTTTTTTAATCACTTTTCACTTGAAAGACAAGATTAGAAAATACATTGTCCTTTTACAGACGTAGAAGAAAATAAAAAAAAACCTCCACAAGACAGCCACTGCTCTAATACCAGATATTGTTGCACAGTCCTATTACTGTCACTTATGTAATGAAGAGCTTGGCGTGTGCATAGTAGAGTTTTGATGGGATCATAGCATGTGTACTGACACTTGGGGCAAGACTGGTAAAAGACATGCCTAAGATAACAGTGTGAACTTCATATGACACTTAAGTGAATTTTTTCTCAAGGGTCAAGACCTGCTGTTAACTGAAGGAAGGTTGTGGTGGTACAAGGCAGACTTTCTGCTGAAGTACAAGCAACTCTGAATTTAACTCATGTGTTATATAGTCAACCTCTAGTCTTCCACTAATGAACCTTCTGCTTGTTTCTTAATTTCTGAATTTTTTTTTGTTATTGTTGTATTCCACACATTCAGCTATGCTTTTCTGTCATTTCTTTTTGAATGCTGGAGTTGTCAATAACTTTGTAGGATTTTGGGGCTGTAATAGTAGTACTCCCCTGAGAACTGACAGAAGTCTGATACCTGATATGTCCTGGTTGATTTAGGATTTGCTTGTTAGAATGGTATGTTTTTCATGGAACCGTGTTTTTACAAGGTTTCACTGACCCATTAATTTCAGGCTTTGAATATATCTGTCTTAGACTGTCTAGAATATTTCAGTATCATTTTTAATGATGTGTTTCTTCACATACAGAAAACTTATTGGTAAGCGAACAGCTTTTTAGTTCGTTGAAGTCTATTGATTTAGGTGGGTTTGTGTGCTGTTTCCAGGATTTGTGCATCTGAATTTCTGGCTGGGTGGTATTTTTTCTTTTTTGTTTGTAAACTTTTCAGTTAAAAAATAAAATAGAAAATCTTTGACTCTATCCAGCTTTTGCAGGAAGAGGACTTACTATTCAAAACAAATTTTGTGTTTTGTGTTCAGTACAGAGGGAGAGTTTTAAACATGTAACATATTAATAGAACATGAATGATGAAATCTAAGTTTTTGGTTGCCTTTGTATGTTGTCAATCACTTCTGCTGTGCAGACTAAAAATGAGGACCACTTAATGTCCTCTCTCACCTTACCTATCCTGCCCTCTTCCTACTAAACTGTTACTTCCGCTGTTGAGATTTCTTTCCGTTACTTAGTGCGTGGCAAAGATTTTATCTTTTAAGTAGTAAAAAACTTCAGAAAGACCATGGAATTATGTGCCAGCTTTGCAGCTCTGGAGGGGATAGTTCAAACAATTGAATGAAGAAAAAGAATAATAATTACTATTACTATGAGTAATGCCAGTGGTGTAATTGTTGCTGTACCTGTGTAGCATAGTAAAGTAGTTGGTCATAGTGTTCACATTTGCACTCTGATGTCTTCAGAACATGTTGGTGTCATTCCCCATCTTTCATTCACCATGTTTGGTGCTATTGAGGTTCCTCCCAGAAGACCGTGCCCAGTTTTTGGCCTTCCCTGCGAGACAGGGCAAACTGGAGAGAGAAGACCTTGAGGGGCTGGGGTGCCAGACTAGAGAGGAGACCAGTGGCACCAACTTTGCTCAGCCTGAGACAGGGGCGGCTGAGGCAGCAGGTAACTGGGGACTTCAGCCACTCGAAAGTGAAGGGACAAGAGGGAAAAGTTGCAGTAAGGGAAACTCCAGCTGGATACAAGGAGAAAAAAAACTCTTGTTGAGGGTGGTTAGGCATTGGAATGGATTGTGGGTGGTCCTGGAACCTTCCTCTTTGGAGACTTTCAGGACTTTACTGGGCAAAGACCTCAACAGCCTTTTTGTCAGTAGTCTCCAGTGACAGTGATTAGAGCCGTGTGTTGTTCTTTCTCTAAATAACCTTCTGTTTTGTTGCATTGTAAAAATGCTATTGCCATGTGCTTCCTAATAAAAGCGAGGTATATCTTAATATATTTATGTCAGGGAAATAATACCTATCTGAACCTGCAGAGTTCTTTTAAAAAATGGGGAAAAGGGAAATTAGATTCACTGCAAAACACTGACAGCTCTGTCACTCTCACAGTTTGATGATTTTTAATTTTTTAATTTTTATTTTTTCCCCCCTAAAGGCCCACTTTTTATAGTAGTTTATGAAGGTTTAAGTTTTTGGTATAATGTAAAGCTCAGCTGAACTGTGTTATTTTGGAGTAGTGGAGGCAGTGTCTGTTTTAGACAGGAAGGTGTTTCAGGGGTAAGAGAAAAATAACATGATCCATCTTGATCTTAACTCTGTCTCAAGGATTTCAGTGTGATGACTGAAGAGGGGATGGCTTCATCCTAGTTTTGACTAAGGTGATGGTTAGGTCAAACTTACGGTTCCTCTTTATCACTTAACTTCAGAGGACTAAGTTTTGGTCAGGAAAATTAGAAGATAATTAGAATCGGGTTGACTTTCTTATGAGCTATCTTGTCTATGTGGCTCCTGTGTTATAAATACCTTTTAGCAGGATAAGTGCTCAAGTAAAGTGATACTTTACTTGAAAGCACAGAAAGGTCTGCTTTCTAGAGGTTTCTTTCTTAGCTTATCCTTAGGTTGTGGAATTCCAGAAGCTGTTTTTTAAATTATGTTCTTGAAAGCCCTTTGTGTGTTTTTGCATTGTACGTTAACTTTTTAGTGTAAATCATTCTATGATTCTCTCCTGTCAAGGTCTCAGGAATAAGGAGTAGAAAAGATGGATCTGAGATCAGTGCACTTTATCAAGATTTCTCACTCTCCGGTAATGGTGGAGTTATGATTTAGGCCATCATACCACAGATACCATGCTTGTCCTTCATTTATTAGTGAGATTACTTCAATGAATGCAATTACTGGCTTCAAAATAACACTAATGCTATGTGCATATTTGTGTGCAGAGTTGGTGATAGGCTGGTTCTCACGTTGGTGGAGTGGAACCCTGTTGGCCAGAGTTTTGGTATGGCTCTGCTTATACCCTCTCATAATAATAAGCATTCCAAAATATTTTTAAGATAAAGGTGAGATCTTGCACAATTTTTTTCCTATATAGAAAGTTGATGGATTGAGTTAGAAGTTAATGGAATATATCTCCAGTCTCTACTGACTAGAACAGAGTCACTTCTTGCTTCTAGAGTTAGTTTCAGATGATGTTTTTTATGTATTCGCTTTTATGACTTGAACAAAGATTACTGCCACTTTGAAACCAGTTTCCTCTAGTCCCTAGGAAGTTCTATGCTCTCTGAGGCCTGGCTGTGTTTCTGGTGATGTTCATAGCAGTCTCTGGCTGAAGTGACTTAACAGCAAGCTGTTAAGTTGGCCAAGCCCATCACTTCTAGAAATAAGCCATGTAGGCTTTTCATGTAGACTTGCAATTGAAAGTGAAACTTGTCATTAGGGTTTTTTTTAATGCTGATAAATGCTAACATGCTAATATGAGCAAACTTCTGTTTTTTTAAGAGGCTGCCTACTTTGACACTTCGTGCACTGAGGGAAGGTATAGCGTTCTGTCTTACCTTTCAGAGGATGTGCTTTTTTAAAAAAAAAAAGTTTTGGAAGGATGAATTGTGCCACCAGCATAGTGAAGTCTAAAAGTATAATTCTAAGTGACATGTTATTACTAAGGTCTGCTTAGATACCATCTCTGTAGAGCTCTGTATGTTGAGTCTGTGGTTTTTTGCAATCAGTGTATTTCCCTTTAGTGGTAACCACTAGAAGTTACCCTGGGTTCACAGTGTAATTGAAATTTTGAGGCCAGAGGGTGAAGCTATTGACTTCCTCTCTAAATGTAATAGGGCAGTGCTTCTAGTTGAGGAAAAACAAGTCTTTACCAGCGCTGCAGTAGTATTTTGCATACTGTTTGGTTTTGTCATAAAATGTTTCTTTTATCCTGTGGTTAAGAAATAAAAAGGTTTCAAATTCCAGTGTAGGAAAGAATTAAGTATCATGTCAGGTCTCTTTCACGCCACAAGTAATTGCCTGTTGCATACGGACACACCCAGCTCCTGCGCTTTTGATCGCCTTCATTACAGGAATGCTTAATTCTATGTAATGCTTTTCACGTTCTGCCTAAAAATGTGTTTGGTTGTCTGAACTCTAGAAATAAGCGATATTCTGGATGTGCTCCTTTCTACATCATAATATATTGCTACTTTTAGTGTCTGCCTGGTCCATACTTTGCTGTTCTGAATTTCCCTTCTAGATGCATAGGTCTGTCCGTTGCTGAGGCAGGAGTCTGAGCTCCTCACATCGTAAATGCCAGTCCAGCAGCTTGCACCTCAGGAAGTGAAGTGAGCACCACCTTTGCAGTGCCTGAGTTTTGTGAATTTGAGCTTTTGCTCTCTAGAAAAGGATGCTCTTGTCAGCTCTTCTGGTGTTCTTCCTAATGGACATAGAGCAAATGGGGAAAGTAGAATTTAACATTTTGGAAAATGAATGTTGGCCAGAAAAAAATAGTTTATTGTTCTACCTGTACTTATGCAAAATTTTGACAATAATATAGCTGCAGGCCTTTTCTGAGTTAATAACTTTCAGTTTTTGTTTTTTTCTAAAGAATTCACGTGAGAATTATGGGATTGAAATGCAGTAGCCTATGGTTCTGCAAGTTTCTTTTCGATGTCTGATGAGAAGTTAATGATTTCTGCATTTCTGTGGGATAATTGTGGAATTGTAATACTATAGGATTATTGAAAAAGTATGAATGGAGTAGAGACTTGGTTTATAGTCCAAAAAACTCCTATGGAATGCAGCTTGTGCAATAACTGCATGCCGAAGGAGAGGAAGGCAGTACGGTTGAAAATGCAGGGACTGTTCTCAGGCAAAAGATACAGTAGGAATCAAGTGATGTAATAAAGAAGTAAAAATTCTTGAATCTAATTTCTTGTGCCTGCCATCAGTCTGCCTGTCTGTTGGTTCCTCTGCAGATGCTCTTGAGCTCATTGACAAATTTTGGTCAAATTTCAAGATGGGGGAAAAAGGTCTTGGAGATAATGAAGTCCTTGGAAGTCTGGAGCAATTCAGTAGCTAAGTGGAAGAGAAGCCTAGGTTAAGGCTTCACACTGAATGTGAGATGGGGAGCCCTGGTGGCCAGTGAGCAGATGTGTGACTGCTGCCTAGCCAAAAAACTCATCCTTTCCTTTATAGGGGATCTGATGGGAAGAAAAAAGAAGAGGGGGAGATACAAGATGTATGAGAACAAAGTCAGTTCTACCACTCGTGTAGGAACTTGATATGTTTAATTTGTTTCTAAAATAAACCTTAAACCGTAGAATTCCGGATCTTGCTGGAAAATAGGTTAGTGTCGTTTAAAGTGTATTTTCTTCCAAGTTACTCCATGTTTGGATGAATGAAGGCTTTAGTGAAAGGGCGGAAACTTGCACAATGGCGGGGAAGAGCTTTGATCAAGTACGTGTATTTTGTACAACAAAAACCACTGGAAGTGATTAAGGTTAGTTTCAGAACATGTTAGATGACTGATCTGATAACACTGTTCGTGCAAAACCAGGCTTGGTCTACATGGAAAAAATGATGGAGAAACTGAAGGAAAATTTGAATTTTTGAATTTGTTCCAGTTGCCTAAACTGCCTGGAGAGATTACTAGGTGGGTAGACTTCAGAGAGCTTAATCTTTGCATTTTTTTAAAAGTAAAAACTAGAGTTTCAACTTCTGAAAACACAGCATATGGAAGCAAGGTTATAGGGTCTAAACTAAAACTTTATTTAAAAAATTTTATTTGCAAACTTGATGTACAGGGACAAAAGTGTTGGATTATTTTGGTTTTCTTTATTTGAGGTACCTTACCTTCATCTGGAGGGGTTTGTGTTGATAAATACCATCAAAATTTGTTAGACTAATCTGGCACTGTGCAACCTACTAAAATTTGGGGGCAGTCAGAAGAGAAAGCTAGACATAACAATCACCAAGCTCTATTAGTTAACGAGCTGTTTTTATTTAACTCTTCTTCACTTAAGAGTGACAAGTAGTGATCTTGTTTCTCTGCTGGGTTCTGTAGCTAAAGTGTGAGAGGAAGTCTCTGTACTGCATTATGTTGGCTAATCAATACATCAAATTGTCTGATGGGTTTGAAAATCTAACCTGTAGTATCCTTATTTGGTAGCATGTGTTAGCTCCAATATTTACATTTTATCCTCCTACAAAAGAAAAGTAGACATGCAGATGTGAAGAATGTTGCTCATAAGTAATCTAACACTTTAGAGTCCTCTCCATATATTCATAGGAGACAATGTGCCAATGGATGAGTGTTTCCTTCTTGACGAGCTGTAGGTTTGCAGTCAATGGTGTTCTCTTAAGGAATCTCTTTCTATATATTCTCCCTGTATAGGGAGTCATAATCTTTAAATGTCATGTTTTACAAAATTGCTTGAAATAGGAGTGCTGCTGTAATATTTAGCTTCAGGCTGCAATGAGTAGTTCAGTGCTAATAATGCTCCAAGTAGTACCTTTCTCTGTAGCATTTGCATAACAGAAAAAAATGTGTGAGTTCCACTCTAGCCTTAAATTTAAGACCCGAGGTGGGAACAGGAGAAAGGTATTTGGAAAGGTTCCTGTGAAGAGTTCTTTGAGACCTGTTTTGGTGTGGAGGTGAAGTGGCCAAGGAGCGTTCAGCATGCCTGGGCCTCCCCAGCTAGAGTGTAGCTGTCTTCAAGGAGTTTGCTGTAAGAGCTTGGAGCTCTTGCTGTGGGAAACCTCCTGTGACCTCCCTATTTAGGAATGTTCCCACTGGCTGAATGTTATGTTCACTTAAACCTTTTTTTCTAGTGGTTTTAGCTCATGTATACCATAACTCTGATCATTATCTGAATTTCAAGAGAGCTACTGTAAAACAAATTTAAGGTTTTCATTCTGGAATCTAACACCTTGAAGAACTAGTGCTCAGTGTGAAGCTGTGTACTTGTGTTTGAGTCTTTCTGACCCAGGTTGTTCTTCCTTGTTGAAATGGAAGCAGGGTGGAGGTGTAATGTCTTTGCTTTCTTGATGTGAAAATGGTGCATCCTTAGTCATTATAGCACTAAAACTCCACTCTCCTCTTCTGCCTTTTTCATTTTTATTAACTTTTTTCTACATGGCTACATTTGGAATAATGAATGAAGTTAAAATGATAGGATACTGTAAAGATACAGGTAAAGTTAAGACTGTAGATAAATAATGCAAAAATACCTTGTGAACTGAGATAATATAATTAAAAATAGTGCTTTGATAGTGCTAAAATTGGAGACTGACCATCTGCAAGGGTAAGTTATTTAAGATAAACATTTTTGTTACACTAGTACATTAATGGAAAAAACCCTTCTTGTTCAGAATAGCGAAATAAATATATTCTATGAAAAATAATAATAGTACATAGTATGTTTTCCAGCATGCCAAAACTGATTTTCAGGGTTTGTTTTTCCTTCATTCAGTCACTGATAGTACTTAAGTGATAGAAATGTTAGGAAGTCTTTAATTGTAAGTAAGATTAGACTTTAGCTTTCTGTTGGAGCTTACCTTTCTGGCTGACAGCTCTGTACAGTCAGTCCCTTCCTTGCTCTGCCACTGGCCTGCCTTCTAGCTGAGGGAAGAGGAAGGCAGGAGAAGCAAAGGAGGTGGTTATTCTGCTAGCTGAGAAACTCGAGTTGCTTCACATGTGCTCTGGTAATTTTATTTTAATGAAGATTTTATTTCCTCATTTTAGCTGGCTTCAGAAGGAGCTCAGCTAGTCTAATGGCCTGTTAAGTGAGGCTTTCTTAACTTCAAAATCTACTTGTTTTCAATGGCCAGTCTGCTGTTATCCCCTATGGAATGTCAGCGTTGTGTTTTGAAGTAGATGATGTAATGGTGTCTTGAGAATGCACCGTACTAACTCAAATACGAATATGTCATAGAAAATATCTTCCTATTGAATAGTTCTTGTCTTTACCAATAGTAATAATTTTTAATTTAGGTTCTCTTCATACAGTCTTAGTTCAGAGAAAGCAGGAATACACCTTTCTTCTGATCAGGCTGGCAGAGTGTCTTCCTATGTGGCATGGCATAGGTGCTGCTTTCTGGGATCACCTGCAAGAAGCTCAGGCAGTTCTCAGTACACAAACAGCTCAGCCTTCTGAGCACCCCCTGGTCTCCATAAGAGACTACTGGGCTGTAAATTAAGGTGCTTCAGTGTGGTCACACTTGGTGATTAGCTCTATCTAAAACTTATGTTTAGAGATTCCTAGATTGAGAAGACTTAACTGTATTATAATAGATTTGCTGTGTAAATAAACTCCCCCATATGTTGAAAGGATTTTCTCTAGAATCACCAGAGCTAGTGCTATATTTTCCTATGTGTTTCTATACACAATAATGTAAGGATTTTTTTTTTTTTCTTGAAATGGAAGTTTTAGGATTCTGAAGCCCAGTCTTGAGCAAGTTCTGGCTTTAGGCTGGGATCAGAAAACAGCAGAGGTGATCACTTGGCACTACAGCATAGTGAATAATATGAAGGCAACAGGAAGTAACTGTTAGAATTACCCTGGTGATGGGGTTCAAGCTGGTTGTGGACCCATGTGTGTTCAGATAGGATCACTAATACTATAAATTGGAAAGTTTCTTTGGAAGAAAATATATGTGTTCTTGGTAATGAAGTCATTAAATTTGATGTGATTTAGTTTTAGAAGCTTTTGCCATTGCTACTGGGCATGGAAAAAAACCCCAGCTGCTCTCTAACCTGATCATGGCTATATCATTACCATTGTGTACGGTATGTCTTGTAGAGATTGACATGTAATCTAGATACAATGAGTAATGTAGCTTATAGTTTTTGTTTCTGTGAGGACAAATTCAGCGGTGGTGGTACATCATGGTAGCAGTAAGCATTGCAGGTTTTTTTCATGTTTTGGTTGGACATGCAGAAATGACCATGGAGAGAAAGTTTAAAATAAGTCATGTTGTGTTCTTTCTTTGAGTGGAGATGATGTAAAATAACCGGGTGAATAGTACTAATGCAATTTAAAATGCATTTAACAAATACCCTTGGTTTTTATTTTTTCTTGGGTTTGCTTTTTCATCCTCTATTGACATATAAAACTAAGGTTAATGAAAATAAGTGAACCCTGAAACAAAGCTGATGCAGCTGCATGGACACTGGGTGAGACAAACAGGGATTTTCACAGGAGCATACAGTCTTTTGTCATCCAAGAACTCACGGGTAGAAAGCAAGGTAGGAGTGATGATGGCTTGAGAAAGTTTCCATGTTCTCATAAGTTTGATCTCATTAACACCATAAATGCTACAGAAGTGCTTGTTGTTATCACAGAAGTATACTTTACATAAGAGTACATCTAGCTTGTGTGTCTTACTCAGTTCCCACTAAATTTGGCTGTGCATTTCCTAAATAGAACAGTGGTAGAGGCTTACTTTTAGTTGGTAAAGATGGCCAGCTGCCTTCCTGGAGTTCAGTTTGTGGACTTGTATGCTGTCTTTTCTTCAGTGTATTCATTTTTGGGGAATAACGTACAAAACAATACTTACCTGTAGCTGAAGTGAGTAAAAAGTCAATTCTTATTTGGATACCTGATCATTCTCTGAAACAGAGAAAGAAATCTGTAAGTGAATAGGTCACATAAAGGGGAAGAGAAAATGCTTCTTGCATTATATCCTAAACAAGAGTTGGGAAACACCAAACTAATCTACTGAAAATGGCTGAGGCTAAAATCCAGGGAAGTGGGCAGTATTTCAGCTGTACTGCTGAACTGGTAGCTCAAGAGAAGAGTTTTCTTTGTCATGACTCAACTCTTGACAGATCAATATTGCTATCCTATGTCCTTCCTGGAAGCAAAAAGAGTGATGGTGAAGTCATCTGAGAGTAAATGCAAGAGGATTTTTGAAGAGTTAGGGAGCCAAACTGATGGGTGCCTCTCTCTACATGAGTCTTTTAAATGTTCCTAGAATGAGACTCTTCATATTCTTTAGATACTGTGAATTTGTGTTTGAGGGGTGGGGAGATGGGATGTTTACAAATGAATGACAAAAATATGTTTGATTCATCTAATGAACTTATGTGCTGATTAAAAATATAAATTGCATTCAAGCAGAAGAAAAATGGCTGTTGTGCTATCACACACACTGATTTTGTTTTGCCCTTAATTTCTGATGGAAGAGTGATAAGTCTTGTGTACTTCCTGGGCTTTTTGGTACTTGAACTACTAGGAGACTTGTAGCAGACTGGTGTGAACGTGATAAACAGCCTGCAGTGGTACTGTGCCAGCTGTTCTACAGTTGCATTATTTTTCCCCTAAGCATATCTGTTGTATTTTTAGTTCTATGAACTGTATTGCATCTTAAAAAGAAGTTGATATAGGGGGAAGGAAACACTCTAGATTTTTTTTTTTAATATGGAGAGAGATGGTTTTTGTATTTACTGGTTGTTTTTTTCCCCATTTTTAATGTTCACAGATTTTTGTAGCAACTTCAATGATAGGAAAGAATTCAGAATGGAAATAACATTTCAGCCTCTTCCTGCTCTTGACTCTGTAGGAACTTTTCTTATTGTGTGTCTTCTGAGCTGAGCAATGGAAATACTCTGTTTTTTTCAGACATGCTTTTCCTTTTTGTATTTTTGCACTCCTCAATTTCATTTACTAAAACAAGCCATATTTCCTCTAGAGATACAGCATTCTCATTATCAGTCTACACCTTGTTGGTAACCCCTGAAATACATTATAAATGAATTATTTTGCTTTTGTTTTCAAGTAATTACTGTGTACAGCTGTAGTTAATGGTAGCAAAGGGGATTGAGAGATAGTATGGTTTGGGTTGGAAGGAACCTTTAAAGGTCATCTAGTCCAACTCCTCTGCAGTGAGCAGGGACATCTTTAAGTAGAGCAGGTTGCTCAGAGCCCTGTCCAACCTGACCTCGTGTTTCCAGGGGTGAGGCATCTACCGCCCTTCTGGGCAACCTGTGCCAATGTCTCACAACCCTTGTAAGTTTCTTCCTTACATCTTGTCTAAATCTCCCCTCTTTTAGTTTTAAAACCGTGAACCCTTTTCCTGTGACAACAGGCCCAGCTAAAAAGATGGCCCTCATCTTTCTGATAGGCTCTCTTCAAGTATTGAAGAATAAGACCTCTCTGGAGCCTTTTCTCCAGGCTGAGCAACCTCAACTGTCTCAGCCTGGCCTTGTAGGAAAGGTGTCCCAGCCCTCTGATCATTTTTGTGGCCCTCCTCTGGAGCCTCTCCAACAACAGGTTCAGGTCTCATGACTTCAGAGCTGGACACAGTACTCCAGGTGGGGTCTCACCAGAGCAGAGTAGAGCAGCAGAATCAGGCTTCTTCCTCTGCTATATTTGGGACAAGAGTGAATGAAATCTTGTCCCTCCTAGAACCTTGTAACTTCTGGTGTAAAATAATTGCTTTCCAGATATGAAACACATGTTATTTGATGTGGAAGAAGGGAAGAGCGAATGAAAATGCTATCTATTGCTTGTGTGTGCGCATGCTGATTTTATTTTTGAAGTCATTAAAATGTCAGCACAAGGAGGCAAATATTAATTGCTAGGTGTAGAGTGCAGCAAAGCCTTTTGCTCCGTTGGACAGCAGTGGCACTGAAATTCCTGTTACTGGCTCTAAGCATGCTGATTTCTTAACCAGGGAAATGAACTTAATAGGTTTGCTTGTAATGGGACTTTCTCGGTTCACTGTGTGTTCTCCGTCCAGTCGCTTGTTCACTGAAGTACTTTTTCCATGCCTGACTCTTAAAAGGTAACCTTAGAGAGTCATTTTTTATGCATTAGCATATCTAGAGATTCATGGTGCCTTCTTACACAGGCATGTTCTCTAATGATGGCTTGACTAGAATTAGCCTAATGGGGAAAAAAAAAAGGTTTTCTTTAGTACAGGGTTTACGCTTTCAAAGAATTTGGTGCTTTTAAGTTCTGAATGGCATCATTTTGGAATATACTTCATTATATGCTGACAATGTGGTGGTTGACCCTTGTGTACCGCATGCATATTTGCTCATGTACAAAATATATCTGGAGCGTTAGGAAGTGGAAGCCCTTCGTTTCTGTGAACATGAGCTGTGTGTTCTGTTTCGGAAAGCTCACTGCACTTTTTAGATAGAAGTCTAGATACTTGAGGGGCATAACTTTAGGAAAATCTTGCCTCTTCTCTACTCTTTAATCTTCCAGAGTTTGCATACAAGGCTGACTGAGAAATGAGTTGAGCATGTTGTTTCTGACCTGTTTCTAGCTTAATTACCTGAAAATACTGAGATCTAAACCTGCAATTTTTAACACAGAAGATTAGACTATGTGACAGGCAGTCTTTGAGAGGACATGATGCTTTGGATAGGCTCTTAAATTTTCTGGTTAATAAATTGCATAATTCAGCTTCACCTTTATTGTATTGGAATTTTAAGTGGTCTCCTGAGTATTCTAGAGGGAGGAAAACTGATCAGCAGAACTTCAAAACCTGGATGTCGTGGTTTTTTTTTAATCAGAGCTCAGTCTAAGACAAGGAGCTCTTTGGGCAATCAGACATGGAGACCTTTTGAGCCTGTTAAGGTTGACATATGCTCTCAATCATTCTGTAGTTATGCAGTGACTGCATCTTTAAATTTTCTGCCGACCTTCTTATACTTCAGATTGGAAATTCAATGTGGAAGCCTTGCATTTGAATTTTGGGCAAAACCTTTAAAAAAGTTCAAAATGTTTACCACACGTGCTGTTTTGTTTTGTGGTGGTGGTAGTGGTTTTTTCAATGAAGGAGTTAGTAAACTGCGTGTTGAAGGCAAAAAGGGAAGCCCGCTGGTGTGTACCTTCTTTAAGGAAATTGCATTGATTCTTGTGCGCTTGCACAAAAATTTTCTAAGCAGAATCTCCTAAGCGTAATAACTATGCTTAAGAGAAATAAGTAAGATCTTCCAAAAAACCATATGAACAGTACAGAAAGTAAAGTCAGAACAGGGGAGTGCTAAGCTTGTGGAATTTGATTTATCTTCATACCAGGAAGGAGATTGTCTCTTGTAAGCGAGAGAGCAGTTGTCAGGCTAGCTGAAGATTATCAGGAACAGTTTTCAGTAGTGGTAAATCAGATTTACAGGTACACAGAGACTGACTTAAGAGGAAAAATTTGAGGAAGAGTCAGTTTTAAGCAATAACTGCAACTTACTGTTGAAGGTGCTGCTCTTGCAGCCGTTTGAGTGGCTCTTTTTATCTAAGGGACTTCAGTAAAGACTCAAGCTTGCAAAAACTCTGGTTGTCCCCTCATTCTGTGCCTGTTGGAATTTACAAGCATTTTGATACTGTTTTTTGGTTGCAGCAGTCAGGTCAATACTGGCTGTTTCTGTTGTCCTACTGCTCTGTATTGTTATTTATGCTTTTAGGTGCAGTATTTAGACACTTCTGCATGAACTGCAGTGGTACATAAGCACTGGCTAGGTTGGAGAGGGAAAAAAAAAAATTGTTTTAGAATTTCTTTAAAACAGATATGAAAATTAATGCCAAAAAGTAACAGGTTAGTAATGACTGCAGATTTTATGGGAAGAGTTGCACAAGTTGGATTCTGAGGTTTAACTGACTTTTTAATTATCCTGCTGTACAGTAGGAGACTTCTAACATACTATGGTGAATACTTTATTAAGAGTTCGAGTACTTCATAGGGAATAAACACCGAGTAACACTTCACAGATCTTAAAGTAGATAATAATGAAACCAATCACTGCCGAATTGTACTAAAACACTATTTAAGAGGAACCTGGTTGATGTTGGTTTTAATACAGAACAGCAATCTTCTCTTAATTTTTGAGATCTCCTTTCCCTTCTTCCCTCCACCTTTAGTTGATGACAGCGTTTTTCCACAGTGCAGCTGATGTGCAGCAGGCCGCTCCCCCAGCCCTGTGTAGGCTGCCCTCCATGTTCTGCCAGCATCCCTGCTGCCCTCCCTGCAGGGTGCCTTCCTGTCCTGGAGACTTCGCTGCCTCGTTCTGCTCCAGCATCTGCTCAGTAACCCCTCACTCTGTAAGACCTTCCCAAGCATCCTCCCTGCAAGCTATCCTGCTTGGATAGTTACGATGTCTGTTGTGAGGAAATGTATCTGTTCCACCTAGTAATAGTTGCTACGCAGGACATTTCCAGCCCCTTGTCAACAGACCGCTTCAGTTCAGATCATTTAACTTGTATGAGGAGATTTTATTGTTTTAATATCTTGAGCTCTTTAATCTCCTTCTTTAAGTGCGTTTTCTGAGGCCACATTAATTTTCTGCTGTGTTGCACTACTACTGTTCTCCCTTCTTTGTAATTAGGTGCTGTAAGGATAACAGAGAATCTCTGCCACGTCCACGTAAAATGAACCAGAATAGATTTGTCATACACAATTACGTCTTGGAAGTGTGGAGCCTGCGCCCATTGGTGAGAAGGGAAGAGGTTGACTTGGACTCTGGCATTAATTCCCAGGGCCTTTGGGCTGACAAATTAGAACTAGATTTTTTTGGTTTGGTTTGGTTAAAACAAACGGGCCTTATCGGTATAACTGTTTCAAAGTTACAAGCTGCTATTTGGCCACACCATTTGTGTGATCCTAGTGTACAAATTTGTTTTATTTCTAGGCTGCCTTTACAGCACAGGTTTTCCTTCACATTTGAAGAACTTTTCAGTTGTTTGGCAGTTACTGAACCAAAGGGTGAATTGACCACCAGTTCTTGTAGCTGTTCCTCCATGCTTTCTCAATATAGCAAAGTCTTTTGCGTCTCACAGATTTTGCTCCTTGAGGCAGAGCTTGAGAGCCGATGCAGTCAGAAGGCTGCCCTTCCCCTCTGTGTCTCATCTCCTGTGTTAGCCTTATCCTGCTCTTGCTGAAGGAGCAGCTGAGCCTGGGAACGGGAGAACCCTGAGGCATGTTTTCTGTGGGGTTGTCTCTGCCTGTTCCTTGATTTCAGGTCAGCTTGGGTTCTTCCTTCTGTCAACAGAGAGGTGCTTGGGATCTCAAACACACTTTCAACACGTAACATGTTCTAGTTTTAAATTATTTTGAGCTACAGCTGGTAGATGAAACCTTGTATGTCTGTTTCTGAGGCATTTGTTAGTTATTTGTGGTGTTTAAACTGCAGATTATTTGTTTCTGTTGCTAGTCCGATAGTTCATGTAGTCATCAGATAAAATGTGCATGTTTCTATGAAAACAGCATTTCCTGTATTTCTGCATCTCAACTTTGAAGGGGAAGGGGGAATACAAAGTGGGCTGTCAAGACACAGGTGGTGAGGTGCATTCTGAAATAGAGTGGTTGTTCACAGATTGCAAAAAAGAAATACATCAAGGAGTAAAGAAACTTCTCCAGTGTTTCTGCAGTTTCTCAGGATCCCTTTGGTGTTGCATCACGTTTCTGTGCAATGCTAACAGTACTCTGGTAGGTTTGAAGGGAAGACTGTCATCCAAGAACCCAAAGTAGATGGACTCATAATTTTTATGAAAACCGTCAAGTTCTTCTGACTTCTAAAGGCTGCTCATACTGTGCTGTTTTTAAAATAGGAGACCTAAGCTTTTGGATCTCGTATCATCACAACTGTGCCTAAGCAAGTTCAAGATTCATAGACTATGAGTTATTATAGTAAATTGTTGATATTCAGACTGGTTTCAGCAGCAGCAAAAATGGGAGGGAAGAACAAGCATAGTTTGAGAGTGTCTTGCTGTGTTTGCTTTAGTCACATTTCTTAGGATGTTCTGACTTCCCTTCCACCCCCAAGAATGCATAATTTGGCAGCTTCGGAAGTATTATTTTGAAGAATGTTATGTAGTTCTGTCAGTTTATCTTGTTGAGTTGACACATGGTTGGGGTGGAAGGGAGTCTGAACAGGAAGGAAGGTCCTTGTTCCTGAATGTCATTACTGCAGAGCTCTCATATCCAGGAGGATTGCTCGGACAAAGCTGAGTCAGAGCACAGCAGCAGTCTGCGCTAGAGCAAGACATGGCCCAGTTCAGGATTTTGGACTGCGTGATCAATCACAAGTGGAGTTTCATATGTAACCTATATTGTGCATGGAGCGGTCAGGTTTGTTGTTTGCTTATCCTTACTAAATTATATAATCATATTTAATATGTATAAGGAAAAAAAACCTCCAGAGAACTCTTCTCCCCACCCCCAGTCCTATTGAGGATGTCGTATTAGAAATGCTGCCCTTTAGTAAGGAATTTTATAGAGTTATTAACCATATAAAGCATGCTTTGACTGTATAATTTCCTTTTTTAACACTTTGAGTACTTTAGATTGTTCTCTTATAGAATGTTAAGCTTTGAGGGGTTTTACTTCATGAATTGCACAAAAAGATAAATATCATGTAGAGGAAGGGGGAGACAGGCCAGGATAAACTGCATTGTTACTAAATGTAAAGCTGATTTCTCTTCCTGCTTTAAAAGGACTCAAACATCTTGGCTATTTCAAAATACTTGGTCATGAATATGATTTTTAAAAAAAACAAGTGTGAGGGGAGGTTGTTAAAATTTCTTTCTAAACATACAAGATAAAATAAATTTCCACAGGATGTTATTTAGTTCTTGATATGGACAGATTTACATCTAATTGACTGACTTACTGCAGAGTTGGGGGGGGTGGGGAGGGGGGAAGGGAATCCAAACAAACCTCACTGGATTTTGAATGGAAAGGTTTTAAAATAGAATCTGCTTACTGAAGGATTTAAAATAGCGTATGCAGTTGTAATACTACTTTCAAGGTACTGTAGATATTACCTGTATTTCTCATCTAACATTCAGCCAGTCAATGAAGAAAATTTGTTTTATTCTTCTATGGTATAAGCAGAAGCTGAACGCTTCATATAAAGTTGCAGTTTCAGTACAGTAACAAGAAAGAAATATTCCCACCACGTATAAGAAGCACTTTGAAACGGTGTGCCAGTTAATAAACCCTGTATGTTAAGTCTGTGCCGAAACTTCCTAATCAGGAAAATATGTAGCTATATGTTGTTGGTTGTGTTGTTGTTGTCCTTTTATTTAAAATGATGCAAAAGCTGATTCACTACGTCTGGGTTTTTTGAGTCATGTCCTTAATGTTGTAGGTTAAAGAAGTCATGTCTCTTCTGTTCAATTTGGAAAAAAAACAGAGGAAACTTGAGGCATTCTCTTAATGAAGCAGTTGAGCATCTGTGAAAATAAAAACTAAGTTTGCTGTAATTTTGCTTACACATATGTAAGAAATCACCTGTATAGGCAAATTTAATATGACAGTTGTTTCCCATGCTTCAGAGAAATGAAGAACTAAGAAAAGGCTTGGCTTGTGATGTGGGCAGTCCCCTGAAGTCTTAAAATGAGTTTGATATAACTAGAGGGAAGGGTGAGGAAGATTGTTGTTTGAGCGGATTGAAGTGTAAGATTTCAAAACCCAACCCCCCAAACCAATCAAAAAAACTCACCCCAGAACAGGGTTCACATAGTGTGAAAAGCTGTTTTCTTACCAAGCTGGGAAGAAAAACTGATGGATATGCATCACATTACTTGCATACTTGTGATAGAATTGTTGCTAAACTGTTCGATCTTCCTAGATTTTAAGTAGAATATGCAATTGCTGTGTTTGGATGGTTTGGGGTTTGGTTTTTTGGGGGTGTTTTGTTTTTTTTTTGTTTGGGTTTTTTGTGTGTGGTGTGGTTTTGTGGTTTTTTGTTTTTTGTTTTTTTCTACTGGAAGTCCCTGTGAACTAACATTTTAATGAGTTGCTGCTGCTACTTTTCTTTGTAATGAGGCTGAAAGTTGATTTATGGGATGTTATAGGGCAGCTACTCTCTTCCTACCACGCTGAAATGCCGTGGCAGAAGTGGAAGCTGACAGGCCTGATGAGAGATGCATACTGCTTTGCAGAGCAGTGTTGCTCTCCATGTTCTCCACCTAGCAGTGTCCAAGGAGGCTGCTGGTGAGAAAGCAGTTGGGTGACCTGTGAAGTCAGAGACTAACGACTCTTTCTCGAGTGTAACTTCAAAGCACAACTCTGGTTTGGTTTGTGATATCCTTGAATTAGTAGAAGCTGTGAAGCTTTTTTTGGCAATTTCCATCCACCCTGACCCCAGCAAAACATCAGGGATGAATTCCTGCTTGCGATCTGAAAGCTGAATTGAAGTCTTGCCTTACAGTAAGACAAGTTTTCTTCTAAAGGGTCATCAGAATATATATTCAAGAAGAAAATATAAACCTACTTAGTCATCTGTATATGTTCCTAATAATTTCTCAAATCAGGTTACAAAGTCATTCTAAGGATTTCTTTTGTTTTTACTGGTCACCCCCCAGCATACATTTTACAAAGCTTGGTTTTTAAAACAGGAAGAAAACAAGTATGAAATAGGCAAGAATATTTTCTTCTGTCTACCATGATCATTTAGATTTTACAAAAGTACTTTCACAGTGCAGCATGAAAGTGACTGTAACTGGAGAGAGTTGCCCTTTGCACCCTGATACAGCAAGCTGTTGTGTGTCTCAGAATGTTCTCAAAGGATATGCAGTTTCCTACTAAACCAGAAACGTCTAAAAGTCAAATTGGTAGATGATGCAAATCAGTATAGTTCTGTTGACGTCAATGAATTCAGTTTTTAGTCCAGATCTTGGATGGATGGAATTGGTGGCTGTCATGTGGTGATCCAGGAATAATCACTCAGAAGCCTTCTGCAGTAATCTAAGGGTACAAAAATAACCCAAATTGCTTGCAATTTTTCATCTTTCAGTCTTTGTTCATAGGACAGCTTCGTTGCCTATCTTCTAACCTTTCTTAAAATGAGTTACTGCAAAGTAGAAAGTGTCTTGTTTCTTTTTTGTGTTTTTTTTTTTTTTGGTGACTGTTGTCTTTGGGACATGAGGTAGACTCAAGTGTGAGTGTCTTATGGGCAATTTAAGACTTCAGTGTGACTGCAAATAGTAAGGTGAGTAGCAGGTAAAACATTTGTATCCTGGTGGAGACCACTGTAAGTAGGTTTGTGTGCAGGTTTGTGTCTGTACTTACCCAGACGTCTCCAACAGTATCCTAGATGATTAATCCTATTATTAATATAGTCTGGGCTTGATAAACAAGGAATTTTTAGTGTCCTTTTTTTTAAAAAAAAAAAAAAAAATGTCTTAAAGCTAAGGCAATTTTTTTTTTTTCCTTTAATGATCTGATGTTCATGGAGTTGCAGTCTCAGAATCATTAGTTAGCATACTAGCTGTGATCCAAGTAAGAGTTCTTCAACAAATGTATGGAAGTGCTAAGTAACATTTTTACTCAGGAGCATAAGAACTAGGTTCATCTTCAGGAAGATGTAGAAGGAGCTACCTCCTCTGTCCTTGTGGAGACATCCTTTACCAGCCTTCAGCATGTGGGTAAACTCCCAAAATGCCTGGTATGTCCACTCACTTTGTGGTCATGATGGGGTATATTAGAGCAAGTATGTCTAAGCCTATAAATACCACTTCTTCAGATGGCTGGAAGAATTACTGGTAGATAATGTCAAGTAGACTATAGAAGAGTTTTGTTTTGTTTTGTTTTTTCTCATTGCATCACAAATACCTTGCTTTCAAGTGTTGGGAACAGTAGGCCACAAGCTGAACGCAGATTGTTGTCTTACCAGCAAAGAGCATAGGTCATCACTGCTCTAAGCAGACTTTTCTTATTAAGGAGAGCAGATCTTCTCATGTGCTGTTCTCATTGGTTCTTTGCTGAACATTAGGCTTCTATTTATTTATCCTATTGCTGAATCTTAATTTCTGAAAGTAACAATGTAAAGTACAATCTTTCAGTCATGTAAGTACTCAAAACTTGAATTTCTCAGCCAGGAACACGGACTTTGCAAAGTTCTGTAAATTCAGAGTTGGTCAAATTGCATTGCCCAGGGTGGGTCTGACCATTGAAGTTATTGAGCTTGGAGGAACCTTCTCATTGAAGCTTATGCTGATGTAGGTGAAAGTATGTCAGTATGTTGTGATATTATAACAACCAGGATGTTTTATTTCTGTTGTTGTTTTGTGTTGTTTTGGTTTGTTTTTTAACCTGAGTTCATTATTGCGGGCTGTATTTTCTGTGAGGCAGTATGTGAGACTGAAATGTTGCAATGCAAGCCTGGCTCTCCCAGTGCTGTCAAGCCCCAGAAGGCAGCAGTGCTGCAGTAGCTGCTGCACTGCAGCTAGTTCCCTTCCTTTGGAGAATCTCCAGTAACTTTATAAAAGCTTTTCAGTCTTCCAGATGTGTCACTTGGAGAATGAAATAACAAAGGTGGCTGCATTCCTTCTGAGATGCTTGCAGCTGATAACAGTTTTGAAATGTGATATTTAGGTTATTTTACTGTGCTCTTACTTCTGTTTATCTGCTGCCTCAGGGAGGGAGGGAATATGATAAAAATCTTGTCTATAGCAGTACAGGGTGTGATGTTTTCAGTTTTGAGTAAAAGGTGTAAAATCGTTGCAGAAAATAGTGGGTGGCTTTACTCATTGCAGGAATTCACATCGCTGGAGAAACATTTTGTGATGTTCAGAAGTACAAGGAACTAACTCAGCAACAGTGAGCAATTCAAGCCATAGGCATGCAAAGACAAGTAATGCTTAAATAAGCAAATAGACTTTTGTCTAAATAGATTTCTGCTCTTTCCCCACCCCAACCTCCAGACAGAGATAAAAATGTAGATTTAGTCATTTATATCAACCGTTCTTATTGATATATTCAGTGCAGACTGAGGAAATATGCATATCACATATGATCACATCGTAAGTCAGTGTTCAAAAGCTGTTGGATTTGCAGCTAAACTGAAAATCCTGCAGACGACTTTCTCCTCTTTATCCTCTTAGTGAGGTCTCATCTCTGGGCATCAAGATTTAAGTTTGTTTTTTTTTTTCTTTCAGGTTAACGACTTCACAGTCCTTTTAAGCATCTTCCTGTGCACTGTCATTGTCACTGAAATTCTACACTGAAAAAGCTGCTTTTCTTCCTCTGTTGTATGCGCACAATAGATTACAAATTTAAGGTTTTGAAATAATTTAACTTGGGTGTTTGGATATGTGGCTTTGCATCTGTGTATGCTGATTGATTTATTTTTTTTGTACGAAACCCAAGCCTTTTCACTTCTGAGTTTAAGGCTTTTAAAACTTAGTGTGTTGGTTTGCACATTATATAGTATGTTCAAATTAATATCTTGAAACACAGGACCAGGATTATATTTAAGTGGTGAGTTTATCTGCAGGAGTTTATTAAAAGTCTGTGTATTAGAAAGCTTTAACACAGAGTAGCTCAAGCTGTATATTTGGAGGTTAATTTTGTGGAGGAAAGCCATATATGTGGGGATGTAAAGAATCTTGATGCATTTGTCTTACAAGCTTTGTGGTTTTTTGAGTCATGTTCTTTGTTAAACTTGCGAAGAAGTTTAAGCTTGATACGAATAGTTCTTCTCTCAGGTCACTTTTTCTTAAAAGCCTCCCTATGTGTCTAGGTGAATCTTCTGCAAACAGGGTCAAATTGTGGAATAATAATGTGCTTGCAATAGCAATGTTTTTAGGGTGACAGGTCAGATTTTGACATTGAGGGTCAATTCCCTTATCTTTCAAAGGCTTCTCTTTGGCTTTGGCAGGTCAGAGACATTTTTATTGTATGTGGAAAAAAAAGTCTTAAGTAAAGCTGCAGTATTGCAGAATTGAATTCTCTTAATACCTTGAATTATCAGCAGGTAGGATGATATGTTTGTGGATGAAGTGGTGTGGCTAGTCTCTAAATGATCTCATTTGCTTGTTTTTAGAACAGGAATGAACTTTTTCTGTTCATGTTGAAAAGTTGAGTAGCTTCAGTAAGAGTAGATCAACTTCATACTTAGATTTGATAGAGAGCAGGTGTAAGGTGTATTTCTGTGCCACTGCTGAGCCCTCAAAGCCCTTACTTAGCATGTAGCTCCATCATGGAATAGCCTAGTCCAAGCAGTGAGGTTTGTCCTAGGGACAAAGAGGCTGTGGAAAAGCGGGTGCTTGTTTGGGTGGTGTGGCCAGCTTAAACTATGTCCTTTGTAGAGTTGATAATTTTTTGAACCAAGACATAGCCTCTGGTTACAGTGGAGAGGAAGAGCATGAACTGAAGGAAATGTGTAGGTAGTTTCAGAGTTGACATTTAAAGTTCTGGTGTATCTGGTTATTGAACTGGGGTCTGTGCTGGTTGGGTTTTACAGTGTGGAGTGATTGTGTTTTTCGTAATGGCTTCTGCAAAACTATTTCATGTGTAAATAGGTACATTATAGTAGTGTGGTGAAAGTGTAGTGAAAGCTATGTGGTATGTTGTGTATTTGATAAAGTCCATGCTATTCTAGAAAGGAAAAGAGAACAAACTTTGTTGAAACTCATTCCTATTTTTGCTATAGAGTACTTAGCTGAGAACAAGGGCAGTGTATCTTACAGTTCCCTCCCCATTTTTAAGAAGCAGAGTGGGTCGTGGAGCGGCTTATATTCTTGAGTCTATCAAGAAGTTCCTATAGGCTGAAAGAAGCAGTGTAAGGCAGCCCTTGACAGCTGGTGATTGTGCAAACCATTCTTTAGCGCTTCTGTCAGACTGCTGAGAAGGTTCTTCTATCATGCATGGAGCAACCTCAAACATTGCTTCAATGCTGAGGGGCAGAAGCATGCTTTCTTCGTCTCCTGTCTCTGATATTTCCAGACTGGACTGTAAGGTGAGGACAAAGCATTTCCTATTCTTAACAAGCAACAACAGAACAAGCAGAAAAGGAAAAGCTTCAGTTTAGCTAAATTAAGATCACATGACATTTTGCTGTTTTGCTACCAGCCCTGCAGATGTTTCCTTTCTTTCCAGTTTAAGGATGTAGCTGTTCATAGGCGAGGCTTTTGCTAATAAGCCTATAAGAAAACAAGGAAGCTCTCAATTTCTTTGTTTTTAATGTTTTTCTGACTAAATTTAATACTATCAACTCCGTGTTTGTTGTTGTAAATACTGAATGCAAGATATAAACAAAAACACGTGAAAATAGTTTGCATCTCTCCCCTATGAAGTCCCTGTACTTTTTACTCTGTTTCTTGGTGCTGTTGTTGAAATTGGTTGTTAATCTGTGGAAGTAGAAGGCATGGTCTAAACTGGTTGACTTCATTAGCTTTGAAAAGAATCTTGGTAAAGTAGTACCATTTCTAGATGCACACACGCAAATACGGTATACTTTTTTGCATGCCTATATGTATATAGACATTTATGTGGTAGTTTAGGATCATTTTTAGGAGTTGAAGTATGCTAAACGTGTTAGTATCTAATGTTTAAGTGGCAATCTGATAAGTTTATGTATATACCTGGATAGTTCAGGGATGAGATGCTAAACCTGGAGAAGTCCTGTTTGAGCTGTGGTGTAGCACTAGTCATGCCAGTCTTCCTCTTGATGACATTAAGAGCATAGTGCAAAAAGTCCAGGTATCAGAACTACAATGTAAGAAAACCAGAGCTTGTTCTGTGGTTAAAAAACAAGACAAAAATCCTAACAAAACCAAACACCAAGCAGCCTGGCCAGACTTAATAGGTTGGGGGTCTCTCTGCTTCAAAGCAGAAGAACTCTTCCTGGATTTCCCGTGGCCTGGAAAGCTGCATGCTCCTTTCATTCAAGCAGCTATGTCCAGCTAGGCTGAATTTACAGAACCCGTTGCTGTCACTGTGTTGAATACAGAGCCGGCTAAACTGAGAGTAATTTTCAATTGAACAGACGTATGGAATCAGCATTTTTGAGTTCATCCTTTTTCAGACTTTCACATGTCACTAAATCTTTAAGTCATTTGCCAGTGTAAAAAGTTGGTTACATGTGTTGTGATGGAGGGACTTGATTTCAAATCAAGAATATTTGGTTTTTCAGGTATAGTTGTCCTCTAAACCTTCTGTATTTGAGTATAACCCTTCTGTATTCTGTATAATGCTTTTCTGTATTTGAGTTCAAGGGGGAAAATGCAATATAAATGCGTGAGCATTTTAAAGTGAGGGAGGAAAGTACAGGTTGCTGTAGATAGCCTTCAGCTTTGCTTTTCAGGTCTTGTGGAGTAGTGATGAGGCTGACATGAGCACCAGCTGCAGTGCTTTACAGAGCATCCTTTCGTAAACAGTAGAGCACAGTAAGGAAGGTTAAAGCTGGGTAATAAGCTGCGTGTGTCGAGGTTTTTGTTGTTTGTTTTCTGCATGGGCCTTGACTTTATTGAGAACTGAAATCCTTTATCTTGAAAATAGTTTCTCCTTCGAATTATGCTGTTTGCTACCATAGTGGTTACAATAGCGCACAGGAACATGTGTCCGTCTGTCCTCCTTCCTTCTCCCCCAAGCCAGCTCTGTAGCCTGCACGGTGCATGGCAGTAACGCATGTCTCCTTCCCTGAGCCTCCCAGCCATCTGCCGTGCTGGCACAGACACTTGTTTTTGAAATGTTGCAGATTTCCCACTTATTTCATACATTTGGAGTAGTCATGTATTACTTTCTGGAGCCTTTCTCCTTACCTAGGCTTTGTTTCAGGGTGTGATTTATGTATTTTATTGAATTTGGTTATTCAGTTCTGAAATGCATTTCAAAGTCTGTGTTGGTACCCTCACCAATCTTTGGTGTTGCATTAAGAGAATATTAAGAGAATATTCCAGGCTTGTATTCCATCTGGGTGGGATTCACACTCTTGAAAGAAAGTGGTAGGTTTACTGCCAGGACCACCTCCTAGCAAATACCTGAATTAGGTTTGGTTAGTTCCCCAAAAAGGACCTGTTGCTTTGGCCGCCTAGCCTTAGTGCCATAACAGTACATGAAAATGATACAAGTGGGCTCCTGTGAGGGAGATGCCTAGACTTAGGATCACCCCATTGAGTGACATTCACATCTTTATTGTCTTGCCCCTTGCTCTGGAATGCCTCATCTCATTATGGCTATTGACAAGACCCATTAGAGAGCTGGGTGAAAAAGAGCTGCTCACAGAGCCATCCCCTTGCTTCTGCTGGTGGCTGCTCAGGGCCATCTGAGCAACCAAGGAGAGCAGCAAACATAATAAATGACATTGCCCATCCTTCCCCTTAGTCTTATGGCAATCACTGGTAATTTATTTCTGATATTGAAACCATTCATTGTCGTAACTTTCAATCTGGAGACATAAAAGATTTGGATCTTGTTCTAGAGATAATTGAGTTCTTTGGTTTGCCTTTATTATCCTTTCCAGTTACTGCATCCCCCTCAGCTGCAACTCAAGAGAAGTGTTAGTGGTAGAAAGTCTCAGCCAATATCCTGCATCTCATGTATGTGTAACACCCACCCTGTAAGAGGTGGATGGGGTCCCCTGGTGGTTCTGAGAGCTGACACTTGCCCAGGATTTGGAGAGGTCTTCCTCTGGGGACTGATTATTTTTTTTTCTTCTTCTTTTTTTTTTTTTTTTTTTTTTTTTTCCCCCCTTCTGTTGCTCTCTTTCNTAAAGAGCTGCTGTATGGAAGAAGAGCTGTGCTCCCCAGCTGCAAAAGCAGACTGTCTTCCGCTGTTAGCAGTGGTCCGAGAGAGAGGGCCCTGACTGGGCTGGTTTTATCTGTCTCTGTGAATGCTATCTACTGATGGTTGCATATGTGAGGACTTAGGCTCCCTTTATCTTCACATCTCCACTTTCTCTTGTGGTAAGAGTGGTTCTGTGGCTGTCTTATCTTTTGAGCTTTGAGGGCTTGTTGACATCATCATTTCCAGTTTCAGGTGCTTCATAGCAAAGCAGCCTTCTCTTGATAACTACTGAAAACAAGCTCAGCAATTACCACCATTGAGTGACAAAGTCCTTCCTGCAGCTTTCTTAATATATAGTACTGAAGTGGACAGGATGGAGACAGGTGCCTTCTGTCTCATGCTCTGAGGATCTTGTTACCAGTCAGCAGGTCCAGCCCAGTCTGTTGGTTGGGATCCATTTTCCCGTGGCCCATTCTGCAAAAGAATGAAGGAATACTTAGGGATGTTCTGGGGTAGGAAACACTTCAAACTGCCTTATTCTTCTGTTCAGGGTATGCTCTTACAGTGTCAACTCTGTGGATACTCATTCATACTGAACTACTTTCACTCCTATCTGCTGTGTTGTGGTCGTGTCTAGTTTTAGTCAAGTGCTGTTAATTCAAAAGTACATGTCAGCACATAGTAAATGCCAGCAATTACATAAATATATTGTATATACTGTTGTATATTTTGTACTGTGAATTTGTGTTGCATGCATGTTGTACATTGGGAGTTGAACTAATTATTGGAAAGCTTTTATTTTTAACATTGTAGTCATTTATTTCTACTTAGCAAAGTTCAGTTTGGCATACAAGCAGGAGGTGATTACATTAAGCCATGCCCAAGTCGTGTTTGCATTACTAAAAGGTAGGAAAGAAGAAGATGTACTTCCTGATTAAATTAGAAATCAAAGGAATGCTTAATGGCAGGGTTTGAACATGATGAAAATTCAGTTTAAGAAGAGTATGAACGTGAGAGAGTCAGAAGCTTCCATAGGCAGACTCTAAGAACAAAATTGTTTTGAAAAGTAGTACTTAAGGCAGAGGCTTTGCATGTAGCTGCCTTTACGACCTGAAGGCTGTATAGTGTTGTTATGTGGAGGGGGAGAGAGCATGTGAGAGGATAGTCCTCTGGAGTTGATAGAGCATGTAGATAAATGCAACTAATTCATGTTTATTATGTATCTGTCCTAAGTTTAAATCTATACATAAATTAAACAGTAATTAGTAATGATTATTTTTAACCTTATTGCTTATTTAGTGTGAAGGGTGACTTTTGGGTAGCATGCAAAATTGAGTGCTCCAGTTTGACACTCAAAGTACTGAAATGTTTGGGAAGATTTGTTAATAAAATACACAGCCTAATTTTGCTGTTAGTAAAGAAGGGGCAGCTTCTTTGAGTGGCTGGTATTGTGCATGCACTGCTGCAGATACCTTTGGAATTTACCTTACAGTTTCTTAACAACTCTAGCACATAGAGCTTTGAAGGATTTAATTGGTGGTTTTTTTCTATTTTTTTTTTTAACTCCCTTACTTTTTGCAAATTATAGATGCCTTTTTTTTATGGTGTCAGCTAGAATCCAAGATCATACATCTAGGATTTTTATAGGTTTTCTTTTATCCCAACTATGTGGCAGATTGATCTGTGATGTTTAGCGTGGGTTTGGAGATACTGATGGTTACATCTTCTAGCTACCTCGTGAGGACAGAAAATGATGGAAGACTTCTTTGGGGACAGGCCGCTGTCAGTATATCTGCTGCCATGTTATACTTCCTGCCTGAATTTATATGCTTGCCAACATCCTTTCTACAGCATACCTGTTTAGGGAAGTCTACAGGTTTTTGTCAAGCATAAAAATCAGAAGTTTATAAACAAGTAGCTATTTGACATGGAGGCCTGAAACTGTTACATAGGATTTGGGTTTTCTTCATTCCAGTTTTCCTGCTGATGTCTTTGCAAGGATATTTTTCACTAAGAGGCTGAGGCTGAAAGTAAAGGAACTCATTTGGTTGTTTTGAGGAGAAAGCTGCGTCATGGGTACCTGGAGGATGGATTTACTTAAGGTGTTACCTTTGTGTCAGTACTTAATTTTTTTCCACTGGGAATGATTTAGTTCTGTATAAGATGCTGTTTGTTCATTCTGGTTTGATTTAAAGATATTAGAAATGTCTTAACACAGCTTGAGACCGTTTCACTACATGATCATAGTATTTGCCTTTACTAATGTGACACATCTCCTTTAATCTTTGATTTATGAGCTTGAGAAGAGCTGAAAGGAAGAGACTGCCTTTGTACCCTGTATGAATGATCCTGCTTTTGAGGTGCTACTAAGGTAAAACATTGGCTGGCTTTCTCTGGGTGCTCCCTACACTGCAAATGAGGATGGAGAGCATGCATCTCAAAGAAAAGTTGTACAGCGTTTTCTTTGGCTGTCTTAAATGTCTTTCTCGGATGTTTCTTAAAGGAAGTATTATGTGTTTTAAGAACATAGAGGGGCTGGGGTTTTTGAGGATCTGTGGTTGTTTTCTGTCATGTCAGAGGGCCAGGGGACTGTATGTTCTGCCATGGACTAAACTTTTACTCTGAGTTCGCTTATGTGCAGGAGTCCAGATCTGTAACCACAAGAGAAAATGATAAGGGTCCAGAGGACATATTTTCCCCTAGGCATGATGCTTTTCTTTGCTTCATCATTTCTGATCAGAGAGGTGTACTAAAAACTTATTTTTTGAGGTATATATTTATTATTGCATCATTTGACTTAGCTTCTAGCAAAGCGATTTGAAATTCTCAATGTGGATGAGACAGAAAAGGTCAGTGGCTTATTTTAACTTTATTTAAAACTCATCAGTGGAGGAACCTGGTTATTAATGAAACAAAGGCAGACTTGCGGTGAAACCTGCCATTGTTCTCTGAGTAATATTTTCTTGTCTGTGTAGGCAGGGTTTTTTTTCCCATTCTGTAGCCTTAGCCAGAAAAGACCTTTTCATCTTCTTTTTTTTTTCCTCTTCTCTCTGTTACCTTTTTAAAGGACCTTATGCTTTGTCACATTAAAATAGGATCAAACTGTTCTAGAAAAGCCTTTTTTTCTCTGAAACTACAAATTTATCAGGGCAGTTAGCTAAGTGATAGCTACTTGGCTACAATAACTAAGGAAAATAAATGACCCCGTAGAAGAAATGCCACTGTTTTCAAATGAATCTGGCATTTATTATAGCATTTGGAATATCTTGTTCGTGTCCTGGGATGATTTTAGGGATTAATAAGTATGTCAAAGATTCTTTTTCGTCCTGGCTTATGTCAGTAGCTAGTAATATATGTGTATTTGTGTGTATA
>VZZY01016703.1:0-24172 GCA_013400335.1 Eurystomus gularis
ATACAGGCTGGGGGATGATGGGAACAAGAGCAGCCCTGCCAAGAATGACCTGGGGGTACTGGTAGATGAAAAGCTGGANCACAGCCCAGAAGGCCAACTGCTTCCTCGGCTGCATCAAAAGAAGCATGGCCAGCAGGTCAAGGGAGGTGATTCTGCCCCTCTACTCTTCTCTGCTGAGACCTCACCTCGAGCACTGGTGTAAAGCTCTGGAGCCCTCAGAACAAGAAGGACATGGGCCTGTTGGGGCAGGTCCAGAGGAGGGCTACAAAAATGGTCAGGGGGCTAAAACACATCTCATATGAAGGCAGGCTGAGAGGGTTGGCATTGTTCAGCCTGGAGATGAGAAGGCTCCCAGGAGACCTTATTGGAGCCTTTCAGTAGTTAAAGGGGGCTTGTAAGAAAGATGGGGATAGTCTTTTTAGGAGGGCCTGTTGTGAGAGGACAAGGAGCAAGGGTTTTTAACTAAAGGAGGGTAGATTTAGACTGTATATAAGGAGGAAACATTTACAACGGTGGTGAAACTCTTGAGCATGTTGCTCAGAGAGGTTGTAGAAGTCTCATCCCTGGAAACACTCAAGGTCAGGTTGGATGGGTCTCTGAGCAACTAGATCTAGTTGAAGATGTCCCTGCTAACTGCAGGTGGTTTGGACTAGATGACCTTTAAAGGTCCCTTCCAACCCAAACTATTCTACGTTTCTATGATTCTACTTTCTTTCTCTTTGGATAGTGTTTACGTTTGAAAACAGCATGTTGCCTGGTAACCTAGCAAATGGAGCTGAACAAACTCAAAATTTCTGTGCCTGAGCATAAATGAAGGAGAACTAGATGCGAAGCTATCTAGCTTTGCCTGTGATGGCAATATAGAAACATGGGGAAAAGCATTCAGTTCATAGGACCAGACTGAAGCTTGTCTAAAGTGAAAATCCCTAAAGCACCTGTGGAACACCAGGTTTTCATCCCTAACTTAATCCATCTTCAAATCTGCTATATTCCACACTGACATAGGCATAGCCCTCTATGCCATAATTCCCCTTCAGACCAGTTTTATCTGATAACAGGAGAACAAAAGCATGCAGTAACCTCAATATAAGAATTCAGGTAATATAATTTTAAAATTCCACCTCATTTTAATCCCTTACATCTAACTATTATGCATTAGAAATCTAGCAGAGAGCTCTGTCAAACTGAACTATTGAACTCAGAGTAGCAAAAGTCCCTCCCCAGGCAAGACATTTAAATCATTTTCAAAGTTAATTTCCTGCTCCCAGACAGAGAACAAATCTAATCGGGTTTATTTCATTCTTCTGATGAACAGGAAAATGTTGCCTGCATACTCAACAAGGGAAAGTGTCCTAGAAGGCAGTCAGAGCACTCACTTTCCCGCATCGAAGAAGCCTCTTCAGCAAAGCAGTGCATGTGGATCAGCATGTGAATGGGGATTTGGATTTAACCTCTCAGATCTTCCTGGTCTCCTGCTAACCCTGTTTTATAAGGAAATTATGAACTGTTTACAAGCTAACAGTGCACATGGGAGATTGAAAATAGTCAGAAAAATATACTATGGCTGTGGGGGTATGTTTCAGAAAACTGGCTATGCATTTAAAATGCTATCTTCTAGTCCCTCTGGATTCCTGGTGACCAAGGCTTTTCCCAGATTCTAAGGATAATTCCATGAAAACTTCTGATAATAAAACTTCAGTGAGGATTGGAAAGAATGGAATGAGCTTACTAGATGACTAAAGAGAGTTTGTAGAAGAGTGTATATACATGTGGGAACAAAAGCTGTATGATACAGCTTAAGATAATAGGGTTAATTAACATCTAAGTCATTGTATTGTCAAAGGTAGAAGATAACCAGTAGCAACTTCCCAAACAAAAGAGTTGTCAGATTTTATTTCTGCATGCATTTTTACGGTTCCACAGGAAACAGGTATATAATAACACTTGAGCTCCTAAGTTTTTATCACCTCTTCTGAATGAAATAGCGATATTTTTTTGTGAAACATCAGATTTATATTTAAGACTTTCTGAAGTGGTTTAACTTTAACTAAAATTTTCCAGATTTCAGCATATGATATATGACTTTTTATTGCTCTACAGAGCCAAATGCTATATTTAGAAAAAACTAAAAATGTTTATATAATCAGTTGAAGTTTATTTAACAGTAATGGGTTTTCAGTCCATGCAAGGAAATCAGATGTTCATTGCTAAAAACAAAAATCCTCATTTATATCTAATTTTAATGCTTGTGCTTTTATTTTTGCATCACATGTAAGTACAAGCACGAATTACTTGAATGGATATAGAGTTCTTAAGTACAGTATTTCTATAAACCAGGGAAAAAAGTAAACTTCATCAAGCTAATGCAGTAGAGATGAACAATAATAACAATTACAATCCCACTATTAATAAATAATCAGTTCAAGTCACTGAAAACTATTTTTTAAGTAATTGAAAACTACCATTGAAAATTATCATTGAAAACTTGGTAATTTCTGAATAGCTCGTTCACATCAGTTGCTCTACTCAGAATGTATCTCTTTTGCTTTACTCCTTACTTTTGCCTGTCCAGAAATTCATTCTGCATCCAAATTTATTCCTAGTGATTGACAGAAAGTTCTTTTTCTGCTAAGCAATAATATAACATATACAGCATTATTTGTCCTACCATAAGAATTAAAACAGTTAATACCATTGCTTACTTCCTTAATTTTACTTTCTCTGACAAACCCACATAAACTTTTGCACAACCAAAAGATGCATGTCTCCAAACTACTCCTCAGCGAACCTAAAATTGTCCACTGAACTAAAACCGACCCTTCATTGCACTTAAAAGGAAACAGTTCTTTAAATATGATGAAACAAGCTCAGGATGAACAAACTATCATGCTAAATTTTCAAGGATCACTCCTAGAGCCTGCTATAGCAAATGAAATTGCCTAAGGATTATGGGTATGAGAGGGAAACCAGGAGCTTAACTGAAAAGTGTAGGATACTTTTCTCACATATTGATCTTCAGGAGCATATGGTGGAGGAAAAAGCATCCTAGTTTCATTCCTGTAGCTTCAGACTTTCCCTGTTCTCTTGTTTTTAAGGTGGATACTACTGTCTCTTCCTACAAATCCTAGACTATGCTCTAGATTTAACACGTGTTATCTGCAATAAAATAAGTAAGTTTTATTTATTTAGTAAAAACTTTGTAATTAACATTTCCTTGCCTAGTAGTAAAAAAATTATCATTTAAGGTCTTTTTTTTTTTTTAACTTCCTCTGTATTGCAAATGTTTCACTAGCTCAGTCTGTATTTTGATACAAACTGGTATTTGAGCAGTATGTTGTGAAAACACTCCATTTATCTATTATTGTTATTAATGGAGAGTTATATTGCCATGGAAGAAAAGCTCTAAGTTTAAAAGTCAAGGCTGAATTATTCTTTTAGCATTGCCTATTGTCCAGCAGGAGGTTACAGAATCCTTCTGCATTCCATTACTTAACATTTTGTATTGTCAGTGAAATCATCTCTACATGAAGTTACAATATTAATACAATGTATTTTCTTATTTTTTTTCTTTAAGAAATTTTGGTGGCTGTGATTTAAAACAAGCCTATTTATACCACAGCATAAAAAAAAAATGGTGGAAACAAATCCCATAATGGCACCTTTATTGTGCATCATCAGCCAGGTGATTGTACTACTGGATCCTTTCATTCTCTAACTTAAAAATACAGATAGCTAAAAATTAAATTCAGAATGCAAAAGAAGTAATTAATTGACTGCTTTAGGTAATTTAGAGCCCACAGTGTTTAATGCGCATGAAAAAAAAATGCATCCATGTAAACTACCAAATAACTCCATGAAAGAGAATGTGTTTTTTAACAACTTTTAGCAGATGCTAAGTTCTCCATACAATGAACTTCATTGCTTCTTTTACTTCATTGCAGTGCATTTCTTGGCAAAAGTTTTGCTATAAGTATCTAATTGTCTTGCTTTCGGAAACTGCCATTTCATCCAATTATCTCATAGCATGCAATAGAAAAAAAGAAACCTCATTGCTTTATACATGATCATCCTTCCAGACAGATGGTACTCACTAAATACCCAGAAGCATCATTGAGATGACTATATTACAAAAATTCAGGAAAGACTAATATGTAATGCTTACCAAATGATATACAGCTAGATTGTTATTCCAGAATTAGGCTTTAAGATAAGAATAAAATGAAAATATATAAGGCATATTCCCTTAGGGGGAGGGTCTGAACAGACTCAAGAAAAAAATTCCAAGTCTTAGTTTCTTAACTGGAAAGTGGTACAAGTAACTCACTCATCAAAAACCATGCTCTCATCTTGAAAATCTTTAATGAAACTACCATTGGTTTCAGTGGCACAAGATCCAACCCAAGACTCTCTCTACTATATCCAAAACCCTACAGTGGAATTATTCTTTCAAGGTATAATTCTGTGGTGTGAATAGCCTGCTGATATAATTTATTTTTAAAGGTCAGTTGCAAAGACTTAAAGGTTTTTATCATGCCCATGAAGTCATAATTCTTATGGACCAAGTGGCACTTCCTTTTGAAAGGCAAATGTTGCCTCTCATGAAAGAGTAGAGTTTTACAACCCTAAAACAGTCTTGTCAATAAGAAAGGAGTATTTTATGTTTGCTATTAATTGTCAAAATAACACTGCTATACACTAAGCAGAACAGTAAAGATTATTGAAAGCAGATTTATTAGCTGTTAATCCTAGATTATTTTCAAATATTTGTGCTTTTTAGTGTTATTTTTTGTTACTACAACAACTCAGTTAACCAAAACCACATCAAACCAATCTGCTTTTCCGTGTCCCCCATTTACTCACAGGAATTTGCAACGATCATTATGCACACTGTTCAGTGCTAAAGAAAACCAGTATTACAGTGTGCCTGTGGCCTTTGTTAAGAGCTTTGTTAGCTCTAGATTGAGACACCATTTCGAGTTTTTATAACAAAACACCCTGTTCTCAAAAAAAAAAAAGCAGCAAAGTAAAATTAAAAACTAGAAGTGGAGAGAAATGGACACATTACTTTGAAAGTATACAGATGCTTTCTTTCTGAAATGAAAGCTATTTTTTTCTGTTTTAGTCAAGAAGCATCTAATACAAAGCAATATGGAAAGAAACCAGAAATTTTTTTTAATTTGAATTTTCAGTACAGTAGTGAAAACAGGAGATACAAGATTTTATGGGAAAGTATGACCTTTACTTAAAAAAAAAAAGTTACACAGTTGTGAAAAAGGACAGCTTTAAGGCAGACACCTTCGGTTTGGAACAAAAGCAGAGGCCTTACAGATGAATTAGTTTAAGCTTAGCTTGATTATCTTAAATAATTAAACATCTTGAGAGAAAAAGGTGATTTGAACTTGGGGAGAAGAGGAAGGAAGGAGAGGAATAGGAGGATGTTATTAATGCTAGAAAGAGAGAGAGAAACAGTTAACTGCATCTTATGAGAAGTTGTAAAATTAGATTCAGGTATAATGCGGTAAAAGTTGTAATATGTTAAGAAATTAGATTTTCTATTGCATTCATGATATGTAGTATCCACTAGATATGAAAAACAACTGCTATGAAAATTGCAACTATGAATTTTTGTTCCCCCATTCATATTTTGAAGACCACAGTGAGCTCTCTTTTATTCCAGCAGGACCTGCTTTTCCAGTACAAGGTATCTTTCTGACAAGTCTTGCTCCACTTACCTCCTTAAACAATCAATCATGGTGACACCAGCAGCGTGATATAAACAAAGCAAAACAAAACAGAAAGCAAATTTAGGTTAAGTCATTTCTGAGTTTCATAACTTTAGTGTGAGATCTTCTAAAACAGGCTGAAGATTAGGGGTCAGGTTGCAGGTTTCTGGGAGTACATATACTTCCACAAAGCATCTTCCAGTTGTGATAGGTTTCATCTTTTATCTGATCAGCTCCTGCCATTTTGTTTTGAAAATCTATGTGCTAAGCTTGTACCCTGTCTAAGACGGAATTCCTCCAAATTTCCTCTTTAAAACAAATCGCAATAGTAATAGGACCATGAAGAAATATGAAAGCATATTGGTATCATTATTTCCAAATATGAATGAATTAGACATTAGTAGCAGAGAATTCAGACATGACTGAGTACAAGAACTGCATAGTAAAATTCATCTGTTAATTTCCTTCATTGCGTCCCAGTTTTAGAAAGGTTGGCACTGGTGACCAGTTTTTGCTACTTACCAGGGACCTTCAATTATGCCTTTGAAAGCTAAATTGAATGTGGCAATATTTATTCCTGAGGAAAGGAAGGAACCATGTAAGGAAAGCAAAATGTTTTGTATAAGTCCTAGAGCCTCAGACACAGTAATAGCTTTGGAGACTCAGGCAATTTGATTTTGTTTTTGCATTGATCACTTTTAATGTTACCAGTTTGGATAACTTGATAAGATACAAATCTGTATTTAGGTGAGGGCTTAAACAGTTACACTTAGTAGCAAATAATGTTCAGCCTACACTTGAACATCTACACTTCAGCAACACTTGTAGTCAATCTGGTGAATGAAATTATTAGAGGGTGTATAGCATAAATTGCCAAACTGCTGAGAAAAACATGGACAATGTCTCCCCAGAAGTTCCATTCCAAGTCTTAAGAACAGGGTTTAAAAACTGTAAATACAGAACAAGTTACCAAAAAAATAAATACTTTTATTTTTTAGTCATGCTATAGAAATCTGGCAAGTCATCAGGGTACTAATCCTGGGATCTTTACGTTCTCACTTGAATTATCATTATAATAGACTAGAGGAATGCATCTGTCAAAGTGACAGGTTGCATATGGTGTCTGAATTGTACAGTTGTTTCATATAGTACTATAATCCTTTCGCCATTTGAAGCTTTCAGTCAGTGTCAGTGATTCACTGAAACCTGGTCATATTTCAATTTAGCAAAAAAGACTATGAACTTGTCTGAATTCAAATTATCCCATACTGCTGCTTCATGTGTTTGCAATAGTGTTTACATTGTCTATAGGCTAATCAAGGAAATTTCATGAGCACTCTGATATAACTAATACAGTGAAGCATTGCAGATTAGTAACAATATCATTTATCACCAGAAAGGCTGATTTCTAAATTAATCCACTCACAGTGCAGGTAGGGTGGGCTCAGGTCTCATATATGTGAACCATGGAAGGAACAAACACACAAGTAGAGTCTGAATAGTAAATGTGTGATTCCACTGTAGTGCATAAACAGAGATCCACCAGGTCATTCTTCAAATAGCAATATTTTGAAAAAATAAATTGTGTTTCTTGAATGTGTCTAAAATTTATCCATGAAAAGATTTTGTCTGTTGGATAACATCCACATGAGAAAGACAAAAATGCATTCTGTTTGGAGGCAGGAGAGCTACCATACCAAAGAAGGCAGAGGCGTACAGCAAACATGCAGTAATTGTGAACTTCTTAATCTCTGCATAATTTTTACCTCTTCCCATTTAAGATTGTTATTTTGAGCTTTCTTTTTCTGCTCCACAAAAATGGGCCGTTATCCACATATACATCATAAGGACAGTTGAGGAAGAACTATTATGGGTATAAGTAAAGCCACTAAGTTTGAAAGAGGTACTACAGCAAGTGCACAAGCAAAATCATGGGAGAGATGTTTAGCCACCTGTGGTCTTTTGAACAGAGATTTGTACCTTGCAAGCCCAAATATAAAATGCTGTACAAAAGCTCATCACTCTATCCAGAGTCCATAAACTCCCATGACACTCACAGAAATAATTTGGGAATGGAAATAATTTTATTGTACCTAGCTTGATTCTACAACAGTTGCTTTGCAAAATAAAAGCTAGGACTCTTTTAGACCAATGCTTCTGAAAGAAAAAGGAAAGAGGTATTTCTAAACATAAATTCTACACGAAATATATTGCTAATAGTGGTTATTTTACCACCTTTTATTGTAAAATGGTTCAGATCAAAGTAGTTCTATTTAATAACTTCAGAAAATCTGAAATAAAGAAACATAAACAAGGGTAAAAGGCTTATTGAAAACATGATATAAGATGGCAGTATCTTATAGTATTCTTTAGTAAGGTCACTTCATACATTTGTTTTCTTTAAGCTGTGGTAAAACATTCAAGCCAGTCTCTGCCATAAGCAACCATCTGTCACATCACTGTCCATCATATTTCTTTCTTTTCTGTATATATTTTTGTAATAGCATGCACTGACTGAACATATGGCCTAGAAGGTGGACAAGTGTCCCTGCTGGTTAATATAAACTCTTCAGAGCTTTGCTGGTGGAAATGATTACACCTCTCATTAACAGAGTGAGAAAACTCAGTCTTTCAAGCAATCAGCTGTTGGGTCAGGAAACCATCTCATGAAGCTCCAGTTCTTTAGCATCTCCTTCATTACCTTCATTCACCTTCATCTCCTTCATTCCTTCATAAGCCAGACCACTGGCCAAAGCATGGTACAAGCACTGACTGGTTCATCAGACCAGTCTTAATCTTTTCCCAGAGAAGTGACAGAGAAATTACATTTCTCCCAGAGAAGTGACAGAGAAATTACATTTCTCCCAGAGAAATGACAAAGGTCATTTTCCTTTTCAGCTAAGCACAACTGTTGAATATTAGGGCAATCCAGAAAGAAGATGAAGATGTAGAAAAAGTCATTACAGGTTTTCAGTATTTTAGCATGTGCCTCAAGTGTTCTGCAACAGTCTTAACTGCGGAGAATATTGAGTAGAGGTGGTTAAGTAGCAGTGGGATAGCTAGTTGCTCTAAAGTGCTGTCAAAGTTTAGGGCTGAGCTGGCCACTAGATGAATGACAGATTGCTCTCTATTAACCCCTCACCCTTCCCAGAAGGGAATAGAAAGGAAATAAGGGAAAGAGACTTATGGATTAGAAAAGAAAATTAAAAGAGCTTTAATGAAAATGATAGTAATACAATGGAATATATACAAATATATACAAAATCAACATCAAACCCATCCCTCCCCCGCCAATTATGTCATCATCACCACTGATGCTGTGGAGCAGTCACTGGGGAAGTCCCAGACTGGACTCAGCGGCATATGGGAACCAGATTACGGAACACATGGATCAAGACTGAAAGCAGAACAGACAGAGTCCTCCATGGATACTGGCCATTGAAGAAAAGAGCTTGACCCTCATGATCCCTCAGCTTTATACTGAATATGTGCAATGTCAAAAACAAATAGAGGACACTCAGTCTGCTGCCATATTTTCATTTAATTCAGCTGATGCTGGGTTAGATGAAGGGATAGGGTTTTAAAAGCCACACAGATCTGGTGGCCACCATGATAAACTGGAGAAGGAATATTAGGAAAGACACCAGCAGCAAACCATTCCATACAGAGAGGGGGACATTCCATCTTTCACAACAAATGTTTTAGAAGAGTGTGTCCTTTCCTGAACTTCTACTGTTCCAGAATAGTGCAGGCCACTATTTGTGAACAACCACATTGCAACCTTTCCTCTCCAAAGTGTATCTCACCACATTCTTAATGACTTCAGCATATTAGATTATGCCCATCTTTGCAGTCCTTGTGAAAATCCAGCAAATGCAGAAAGTGATTTAGAAAGGAAGCAAAAAGCACCTGTGCTTGAAAGAGGCCATTTTTATTGGTTTGTTTCCAGGGTTTCTTGAACACCACCGCTTTCCATTAGCATTATCATGAAGATTCATATTAGCAGAAAATGGGTTTATTGATCTTCAAGTCAAGGTCATCAACCGTTTGGGAAGGTCAGCAATTAATCTGAGATGTTCTGTGAGAAAAATGGCTTACCATCATTTAGATCTCTTGGAGAGTTATTTTGCAGTTTTATTATGTACTTTTTGTCCTGAATACAAATCTATGATGAAAACAACATGGTTAGATTAACTTTATATGATCACAAGGCACATGAATAGCTTATTTCTTTTACTTTAGGAATAGGCTTGCTACATATGTGCCAACTTCCTACAGGTTTATTGTATTACTAGGATATACCTGATGCTGGGAACTTTCCTGGTCAGCTGTTACTATGCTTTTTGCCATAATTTGTCCAAGTTTTAAAAATTTCAGGTAACAAAAGCTATGATGGTTCAATAATTATCTAACCAAAGACAACATAAGAAATATAGCCATAGTCCCTGTCAGTTATAGGTGGCAGTTTTCTTGACATAACACATGCAGAAACAGACTTGACTAATAATACTGTAGTCTTTAACATGCTTATGTGATTTAAGTAGTGATCATTCTTACTAAGTGTTTGAGCCTCTAAATTGCAGTAAAGAAATTACTAAGGACCTAGTTATATCTAAAACGAACAAAAAGTGCTAATATGACTAGAAACTTAGAAGGGCTACAGATAGTTACAGACACGGGAGATGTTTATTATCTGAGTGAATTGCTCCAGATTATTCCCTGTATTCTATTGCTAAGGGTCTTTCAGGACACTGATGATATTTGCCTTGTCTTCTCTAATGCTCTGACCTTCAGGGCAGGTTAAATAAGCTAGAGCTCTGTTCTCAGATGTGCTAGGAGCAAGTTCATTTGTTGTCTGAATGGAGCTTAACAGTCCCTGATCATACCTGCATACAGGGAACATAACTTCCCTTCCCACACTTAAATCAGTTTACCAAAACAGTGGGCTGGTTTGTAATGTTAATTAATCTTTTTGACCTGCATGCTCACGATAAGGCAATTAGAAGCAAAAAAATCACAGAATCACCACAGTTGGAAAACACCTTTAAGATTATCAAGTCCAACCATTATCTGTCTCTACCAGGTGTACTTCTACACCATACGCTTGAACATCCTATCTAGACAGCTTTTAAATACATCCAGGGATGGCAATTCAACCACTTCACTGGGCAGCCTGTTCCAGTCTTTGATAACCCTTTTGGTGTAGAAGTTTTTCCTAATGTTTAAGCTAAACCTGCCCTGACATAACTTGACGCCATTTCCTCTTGTGTAGAGAATGATAATTTGTGAGAAAAGACCAGTACCCACCTCCTTGCAATCTCCTTTCAGGTAGTTGTAGAGAATGATAAGGTCTCTCCTCAGCCTCCTCTTTTTCAAACTAAACAATCCCAAGTCCCTCAGCAGCTCCTCACAAAGCTTAGTCTCAAGACCCCTCATCAGCTTCATTGCCCTTCTCTCGACCTGCTCCAGCACCTCAGTGTCTCTCTTATACTGCGGCACCAAAAGCTGAACACAGTACTCAAGGTGTGGCCTCACCAGCACCGAGTACAGTGGGGCAATCACCCCACTAACAAAAGTTAGTGTTTGATTAGTTTTGATTTATTCGATGCATTCTGCTGCTTTCACAAAGAATGTGCAAAGTCCCTAAATGCAGAAGTCAGATTCCAGAGAAAAATAAACTCAGAACTGTCACCTTACTTTTTGTGCTTTTAGGGCTGTGTTGTAGTGTTAAGATACGATGTGTCCTTCAGCTTCTCTTTCAAAGCTTTTTTTAAGCTTTTTTTAAAAAAGCTTCTTCTATTCTCACCTGCCCAAAGGAAAAAAAAACGCAGAATCCTCTGCTCACAATTGTCTATATTCACCTTCATGTCCAGTCATGAGATATATCTGCATTTTGATGTGGAGGTTTATACTGTCTTATGGAACAGTAGTCTTCTAGAACTTAAACATGCTTAAACGCTTGCATATGCCCTTCCCCATGCCATCTCCCCACTTTCAAGCATATTTAATCCAGGATTAATAGCAAGAAAGTGAAAGATTTGGGCAAAATGGTAGTATTTTTTAAAGTGTGAATTTACAAGTTGCTTGCAGGACACAAAATATTTCCTAAACTCTTTCACCTGCGATAACCACTAAGCCCAACAGAGTTACATCCTAGGCTACAAATAAAAGGTATCTAAGGTAACTGCATGGTAGTAATCAGAAAATTAATTCTGCTTTCCTACTGCTGTCTTGCAGTTTTCCTGCTGGTCTTATTTTCTTTACATTGATCTCCCACAAAGTGGCAGATATAGTTGAAGCTGTTCCTGTTAATATTGATGACAAATGGAAAACTCTTTTCCCTAGCTAATGGCTTGATTGCTTTGCCTGTAGGAGATAGAGCAGCAAAAGTATGGAGTGCACTTTGGCAGACATCCATATTTGCAAATGGGTCTTCTTTCACCATCACGTGGTGCTGTGATATGAAATCAACAGAAAACTATTAGGTTTTTTTAGGGAATCAGTTTTTCTAAATGGTTGATTGATAGTGGAAGTATGGCGAAGCTACAATGCTGAGGAGAGGTATTGAGATTTATTTCTTTTTTCTAGTTCAAGAGTTCTGCAGGATTAGGAAGCTGATTTCCCTATCAGTAGCTGCTTCTTCTCTTAGGAAAGATGAGCAAATGAGAATTGCCATAGGTGCATTAAAATATAATTCTTCTTTAAATTGCTTCTTCACCTAGCATATTTTTTTTTTCAAAAGGGGGAGGGTCCTTAGTCCAAATTCCTCAAACCTATTGATGTGTCTGTCTCCCTTAGAAATCAGTGGAAATTAGACACTTGAATCACTGGAGAGTATGCCTGCTTGGCCCTAGTTGAAGTTTGTGGTGGGTTAACCTTGGCTGAGCGCCAGGTGCCCACCAAGCCACTCTATCACCCCCCCTTTCCTTCCCCTCTCCCTCCTCAGCAGAGAAAAAAGAAAGGGGAGGAATATAAGATGAGAAAACAAAAAGCAGTTTAATAATAATAATAGAAGCAAAGGCAAGCAAATCCGCGCGTGGAAGCAAAGCAAACAAAGTTTTATTCTCTACTTCCCATCAGCAGGCGATGTTTGGCCACTTCCTGGGAAGCAGGGCTCCAAGACGCGTAGCGGTTGCTCTGGAGGACAACGGCACGGCCCCCCCCTCCTCCTCCTTCTCCCTAGCTTTATAGCTGAGCTGACGTCATATGGTATGGAATATCCCTTTGGTCAGTTTGGGTCAGCTGTCCTGGTTGTGTCCCCTCCCAAGATCTTGCCCACCCTATCCCACTGGAGGGGTGAATGTTGGGATCCTTGCTCAGCAGTAGTCACAACACAGGTATGTTATCAGTACCCTTCTAGCTCCCAGCACAAAACACTGCTGCTATGCGGAAAATCAGCTCAGCCAGACCCACTACAAAGTCACTTTAAGGCTTTTCAGAGTGAGAGGCATGATAGAACAACTTACAGAGATCAAATAAAATATACCAAAGCTTCAAAAAATGACATTCTGACTAAAATTTCTCTATTAGAATCACAGACTCATAGTGTAATTCAGGTATGAAAGAACCTGAGGAGGTCTCCTGTTCAACCTCCCACTCAAAGCAGGGCCAGGCAAGAGATCAGACCAGGTTCTGAGCACTAAGAGTGCTTTACCTAGTCTGGTCTTGAAAATCACAAAGGAAAGAGGCTGCCTAACATCTCTGGGCAACCTACTCTACTGTTTGGCTGTGCTCCTAGTGAGAAAGCTGCTTCTTGTAGCCAGTTTGAAGCTTTCTTTCCACTTCCAATTTTGTCTCTCATCCTCCCACCATGACACTGTTCCCTGTCATTGTGCATACTGCTGGCTCACATGCAGGTCAATGTCCATCAAGTGTTCCCAATCCTTTTAAGCAGAGCTGCTCCCCAGGCAGCCCCAGCCTGTATCATTGCAAAAGGTTCTATCCTTTCCAGGTGCAGTGTTTTCCATTTTTCCTTTAGTCACATGAGGGTTCTTGTGGGCCACTGCGCCATCCTGTCTGGGACATCCTGAATGGCAGCCCTGTCACCGAGTGCAATCCAGAAACTCCCTTAAGTTGTTTAAAGAAGGTGTAGTCTGCTTACCCATGCAGGACTTGGAGTCTCCTACCACGGACTCCTACCACAATGCCACCATCACTTACTTCTCCTCTGTTCTTAACCCACAAGCTCTTACACAGCCTGTTGTGCATCCTTTACAAGAGCTCCTTACATCTTACCTGCTCTTTCATTCAAAAAATGCCTTCCCCAGCTCCCCTGCCACTATCTTCCTTGCCAGTTGTGGTGGTTCAATAAAGCTGTGGTGGTTCTGTCCTGTCCGGGGCTTGAGCACCATGTGGCTGCTGCCGCTGTCCCCTCACCTTGGACAAAAAAAGTTTTAAAATGCCTTTCTGAGTTGAGATAAGGAGAGTTTAATACAGTAACACACAAGAAACAGTCACAGTAGCAACAACAATGACAACAGTGAGAAAAACAATGCACAAAATGAGTGATACCGTGCAGGTAAATGGACGGAGCTGGACAGAGCTGACGGAGCTGCCAGATGCACTGGGGAACCAGAACTGGCCCCAGGGCATGATGTCAGCATGGTATGGAATAGCCTAGCCGCACCAAATTAACCCCATCCTGGCCAAACCAGGACACCAGTCTTTCCTGAAGAGCTTTTACCTGTCCACTGCAGGTCTCTGGCTGTGAGCTGCCCCACCATGTCTCAGTCCTCCCCTGCGTTTCTGTTGGCAAAGAGGCTTTTGTCACATTTTGTCAGGTGGATCCCATTGCTCTCATGCTAAAGCTTTAAAGAGGTTCTTGTGCTTGTAAAAACTAGATCTCTATCTATGACAACTTTTGTACAAGGTGTTAACCTACAGGATTGGTCTACCCCTCTCCAAATCCTTCCCTTAGATTAAGGAAATGTCACCAGGGCTCCTGTTGCCCACAGGCTCACCCCAGGGCCCTGCAGCCTCTCCTGATGCCCTCAGGGTCTCCTCAGGCCAGATCACTGGTGCCCATGTAGGTGAGCACCAGGGGAATCAGCTAGCAATAATGTGGAAAAGGTGATATTAAGAAGTAATTGGATGTGTTTGTGTGGTCAAAGTCTTTGAGGATTTGTTAAGTGGCTAGATTCCACTTCCAGAAAACAATTACCTGTTGGAAAAAAAGATAGCTGCAGCCTTCTTCACATCATCTTAAGGGAATAATTAAGAGTATTTAAGAGATTCCATATCTGGCCCAGATTCTGTTTTCAAGTTCATGGGGTGTAAACTCACAGAAACCTCATCTCAGAAATGTGCTTTAATCAAGCTGATGGTTCTCCTCTGCTAAGTATTTTTATTACAAATGTAGCTCTTTTGGTTTTATTTTCCTATGTATTATTCTTAATCTTCAGTTTTATCAAGGCATGTCATGCTGATGTTTACAGGATAGCCAAGAAGCATCTTTATTTTTAGCCAAGGCTCTCCTTTAAAACACCTTCCTGGTATAATGTGTTTGTGTTTGATTATCTAATCTATGAACAGATCAGTCCTTCTCAGGAAAAAATGTTAACTTGCTCCCAGGAGGCCAGAATAGCTGTTATACAGACATATATCTGCATCCATCTCTCTCTTGCATCTTTGTGATTCTGCTAGAATGGATTTGTTAGCAGCAGAAAATACTTTGTACTTGTATCCTAGTTTCCATCCATGGATTTCAAAACACTTTTCCAATTTTAACAAAGCTAAATAAATGTTAATTAAGATAAATAAGCCATCCAGACAAGTATGACTATCAGTATTCTGTGTATGGGGAAGTCAAAGTAAAGGAAGATTAGATTATTTGCCCAAGGTCATAATGCAAACAAACAGGTGATCAAGGAAAAAAAGAGATCTATTTTAACTGTCAAATCATTTTTTATTCCAAGTTATAAGCTTGAAAAATTATTTGTATTGCTAGGAATATTTTGACATTTTAATTTAAATAAGTAAACAATTAGTTATTATTTGACCCTTAATCAGTTATTATTTAACCCACTAAATCTTTGGGGGAATAAAATGAAAGTATACCAAGATGTAAAATGACATTTTCAAAATGTCGTCTAATGCTCTACAAAAGCATTGCTCAAACATGTGTCCTTAGGGACAGTTGCTATATGGAGTCTAAGAAGCCAATACCACAATTTATGTCCCAGTATCATCTTCATCCTTATTAGCATATGCAACCTGTGTGCTATAAATGTTTAGGTACCTTCTGGTAGACAGATACGAAGCAACTCAAATATCAATATTAGTACTCAAAACATGGAGCTATACCTCAAACCGTGAGAGGGAGGTTTTAAAGTTAGATATTCACTACCAGCTACATGGTGATGCCTGAGGTCTCAAAGGGATCTCAGAGCACTCTCATGAAGGAAACATTCTGCAGGAAAGACGCTTCATGTTTAGCAAGAACACATTCTTTATGAGGTACATGTTGAAAAATTAAATCCACTGCTAAAAGTCTCTGTAAAATCCAGATATCCAAACTGTATTTCATGATGGCTATTGAAACACTAGAAGCAGTTTTACAATGTACTTCTAGTCTGCATCAACAACATGATTACTCTTTAATTCAGCTGAGGAAAACTAAACATGATTTATGTGGGTCTTGTATCTGATACACATGGAAAAAAATCCCAAACTTAAATCAATATACTGCCTATTACTATAAACAGCACACCAGGGTTAAAGGAGAAAAAAATGCATTCTGTTTTTGACTGGCCTTGTTCATGCAGTAGCCTGTCCACTGATTAGAAAACAGATCAGGCTTTCCTTGGCATTTATCCAGTTGCTATCCGGACCGAAAGGTTACAGAAGCACACGTACCATGGCTCTGCAAAAAGTAGAAAGGCCAGGGAGTCACATATACTCAGTGCTTGAGGCAGAGAAAATACTGTTCCCTTTACAGAGTGTCTTTCTACCTTCAGTCTTCTGAGGGAGTGTTGGATTTCAGGTATCAACCTGCATTAGCAAGTTTGGAGACTGAGAGTTTTGCTCATTTTTTTTGTCAGATTCTTAAGTGCAATATAGGAGACAGCATACGAGATTTACTTCTCACCTACTATGCATACCAGAATTTTTTACCTGGAAACATAGCCTCTCCCTTCCTGTTTGATTTTCATAAAATGTACAAAGGAATAAAGGTTGAGATAAGAGCTAAAATTCAATTCAAGCTGATAAAGATAATTGTTTGGATTATTGGTTTCTCAAAAAGGTCATCTATTCTTTATCCACATATTGACCAGAAATGTTCTGGTTTACGTGAACTTCCCTGATTAAATAGCACAACAAACAATTAGGTAACAAATGTGCTGAAAATGTTATTATTCTGTTTGTAGTAGGGTTCTTCTACACTGCCCTTTAAAAAAAAAAAAAAAAAAAAAATCAGTCACCACAAATCTTCTATTTTAGTGAAAGAAAAAATTCTGTAAGTCCAAGTGCTCCAACTAGTCCTTTGGCTCAAACTAGTGCCATAAAATATGTACACCAACTTATGTCTGCTTGACACAGCATATCCCTGTGCAGTAGTATCCAAGTTATCCTATGGTGAATTAACTCAGCTATCATAAATTGTATAGTCATATTAAATCAGCAGTCTCCCCACCTCTACAGAGCCTACACAAGTACAAGAGCAGCAAGCTAATATGGCCATATTCGACATTACATTGGAGTTATTCACAGGACTGAATCTGGACTGAATGGCTGGTTAGAAATTGTAGAGTGTCATTGGCATCATAGGTTCTATATCACATGATAGTCATTGTGAGCTTTGTTCTTACTGAGTCCAGACTATTCAGGCTTTATCTAACTAGGAGGCAGATCATGACCCTTTTTGCTTTTTTTGTGGCCTCTCTTCCTGTGTAAAGTCCATCACAGTCAGAGTTTCTGCATGTTTTCTACAGCTTCCTTCTCAAGCCCTGTTAGAGGTCTAACAATGAGGCCAGTCATATTGCCCCAAAATTTCCACCCTTAAAAATCTCTCTTAACTCTCTGAATTTGCTCCAAACCACACTGGTATTTCTACACAGCTCCCTAATGTCTCACTTGTATGTATAAAGTCTGCTTCTGATTTTATCCAACATTTGTCTTAAACCTGAGTACTGCCAGGATTCCCAGTCTAAGAACTGTTTTGTCTGCCCTACCTGTAGCATCAGATCTGGAGGGTATATGTCCTGAAAACATCTTCTTGCTTCCTAACTTGCCCAAACACAAGCCATGGAAAGTTTGTTAGAAATGGTCATAAGTGCTTAAGTCTGCAACCTTTGTATTTACTATATTAAAACCTAGACAAGAACTGAACACTGACCCTGGCAGCTTTGAATGTTCTCCATATCAGTAGTAGATAACTACTCCCCAGAAAGAAAGTTAGAAATGTTTGGTCACTGTACTAACACAAGCTCAGTAACAGCTTGATTTCTTTATGCTCTGAGCATGACAAAGAAAATCTAATGCATTTTCTTGAAGGACCTTCATATATTTTCCTTATCATTTTTTAACTTCGCTTAAAATATGATACAGCAATTTCCAGGTAGAAAAAGAAAGACTAAAAAGCATGTAATTCAGCTCACAATGGATTTTACAAGCCTCAATGGAATTAATTACTGAGAACTTGCACATGTAGTAATTAATTTCATGCAATTCAGCACCATCTGCAGATTCATTATTTCCTTTCAAAGCTACTATAATTTGATGTAAAATAGAAATTGTAAGGACTTTTTAGGCAGCAAAAGCTTTTGTATCTTGTTTATGCCAAAGTAATTAGATAAGGAAATTAAATATTATTTGAAAAACATAACCTCTTTTTCCACTGAAAAGAAAATGACTTCTAGTTGTTGGCAAGGAAACCGCTTGCAATTTTAGAAATTTGGGGAAAAATAAATTTTGATTTAGGACCAGTTTTCTGGTTTTAAAAAATACTATACTCCTTTTTCTTTGGTAGGAATTAGTTACCATTTGCAGGTGAAGTGTATTATTGCATCAAACTTTGTATCAATTGCTAACAAAATCTACTGAATATGCATCACTCTGCTGAAGCAAATTACAAAACTACTTATATTATTTATGTGTAAGATACATAATGTTATTTTAACTACTTTTACCTTCATCAGTTTGTATATATGCAACAGAAAACAACTGACTGCAACAAATGACAAGAACTGCTTTTCTTATATTCAAGGGGGTTTTTATCCTTTTTGACCCCTATTCAGAGTTCATTTGTACTGAAAAAGCAATTCCACAAACTGAAATTCATTTAAATTAAGCATTTTCTTAAGCAGTGTCCTGAAGTATTCAAGAGCATTCATCAGTTCCACCTTTAAAACACATAAAATTGAAAACCAGAAATACTGTCAAAGAGCAGATTAGAACAATGTACTAGGTTTTATTGTATGCATCAGCTGAACCATCTATTTTGTGCTGGGACCTAATCCCGATTTTTTGCAGCTATTCTTGTAGTACCTTACACAAGGACAGATGCTGCTGTAATACTGTGACTGGGAAAGATGTGTTTGGGAGGGAGGTGGTATTCCCACAGCACAGCTTTTTTTCTGCTCTATGTTAGGCAGCATGCATTGTTCTTCAGCAGCAATAATGAACAGGTTACAGCCCCATCAATCTATGCCCATTTAACACAGAGTCACATTATCACAGAATGGTCCCTGTTTTGAAAAAAAAACCCATGTAATTATTATATGGATTTGTTAGCACTTCCAGTATTCAGCTTCAGCTGAGAGCTTGTTGTCCTCTGTTAGAAACACATACTGTGAAACAGAGAGCTGAAACTGCCAGAAAGCACAAGACTTTTAATTGCAAGAAGAGGTGCAAGACCAGTCAGGGTCTATGTATTTTCCACCTGCTGATCAATGTCTGGACATGGTTGTCCTTTCTGTCAAATATCCACTGAAGTCTTACGTCTAACAAGCAAACTAGATAACAACATTAAAATCACATTTAGAACTAAAGGAGATACCAGCATGATAGTCACGTACAAGAACAGTATAAGGCAATACAAATTATCCAAAGCCAGGTTGGATGGGACTCTGAGCAACCTGACCTAGTCAGAGATGACCCTGATGACTGGACGGGGGTTGGACTAGATGACCTTGGAAGGTCCCTTCCAACCCAACGCATTCTATGTTTATATGATTCTATGACTGATTTTAATGCACTTGCCAAAGCAAGAAGCAGTAAGCAAGCAAAACTCTTTCCAATGCATTTTACAAAGACGACAAGAAGACTTGCTGGCAACAAGTCTGTAGTGTTCCCATAACAACAACTTTTAAACAAGCAGGGTATCTTTACCTAAAAAAGAAAAGCTGGTGAAACAAGAAACAATTACAGTGAGGTGTCTTTATTTTTGAAGAGCAGTACAAATCCAGTTTTTTGGATGAATATATACTGAAATGGCGCTGGTGACTGGATCTTTAAAATCTCCATTTCAGTCCTAAGAAAGAAAAAAAAATTGAAAGAGTGAACATGAATGTTATTTGAGGGCCTAAATAGGGAAATCAGGGTTTTTGGAAAGGACCTTGAAATTACACTTCTAAAAATGCCAGACTAATTGCTTATTTTTGTACTGTTCTTACAGTCATTACATTCACTGACAAGAGAAGAGATGGATAGCTTGATGAAGGAGAGGCAAGAGAGATTCAGTCACTCTGCAGCCCTAAGATTTCCTCAGGCCTGGATTAACTGCCATTTCCTGATCCTTCTGTGATGTTTATTACAGTAGGTGATATTTTGTATTGTTAATGAATATTGTCGTCCTCCTTACTATGATAAAAGTGTAGAGTATAGTAAATACAGAAAATGTCATTAATTTAGTGCACTTGCATAAACAGATAGTCATGCTATGACAAAAAAGGCTCAGAATGTATGCAGTCTGATGATTAAATTGGGAACTGGTAAAACAAGCAAACCAAAAAATCTTGCAAAACATTCTTCCTCCAGACAGATTTATGATTATCTGTTACGTACAAGCAATTCAACCTCATGAAAGCTTTAATTTAGAGTGCTTAAGTTCAACCCATTGTTTGCTTTTTTTGACTGAAAAAAAATTATTTAGACCAGTGAAATGTTACCGTTATTTCTGGATGAGCTTAAATAAACAACCAATGTGATAAATACGTAAGTATCTAGTAAAACCTCCCATTTTTCATTAAATGATGTGTTCAGGGTGCTTATTTTTGCGTTAGCCCTTCATGGACTTTGTTAGTTCTGTTATAGGATTTAATGAATTTCTTATTATTAACATTATGGAACTGGTTCTTTGGAATAGTTCAGGTAACAATATTATAATCGCAAACCCATGACGTGATGACGTGTCCTATACTGTAATGCATGATACCAGAGTCTTTTCCCACTTACTAAAAACCTGTCTAAGCATGTAATCGTATTACATATTAAATCTGACTGTAATGTCTACTTTATGTAGTCAGAGCTTCTCCTCTGTCATATCTTTAAAAAAGAAAAATATTGGTATATATTAGAAGTGAGAAGCTATGAGGTTTTATCAATCTAATGGTATACAAAAGTACATAAAAGAAGCAAAGACACATAAACAAGTATGTAAGAAGACTGACAATTCATAAAAGGAGCTGGCTGGGAAGGATAGTTCTGTACAGGTGGTAAGTTGCAGTGAGTGCCCTAGACCCTTCACCTGATGTAAAGGTAGGTACTTGCATAAGGTGTGCACAGGTTGACAATCTGTTATGCCAGGTGGCTGAGTTGCAAGAAACAGTCATGAGGCTACGCACCATTAGAGCAGCTGAGAAGGAGATAGATAGGTGGTTTCAAAACCATGTTTCTGTAGTGGACACCACCGAGAAAGAGGCACCTCGGATGCTGGTGACCCAAAATGGCAGGACTCTGCTTCATTCTTCACCCCCTAACATCACCACCAAAACCGGATATGAAGCTTTAACACCTGTAGACACCCATGAGCAAGCTCTACATGGAGAAACTTCCCCAGCAGCAGGTAGTGGATACCATTAAAAGATATGATGTGCTCATTGTGGGTGAATCTCTGTTAAAGGTCACTGAGGCATACCACCATATGGGAGGTATGCTGCCTCCCAAGAGCTAAGATCTGAGACATTGCTGACCAGGTGCCCCAACTTTTAAAGAGCACTCACTACTATCCTCTGTTACTCTTCCATGTGGGCATAAATGACACTGCGAGCCATAACCTGGGCAGAATCAAGGAAGACTATAAAGCCCTGGAGGTGCAAATGAAAAACTGTGGTGCTCAAGTAATCTTTTTTTCCATTTTACCAGTTAAGAGGAAAGGGGGCAGCCAGAAATAGACTAATAACGAGTATCAACTTCTGACTACACAATTACACTGTGTGCCATCACAAGGGTTTTAGGTTTTATGACAATGGGACATTCTTTGATGATTATAACCTGCTAGTGAAGGATGGAATACACCTGTCTCAAGGGAATCTTTGGCAGCAGACTAGCCAAGCTGGTGAGGCAGGCTTTAAACTGAAGTACTTAGGGGGCAGAGTCCAAGAAGGCAATGCTCATGCCATCCCATCCAACTGGGGAATAAGCCAGGCCAACCAGTGCAGTGACCAATGCTCCTTACCTGCCTTCCAAGATGAGAGCCCTCAAGGCTGGGTATGACTGTGGTGATTCCTCTTGCACTCCTCCAGGGAAACCTTCTTGCTTGCTTAAGTCTCTAAAAAGCCTGCCTACCAATGCTTGCAGCATTGGGAATAAAGATAAAGAACTAGAGATCTAGGTGCAGTTGCAGGGCCATGATCTCATTGCAGTTATAGAGACATGGTGGGATGGCTCACATGACTGGAACGCTGTCATGGACAGCTACATACTTTTTAGGAAAGACAGACAAGCATGGCAAGGTGGTGGAGCTGCTCTTTATGTGATGGAGCAACAGGAACGTATCAAGTTCTGCCCAGGCAGGGATGAAGAATGTGTTGAAAGCTTGTCAGCAAGAATTAAGGGGCAGGCTAATACAAGTGACACTGTTTTGCTGTTTTGGGTGTTTACTGCGGGCCACCTGATCAAGAAGAAGCCAATGAGGCCTTCTACAGATAGCCTCACAATCACAGGCCTTAGTTCTCATGGAGGACTTCAACCACCCTCATATTTGCTGGAAAGGCAACACAGCAAGGCATATGCGTTCCAGGACATTCCTGCAGTGCATGATAACTTTTTGGCACAGGTGATGGAGGAGCAAAGAAGGAGAGATGTGCTTCTGGACCTTGTCCTAACAAACAAAGAAGGTCTGTCTGGGTATGTGAATGCTGGGGGCAGCCTTGACTGCAGTGACCATGAGATGGTGGAGCTCAGGACCATGTGAGGAAGAAGCAGGGCAATAAGCAGGATAACAACATTGGAATTCAATAGGGCCAACTTTGACCTCCTCAAAGAACTACTTGGAGGAGTCCTATGGGTTAGGACTTTAGAAGGTAGGGGAGCCCAAGAGAGCTGGTTATTATTCAAGCACCACTTCCTCCAAGCTCAAGATCACTGCACCCCTATGAGTGAAAAGTCAAGTAGAGGAGGCAGGAGACCGGCATGGATAAACAAGGAGATTCTGGGAAAACTCGTATGGAAGAAGGAAGCCTACAGTATGTGAAAAAGGGACTGGTCACTTGTGAGGAATATAAGAATGTTTCCAGAGTATGTAGGGATGCAACAGGAAGGATAAGGCCCCCTTGGAATTAGATCTTTCAAATTATGTAAAAGACAAAAAGAAAAGCTTTTTCAAGTATGTCAGTAGGAAAAAGAAGATTACGGAAAATGTGGCCCCACTGCTGAATGAGGTGGATGCCCATGTGATAGAGGATACAGAGAAGGCTGAGTTACTGAATGCCGCCTTTGTTTCAGTCTTTACTGCAAAGACTGGCCCTCAGAAATCCCAGTCCCTTGAGGTAAGAAAGCAAATCTGGAGGAAGGAAGATCCTCCACTGTTCGTGAAGGACTGGGTTAGAGATCATTTAGGCAAACTGGACACCGACAAACCCGTGGGCCCCAATGTGATGCACACATGAGTGCTGAGAGAGCTGACAGATGTCATACCTAATCCACTCTCCATCATCTTTTGAAGGTCATGGAGAACAGTAGAGGTGCCTGAGGAATGGAGGAAAGCCAATGTCACACCAGTCTTCAAAAAGGACAAGGAGGACCCAGGAAATTACAGGCCATTCAGCCTCATCTCCATCCCTGGAAAGGTGATGGAACAGCTCATTCTGGAGGTCATCTCTAACCGCATTGAGGAAAAGAAGTTTTTCAGAAGTAGGCAGCATGGATTCACCAAGGGGAAATCACACTTGACCAGTCTGACAGCCCTCTGTAATGGTGTGACTAGATGAGTAAATAAGTGGAGAGCAGTGGATGTTGTCTACCATGACTTCAGCAAGGCTTTTGACATTGTCTCCCATAACATCCTCATA
>VZZY01016704.1:5902-31651 GCA_013400335.1 Eurystomus gularis
TCAAGAGAGACAAGGAGCTACTGGAGAGAGTCCAGTGGAGGCTCTGGAGATGCTGAGGGGCCTGGAGCATCTCTGTGCCCAGGAAAGGCTGAGAGCCCTGGGGCTGCTGAGCTGCACAAGAGAAGCCTCAGAGGGGATCTGATCAATGCTGAGCAAGAGCTCAAGGGCCCATGGGGGCAAGAGGATGGGGCCAGACTCTTGTCAGTGGTGCCCAGTGCCAGGACAAGGGGCAACGGGCACCAACTGGAACCCAGGAGGTTCCATGGGAGCAGAAGGAGAAAGTTGTTTGGTGTGAGGGTGTGGGAGCCTGGCCCAGGCTGCCCAGAGAGGTTGTGGAGTCTCCTTCTCTGGAGAGATTCCAAAGGTGCCTGAACACGATCCTGGGCCCCCTGCTCTGGGTGAGCTGCTGGAGCAGGGGGGGTTGGACCAGATGATCTCCAGAGGTCCCTTCCAACCCCCATCACGCTGGGATTCTGGGATTCGGTGATGCTGGTGCTGGGGAGACTTGGAATTCTGGCAACATTACATAGGACTTGGGGCTTCACATGAAGTTGGTTGGGCTTAATGCCACTGAAACAGCAAATGTAAAAACTCTTTTATTAGACAGAAAATAGGTGGAGCAAATACAACGTATAAATGGATGTTGACTTTCTGTGGGGAGAAGAAATCCTTGGCCTCAACCAGCGCGTTGGCTTTACTGGAAAATATTTGTTGGATGGAGGCGATCCCACCAGTGGGAGCAGGGGAGGAGAAAAGGTTAACCAAAATGGTGAGATTTCGGCCAAATTTACTGCTCAAAGGGAACAAAGGCTCCCAGAGGCTGGGGAGGAGGGACTGCCAGGGCAAAAAATGCCGCTTCCATCTGTGGGGACGGGCGAAAGCTGTTTGCAGGAAGGAGGCTGACATGCACCTTGGCTTTATCCGTTTTAATTTGTAGCAGAGGTCGAACACTTAGAAAAGTCTCGGAATGGCAATTTTTTTTTTTGTGCATGCACCGTTACGGATTTACAAAACGCTCACGTATCACAAAGTGTGAGTTACCTCAAAGCCCTGCTTTTCCGGTGAATATCCTGAAAGATTCCTTTTCTCTACTTCTTTTTAAAATATATATAGATATCTATATCTTCACTTAGCTTACACCGATGCGAGAAATCATTTAGGACAATGTCATTCGAAGAAAAATACAGGAGAGATATTAAATATGACTCGGGGCGACCAGTTCAACAAGCGCAGCTCTACAGATGCTACAGGTTCTACACAACCCGGCATCGAGCCGAACACGAGAAGCAAGAATTTCACCCGCTGCTTCCACAAACAACTGGCAAAAGGTGGGTTTTGAAGCATCTCCCATCCCTCAGGCTTGGTTTTCCTGATGCTGTTTGCCGTAACCATCCGATTTAGCTGATCCAAGTCTCTTGCTTACGTGTTTGACTCCCCCGAGCATCCTTTTTGCTGTGTTTTAACATCCTTTAGGTCAAGGTGCCGAAGGGAGTGTGACTTGTCACTTGTAGCGCATCCCAAATAGCTCTTTCTCAGGCTGTAACGCGCCGAGCGTTCCCGCTCCGGGGTGTTTTGGGGCATTCAGCAGCACTTTTTGCCTTTAGACAGGCTAAGAAAAGGCAGCGAGGCTCAACCGAAAGCAAAGCGGCGCGGGGGTCAACCGAAACCCGGCCGGGGCTTCAGCCCTGCTGCAGGAGAACAACAAAAAAATCACTTTATTTGTGTGTGTTGCTGCAGGAGGCATTTGCAGCATGCAAGGTGTGGAGGGGGCAGGTCCGTATGTACATGGGGAAGGGTGGGGTTTAGGATGAAAGGGTTAAAATTGCAACCTGGCAGCTTTTTGCTTTGTAAAAGCTGTATCTGACCCTCCTAAAAACCTCTGTGGGGTACGTGGGTGCTTGGCGCAACGCTGCGGCGTGCCCTGGGGAGCGGAGAGCGGTGGCAGAGGGATTAAGGGGATTGGGTCAAACCCTGCTTGGTAGCAAAGAGGATTTTTGGAAACGCTCCTGCAGGGATGCCAAGGACCTGGTGATCTTCTCTCTGCCCGGTCCCTCTCGGGGTGGTGTGGAGGAGGAGGCGGTGAAGGCCATTTTTTTGGGCATCCAGCTCCATCACTGTTGTGCCATGTGCGGGGTGTGTTTGGGGTGGAGAAGGAAATTTTCATCCGATTGCCTAAACTGGAGCCCCCGAGGAGGTGATGGGGAGCGTCGGTGCCCGTGTGCCCCAAGGGCTCTTCACCAAAGACAACCACAAGCAAGAACAGGGAGGGTCAGGGGGTCCCCTTGGGGACACAGGTGACATCTTGAAGCTGCAGGATCCAGGACACGTCAGTGCATGATGAAGAGGGTGAGGAGGAGGAGGGCAGCGAGGGAAGCGTCGGGGAGATGCAGCCGGATGCCAGAGGCCAGGCGGTACTCGCGGTACTGCTGGATGCACATCTCCCGGATGACCTTCGTCACCACCCTGGTCTCCAGCTCTGCCTCTGTTTGGTTCACCGCCACACCAGCCTCTGAGGCGTTCTTCTTGGCGGCGGGTCCGATGTTGTGTTCGGTCACGGTGATGTTAAAGCAGTCGGCAACAAAGACGTCCTGCGAGACGGGGCTGCTGTAATCCCGGTAGTAAACCTGGTTGGGGTAACGCGCCGAATTTTGGTTCCACCATCGGTACTCATCGGGGCTGTCGAAGTGATAGTGCATCCCTGACATGACGCGGCCCATGGCGTAACCGCCCAGACCTCCCACCACGGCACCTGCCGCCGCCGCTCCGGCCACATGCTTGAAGTTGGTCTTGGATTTGGGGGGTTTCCACGGCTTTTGGTTGTAGTAGCTTCCTCCGCTGGAGGGGTTGTAACCCTGGCCCCACCCAGGGTTGTGAGGGTAGCCTGGGTTGTGGGGATACCCAGGGTTGTGGGGGTACCCTGGATTATGGGGATAGCCGGGATTTTGGGGGTAGCTGGGCTGGCGGGGGTAGCTGGGTTGGCGGGGGTAGCTGGGCTGCCGGTGGCTCCCCGTGCCCCAGCCGCCTCCACCTTTGCCCTTCTTGGAGAAGGCGACGTCGGTCCAGGCGACGAGGAGCAGGGTCACCAGGCAGCAGGTGAGGAGTCTGGCCATGGCTGCGGGACACAAGGACAGGCAGCGTTACGGGCGGGAGGCAGAGACCCCGTGGCCCCCGCGCCAGAGCAAGCAGCAAGGGCTTTAGGCTCCCTTAATTATGCATCATATAAAACACGTATCGTCCCCTTTAATCCAGCTGCAGAACAAGCAGCTTTGGTCTAAAAAGCATATTAATCCTCCCCAAACCTCCTTTTTATTATACAGAGAATCGCAGAATGGTTTGGGTTGGTATGGACCCTAAAGATCATCTAGTTGCAACAGATCCTCTGCTAGTGCCGGCAGTTTTAAGTAGTAGAGGAAAAGCTTCTGGGAAGAAAAATGCTTCCCTTGCTTGGGAGGTAAAAATCCACTTATTAAACCTGCTCTGTCCCACCAGATATAAAGGAGATTTCTGATGCGTGAGAGTTGATGGCTACAGGTTCAGCCCAACCTCAAAGCTTTTGGGTACCCAGGGCAGCAACGAAAGCAGCAACCTTTCCCTGAAGGTTTGGGTTTTATTTTCCCCTGAAGAACAAAGTTCAGTGTGTTTGGCCAAGTCCCTGTTTATGGGCCACGGGCCTTGACTGAAGAGCAGCATTTTTCGAGTGCCATGTGTTTGTGAGTATCTGCTTACTCAGCGTTGTGCTGCTGGTATGCCAGGCGTCTCCTAGGAGAGCTGGCGAGGATGAAATCCCATTTCAAGGAGCCATTTCCCTCCCTGTGTCTAACCCAGCCTGTGTAATACACACCTGGCCTGCAAATCCCTTGGAAAGACCTTTGGAAAACACCTCCCAAACTGTGAAATCCCTTTGGATGTCTCCCCACAATGCCGAGGAGCTCTGAATTAATTACCCTCATGTTTAACATGTGAGTCCAGCAATAATAATTAACCCCATGGCAGGGGGCTTGGAACTAGACGATCTTTAAAGTCCCTTCCAACCCAAACCGTTCTGTAATACAAAGGGTTCCTCCATCCTGCCCGAGGCTGAGCTATCCCCCAAAATCCCCCCCGTGCTGGCAGGGTGCAGGGGAGGGAGAGCGAAGCGTTCCCGGCAGAGCGTGGGCAGGCATTTCGCAGCATCCTTCGGATGCACTTTCTGCCTCCTGTTACAGCAAGAAACAATTAAGGCTTGGGTCCTGAGTGGGGTTTATTTGCAGCAATTAATGGAGCAGCTTCCTCATGAGTCACCACTCAACCCAGAGATTAAGTTTAATGCAGGTAAGAGACGATGGTCTCTGGTGAGATAGTGCCCTTAACAGCGCAAACAGGCAGAACAAACCCTTGTTTAAGCCAGAAATTCTTCTGTTGCACATTAGCTCTGGTTTTATGGTCCATAAAAATCAAATTAATCTCTCTTCAGGTTCAGATAATGATGCTCTTTCTCTCCTCCCCCTGGCAAAGGATCTGGGCTTATGCCTGTTTGAATTAAGGTCCTTTAACGTCAGCGTTTTGGTTGGGATCATTAGCAAGGGGCTTAATTAAGAGAGCAGGGAGTACGCAAGAGGCCGTCCCTTGTGACAGAGAGGAAAGCCAGGCTCGGGCTGCCTGCTCAGCACCGTCTCGTGAAAAAACTGGGTGCAAGCAGTGTGTTTTTGAGGGGGTTTGCTGCCTCCCTCGCCCCACAGCACCCACCCCTGGGAGCGAGCGAGCACGAGATCGGGGGGGTTAAAAATAGCTGCAAGACATGGCAAAAACTCAGATGGGTGAACGTGCCTTGAGCACCCCAGAAAAGAGGAAATACGGGAAAGCACCAGCAAATTGGCAACGGTAATTTTTTTTTTAAGACATGCAGTGAGTTGTAAGGGGGGAAGAATCAACCCCTGGATGAAAACAGGTTACGGCACAGCCCCGGAGGACGTTCCAGCCTGGCAACACCGACCTGTTCCTCTAATTGCCTTTGCAGAGATGGGCAAAGCTCGTTGGCATTTGTGCTGCTAATTACTGAGCTCCTCTGGGAGCTGAGCTTCGCCTCAAATCGATACAGTTGCTGGCCCAAACCCCCTGTGTGGTGGAGGCCGGGGTGCTGCTTGCCTGGGCTCAGAGCTGGTTTCCCTCTGCTTGGAAAGAATATTTACAGCGTGACTATAATATTATTATTAAATTATATTATTGAATGGCTTTGCGGGTATTTTTTTTCCTCGATTCTTTTGAACCTTCCTCCCCAGTTTTCTCTTTCTGCAGGCGAAGGTAGGCAACAAGAAATTAATTTATTTATATTGGAGCGATTTATATCCACGCTTGTGTCAGAGAACCGGAGGAAACCTGGCACTGTCAGAGCAGAGGGGCAAGCGGAAAATGGAGGCTACAAGGAGCCATCACAAGCAGCAATTACGTGCACAAGGCTGGTGAGAAGGCGGTTTGGGGTTTGGAGAGGAAAACCACCACCCTGCTGCCAAAATAACCATGGAAAGAACCTCGTTAAGGTGCCCGGGGGGAGAGAAGAGATTAAGGGAGGTAGAGAAGGGGAAGGTGGAAGAGCGATGCGGCGAGGAGGGTGGGAAGATGCCTGGGGATGGGGGTGTTTAGACCCTCCTGGTGATGCTGGAAGGTCCTGGATTGTGGGGGGGCGAAAAATCAGCCTGGGGTTATGAGGAAAGGGGATGCAAGCTGGCAGTTGGCTTTCTGAAAATGCCACCCCTAGTTTTTAAAAATCCCCCTCTTTTGGGTTGTTTTTAACCCCCCAAATAATAGGGAGCACAAGCCTGCGCAGCTGGGAGCCACGGGGAAAGAACAAAACCCTCCCAGTAGCTCTGGCGGGGGCGAGGGGGGAAGAAATTTCCCACCAGGGTCAGCTTTGAATCAGCCCTGAATAAACAAGCGGCTGCGAGAGGCAGAGCTCTGTCTTTTAAGGAGGACGCTCGCCTTCAGAGCTGGAAATGTCTATTTTTAGGCGGTGATGGCAAGGAGAGGAGGCAGCCCCCCATCCCCTGTGATGCTGCTAGGTGTCAAAAGCCCCCTCCCCTCTGGATTTATCCCGCCCGAAGCCCCCACGTCCCATTTTCCCCAACACTCACCGACTGGGAGCCCGTTGCTTGCCCGTCGCTTGCTCGGTTCAGGGTGATTCAGCCTTGGCTGCAGAGCTATGAAGGGAAATAAATAGCAAGAGGGAGGAGCTGGCTCCTGCGCAGCCCAGCCCTGCACAGCTTGGCCACATCCATCCTCCTTCCCTATGGAATACCACCGCTGGCACCCCACAAAATTTGGGTTCACTCCACATCATCCCTCTGGGCAGATCTGGGCACGGGAGGCAATGCCGGTGACCAAACAAGCCGCTGGAAAACTGCAGCCCTTGGAGGGTTTATTGAAGAAATCTCGATGGGATTGGCAGGTTTGGGGGCTGGTTTGGAAATCTTGGAAAATTGCGATGCTCAGATGATTTATTGAAGAAATATTGATGGAACTGGCAGGGTTTGGAAATCTTAGGGCGCTGGGAGAGGAAAGGATGCATTTAGCAGTTGGCGGCTGCGGCTCCAAATCCATTACCTGGCAAAGCAGACACTCTGTGAGTTGAGGGGCAGGAAATAAAATAAGACTCAGACCCACAGGGGAAAGGATGAATCTGTCTTCCGAGTTTGTCTCGCTCCAGAGGGGTAAAACTCACTCCTGCACAGAGTGGTTGCACTTTGTGTTGAGGTACCCCAATGTTTAATGGGAGGAAAAACCACAAAAGGCCACAAAAAATTATATGGGCTGCTTGTGGCAAGCTACGGCTTTTACAGCACCCTTGTTGAGACCTAACGACCAGGATGAGGAATTATTCCCATCCTTCAGGGTTAGGATGGGCTCTAATTGAGTCCAAAGCAACCCACCCATGCTTGCATGGTGGTTGGGAGATGCAAATGAAGCTTGAAGTTAATTGCGTTGAGACTGATTTTGGCACGGCCACACGATACAGCCAAAACCCTCCTGAGGTTTTGCCACCCAAAACAGCCTGGCCAGGTGAGGATCCTGCCTCTGGATCATGGAGCATGTCTGGGTCTAAAGAGGACTTCCACCCTGATGCTTTGTACACTTGTTTATCCATCTGGCTGTATAATTTTTAAAAAAACAACAATAATTCCTGGCTGGCAGGGAAATGGGTTGTGCTGGTGCTCTGGCTGTGCTGGGGAGATGAGCATATTAATTTCTGGAGGAGAAAATTAAATAACAGGGGCAGGATTAAGGTCAGCGAGCTTGTTGAAGCTCCCTTGTACATTGTACAAGAACATTTATTCCTCATGTGAATGTGCAGATGGGTCTAGGTTCTCTGGTTTTGGTTTAAATACTCTTTGGTGGGCTATCTGAAATCCAAAGCCAGGAAAAGAAAGAAATACAGCACCAGGAAAGGGGTGGTTGGGCTGAATTCATCCACAGCTTCTAAAAATGAGGATTTTTCTGTAAGAATAGATTTCAGAGGGAGCTCTGGTCTTGTTTGGGGAAATGTAGAAACTCTGTAAGATCCCAGCTGCAAATTGAGCAGGAGCTGGATTGAATATTAATTCATTTTTAATTTATTGTGGAAGTTAGCAGTGCTAAAACCACCCAAACCAGTATATCCCCAGCATCTGTGTAATGGAGCCATCTGCCACCTGGTTTCTTTACCATCTCGGGGTAACATTTCTCCTGGCACCAAGCCAAGAGCTGCATCGATCTCCACTGGAGGTTTGGCCCTTCTTCAGCCACAGCTCAGACAGCAGCGAGGGATGGAGGAAAAAACAGGATGTTAAGTGCGCCAGGGGTTCGTGCCAGGTTAGAAAACATTAATGAGATGGGTTTTTCTCGTAACAAATGGAAAACACTGACTTTGGTTTAATGACGAGCTGGGAAAGGACCCGGGTTCATCTGACCCTGCTTCATTGCTCCACATTGATTCTATTTTTTTGGCTTTAATTCATGTAAAACTCTTTTTATTCACGTAACTCTGGACTTGCTTGAGGAATTCACCACAGCTTGCAAAGGCAGGCAAGGCGTTAGAGTCTGTTGGAGATTTACTTGGGCTTGGGGGTAACCTGGTGGGGTCTGAGGGTAGGGATGAAGCCCCACACCCTGTCCCCATCCCAGTGTCGCTCCCTGGAACGGGCAAAAATTCTGGGCTCAAGCTCACCCCACCTCAAATCTCACACATAACTCATCAGGAAACCTCTTTAAACTCCTCAAAGGCAAAAATAAATGGAAAAGAAGTGCTGTGTGTGGAGGGTTAAGGAAAAGCATCTTGCAGAACTTGGGTTATTTTCTGGTCTCACCACAGAATAGTCTCTTTGAAGTTAAAATGCTCTACTTTGGATTCTTCTTGGGAACTAGAAGTCTTGGTCATGTTCCATTCCTGCCTGGATGAGAGCAGAGAAAATGCAATTTGGGGAATAAGTGGGAGCACAGGAGCACGTGGTTCCCACCAAAAAGGAAAGGTGCCATTCGGGCAGGCTGTTGTTTTTCCCATGTCAGCGTGTAATTAAAAAATTGAAGCTTTATTAGCGTATTTTGCATTTTCTTTGGTGCTGAGAGCATGGGTTGGCGTATAGCTACACTGGGGCTTGTGGCCCTGCAGACCCCAGGAAGGGCAGCTCCCCTCTGAGAGAAGAGGTGTCATTTTGGGCCCGTTTTTAGTAGAAGAAGGAGTTTTCCATGCGCTGCATAGAAATCCTTACCTGCATCATTGTGCTGTACCAAACTGGAGAGGAAAGCACAGCTTGCAGATGGCACTTCTCCTTTGCTCTTGACAACTGTAAGATTTTTCCTGTAAAAATAATAATTTAAAAAAGAGATAAAAGGACCATATAAATGTGTAGCCTTTTGCCATGGATGGAAACAGGCCAGGAGGCAGAACTAGCAAGAGCAGGACAACAACTACACGTGCTCCTGCAATATCATCAGTTACGCAACCTGCAACGGCGAGGAGAAGTCCCAGCAAGTCCCTTATCCCAAAGGCACGTAAGGGCACGAACAATGTGCCAGGAGAGGAACCATTGAGGGGCGGGCAAAGCAAGTGACCCAAACACCACATGCAGCACCTCACGCTGCTTCCAGGAGTTGGCTTTTGGGCCTGATGCAAAGCTGGGATGGAAAAATAAATCCGTTTATGAGTAAATGAGACTCATTGCAGCCGTGCTGTTGGGGAGGAGGGTGTTGCCCCTGTGCTGACCAACTTTCCTCACCAGTGAGTCTTTCTGTGACGTTCTACCAGCAGATGTGACTCATAGACAACAGGATCCTGCTGGTGGGAGGCGCCAGTGAGGGACTACTGAAAGGTCGTTTTTTGTGGGGGAGAAAGCAGCAAATAAAGTAAGTCTTTTTCTTGTTGTGTTGCAAAGACCATGCTAGATCCTTCAAATTAGCCAAATTGATACAAATTTCTCTTCCTCAGGGAGTGGCAACTGAAAAATAAACTATTGGAGGCTGCACGTACCCTTCTTTACTCTTAGACAACTGTCTTCAAAAGGCTATAAATGTTCATCCAGCTGCTACAATCTGATTAGGGGTGTAAAAACCTCCGTTCATGTGCTACCTGCTATTCCAGGCAGCAACACATGTAAGCTCCTTAGGGATGGGACCCTCCCTGGCCGCAGGCTGATGCCTTCCCAATGATGCACCGCGTCTTTAGAAGATAACTCACACGGGACACAGCTCCCAGAAATGCCCCTTCAACCCCTCCCAGGGTTGGCAGCATCACCCAGGTGAGCTAGAAGGTGAAATAACAGCCTTTCTTCAGTAAATAAATAAATAAAAAGCAGGTTTTTTTTCTGGAAATAGCTTTTCATTTTGGAATAAGCCCTAAAAATGAAAGTGCTTTGAAGGGAGGAAATCAAAAAATCAAATGTGGGTATTTAAGGCTCCCTGATGCCAGCTGGAGTAATTTACAGGAAATGGGAGAAGTCACATTTCTTTGTGGAAGATGTGTGCTGTCTGATTTGGGTTCAGCCCAGCACTTGGTTTGAAAATAACCCAGCCCAGTGTCATGGGAACAGGACACTCTGGGTTTGTGCCTCCAGGCTGAACAATTCCCTGCTGTGTCTGGAAGAATGAGCAAAGAGCCGTAACCCTTCGTAGAAAGGGCTCATTCTGTCCTTTCCCATCCATAAATATCTTGTTTTTCGGACAGCCCAGCTTTTGGGCTCTTTTAAAACACAATGACCCTCTCTAAAGCTGTACGAACAAATACTTCCCCAAAATGCTATGACCCAGCTTTCCATAAACTTCTCCGACTGGTGTGATATCCACCAGCGGGCTCTTTCGCAGAAAAAGCTGAATATCTGTATATTTTTTTTTCCTCGTAGTAGGGCTTGTACCATATGACTCACCAGGAGGCTTTCCTTTGCCTCTCTCCCACTTATTTATAACTTGCAATCCCCTTGGAAGACTTTCCAAGATCAGAGCAGCAGCGTAAGCGTGCTGTGTGACATAACGTGGCTGCGCTGAGGTCACCTTCTTAAAAATAAACCAGGGCATGCCTGGAATGGGCATTTTCATCAGCTGTACATCAATCATCTGTCCCAGCCTCAGATCCCACTTTGGGGAACTGCTCATCTCCCAGAATGCACCAGCTGGGTGCCAAGGGCTTGTAGGAGCGTGCCGAAATCCCGGCTGACGTCGTAAATGTTGTATTCTCCACGTGGAGTGTCTTCTTTCGGCGGTGTGATGGGTGGAAGGAGAACGCCACGGTCCTTGGGGCTCCCTGGGGATTCCTGGCTGGGTTGTGCTGGAAAAGGGGCAAGAGAAAATAGTTTTCCCAGTGGGATAAGGGGTTGTGGGGTGAGATGGGGAAAGCTGAACCCTAGGAAATAAAGACAGTGGTTTGATTTTTTTAATTAAAATAAAAGTCAAGCAATAGAATGAAACAAGGAACAGGCTGGAGATGGAGAAGTATTTTAAAAACATGTTCTGTTTTTCTCTCAGGTGGATGTTTATCTTTTATACACATAATTTTGGTCCAGGTCTTCGCTTTGTTTATTCATGTGAGAATGAATCGAGCTTTTGCACCCCGTGACCTGGTTTCTAACCCACATGCTCGGTGAGGATGAGATGATTAAACCCAGCTTGCTCACAAAATCATTACACAAATCCTCTTAGCTGAGCCGGTGAGTACGTGTCCACCTCGATTTTATCCCATATAAAAGGTTCCCAGGGATGGGTCTGGCTTTATGCGGCTTCATACCCTTTTTTTTCTGGTGTAAATGAGGATAACCAAAGATAAACTGGGCTTGGGAAACACATGCCCATGGGGGAAATCGAGCGGGATTTTCAGCCATTATGGTTTTTAATGTATTGGAGTGGGAGCGGTTTCCTGCTGAAGTTGTGGGCCCCAAGTTGGAGTTGACCTGTGGATGAGTCACAACCCAGCAGAATGTTTTGTTGTTTCTGTTGGCTTCATGTTCCAGAGCAGAACCTGGCCCACCTGTGGCTCCACCCTCACCCAAGTGGTTGTGGTTGGGGTGGTCGGTGAGGCCAGGATTATATTAACCAGGAGCTGATTAGAAGAGCTTCCTGTTGGGTGTGGCTTCTGTTGGGGCTGGTTGCATCTTGCTGAGTTCTTGTGGTGTCCTTCCATGTGAAGGCCACTGAGGAGCCATCTCTGTCCATTGTGTCCAGCAGGCAATGCTGGCACCACAGTGGGCAGTGGGGGAGCTGGGCCCACAGGAACCTGTGGCAGGACTGTCTGAAAGAAGACTTCTGAGGGGCTGTTGCTGAGTTCAGTGTTGGCCTGTGTGATCAGGCGACTGAAGGCAGCATAAAATGGTGATGGTTGAACCAGCACAACACCCGCCTGATGTGAACCTTTCCATCCAGATTGGGGTACCTTCCAGCTGGGCTGTTGACCCAAGACCACACGTGACTTAGTCCAAAGCTTTTATTTCCCCTAAAGCAACAAACTAAAGGCTCTTTATGCAGCTTGTGTTGAGGATCAGACTGACTTTGTATACCAAAGAAACACCAAATTTTCAGGCATTATATGCCAGATCTGCTCCATATGTTTCATTCTCTGCCTTTTTATCTCCAAAGGGGAGCTGCCGATGGGGGAAAGCTTTACCATCGCCTGCGTGGGAGCAAGAACAAGTCAATAATCGCCATCCGGAGCGAGGAAAAGCCTGGGGAGAGATAAGGCTGCTCCAAAGATGCTCAAGATGCTCCTGCAGAGTTGTCATGGGCACAACGCTCTCTGTAGGCATCTCCATGGCTACCTCAGCACCAAGCAGAGGGGATGCAAGCGATGTAGGAACAGTGTCGTTCGCTTAAACACTGCACGCTCTCTCAGCTGGTATAAATAAGTAAAGCTTGGGATCATCCAAGGGTTTTATCAGCTGGTTTTTAACCGGAGCCTGAAGGCACCTGAGATTGCAATCGTTTTTATTTATGCAAAACTGAGATTTGGAGCATCTCCCCTGAAGTATTTCTGCGGTGGATGCTCTGTGGTACAAGTGCATGGTGTACTCAGGTGAGGCTCAGGTGGATTTTTACTTGCCCTTAGCCAATGTGACTGAAAAACCCAGATGTTATTCCTGCTTCTAACCCAAGATTACGCTATGGGAGTGGCTGTCTTCAGAAATAAAGCTGTGTATAAAGAAAGAAGTTGAGTTTTGACCAGAGTGTGGAGAAGGGAGTGTTTTGAAATGAGGTTTTTTTCCCCCAGCCAGCAATTTTTTGGTGAATATCAGCAAAGATTATGCAAAATAGGACCATCTAGTTAATACAGTCTGGAGTTGAGATGCCAGAGCACAACTCCCCTAAAGGATTTCTCCTTAATTTTGTCTCCTTAACTTTTCCAAAGCAACTCCCAACGGCTTGCAGCCTGCAAAGAGGAAGCTGAGACAATAAAAGTCATGTTAAATCCGCACGGAGGGCTGGAATTACAAGGGGGGAAGCCCACAGGCTTGTCAGGGTTTCGGGTTGTCACCATCTCCATGCCACCAGGAAATAAAACCAGAGATGTCAAGCACAGGCTGCGAAGCATTTTATCAAGTGATGCTTCAAGAGGATGGAGGAAAACGGTTTATAAGATGATAGACATTAAACCCTGCTATGAACCCACATGTGGGAGCAGCATTAGGGGACAAACCTCAGCTCCAGTGATGTTCAAAGAGAATTTCTTTTTTTTCTCTACAATTATCCCCGAAGCTGTGATGGGTTGAACTACACGATTCCAACGTGCCCTTTTCCCAGCAGCTTCGGTGACCTTGGGCCCCAGCTTGTTTTTCAGTGCATTTCTCAGCAAGCCCAGGAAGACTCTGGGGAGAAAATAATGCTCAAAGTACAGAAATCGGAGGAAATTAGTTTTGCATTTACAGTGGAAGGCCAGGCCTGGCTGTTTATCCTGGGGACTGGGCAAATCATTCACTCCGGGCTCGGTGCAAGGAGGCTTCCTGCAAGCAAAGCCCCGCTAAATAGCAAATAATAATCAGCACTAACATTACAACACACTTTCTTTTTCCCAGGGTGTTTTCTTGTCTGTATTTTGGCCTGAAACATCTGTGCTGTCCAAAATATTCTTGTTGTATCAATGATCCAAGGCTCTTGCCATATTAAAAATCAAGGAAGCTGGAGCAGAGCCTCTGGAACTTGATTTCTCACAAAGCTTAGGCCTGTTTGGGAGCTTGGGTTGTTCTGCTAAGGATTCATTAGATTACTCATTGCCCAAAAAAAAAAAAGGAAAGTTTTCTATAATTAAATCAACTCCTCAGCTGAGATTAAATGAAATAAAGCTGAGAATTGGGGTCCTCACTAATCTCTAGAGCTCTCCCGCACAAACAGCTGTAAAATGAGTACTTGGGGGACAGCAATGGGAATGAGCAACTCTTCACTGCAGCTGGTTTGGATCTAAGCTTTCTGAGATGTTTTCCAGGGATGATGAGAAAAGCAGATGGAAGAGGCTGTGGATTGTTTGTCTGGAGAAAAAAAGGAGGTTGAAAAATGGGGAGAAAAAAGAAAAGGGAAATGAAATCACAATTGAAAGCATGGGTATTATTCTCATTCCAAAATAGGCTGATTCTTGCAGAATCGGCTGTAAATGCTTTTCCTGTATTTCTCCTCAGTTCCAGGAATACAGAAGAGTGATTTATGTCTTGAAATAGGTGTTGGTGGGGAGTTGCACTAGGGCCGAGCAGAGCAGAGCTTCCAGCTCTCTGCCGTAGACCCAGCCCAGCAAGGGAGAGCTGACAACGCTGCTGCCCTCCAGCTCTTTGAATTATTGATCTGATTTCTATGAATTATAGACACTTGTCGGGGTCAGTAAGTGCAGCATGAGGAAGGTGTGTCAGGTGAGGTGCTGCCGCAGCTGAATTTCAAGAGAGGAGGATTTGAGGAGGGGTTTAATCAACTCCAGTTTAGGTACGTCCTTATAAGTACACAGAACATGGATCCCAGACAAACTGAGGCAGGAAAAAAACCCCTCCAACAGAGGAGATGCCCACTTTTTGTAAAATACACCACCTCAGGGAGCTGGAAATACAATATCAATACAAGAGAGAAGGCATCGGCCTACATCAGGGAGTCTCTTTGGCAAGGGATGGCAGGTTAATCATAAACCCGGAGCTTGCTTTGGGTGAGGAATCATTATCCAGCTCGTCCTCATTTTATTTTATTTTTTTCCTAAAAAATAAAGTGCCCTCCAGTTGGCTTTGAAAAATTTTCTGGATGATTCCTTGGTGATTTACTATAAACTCAGAGATGCAACTGCTCACATTTTTAATCCGTCTGCCTTCCAGGCAAGGAACAGAGACATGGCAGTGGTGACCTCACCTATTTATAATATGCATCTGTTTTGGGGTGAATTCCTCTGCTACTCATTACTTATCTATGTGCTTATCTGTTATTTATTTATCCAGCTACAAGAAATACCTTTAGGAAGAAGAGCTGGCTGAACTTGGCTTGTGTGTTTTCAAACCTGTATCATGTTTTAGTCAATGGATCAGCTAAACAAATATGATTGCATTTATGTTACTTAGCATTTAAACTAGATCATCCCTTTGCTCTTCTACACCACATGCTGGGTGTTATTTGATTTAAAATGTAGTAGTACTGTTGAGAGGGGCTTATAAAAATGAGGCAGACCTTTCTCTTTTGATTATCTCAGAATTCTGTTGCTGTAAGCCCTCAAAATAGACTCAGCTGGGAGCAGAAGTCAGGGATCTACTTTGTGACTGAATCCCAGGTACCAACATCACTTCTCCCCACCACCAACCTTCCTCTGATCACAAAATACTCCATTATTAAAGCTGATTTTTGCAGATGACACCACTGGATAGCTTCCAGATGAGCTGAGGACATACCTGGGCATGGGGGGTGCTGCTGAAATTCTCCTTTGGGCTTCACTCCCCAAATACCTTTTGCAAAAAGTCGTTGCAGTGCTGACCTCTGCAGGCAAATACTGCATAAAACCAGCTGGATCTAGGCAGCAATAACCTAAATAATGCATAAAACAGGTGTTTTACACATTATTGCTGGCTGTGGGTAGCAACAGCCTTTTAATAATGCATAAAACTGGGGCATTTCTCTGTCGGTTAGGAAACAAAGAGTATTGCGGTGAGGGAAATACTGGGAAATCTTCGTCTTCTTGGAAGAGGCCAATCTAACTCCTGTGTAGATTTTGTAAATAATTTGCTGGTTGGACAAAGTGCTTCAAAATCAGGGGATGAAGGATATGAATGAAAAGCAGGCATTCCACCCTGACCGATGGAAATGTATTGAATCGATCTGTGTGGAAATGTATCAATGTGATCTGTAAATAAGGCTATGGAGTACACACACACACACACACACACTCTCCCCCCCCCAGTGCAGCTGTGAGAGACAAAGGAACAAGGGAGCAGAATGGCCTTGAAGATAAGAGAGGTATGCGCCTGCACAGAACATCCTTGAAGTAAGGGAGGGAGGTATGTGTCTGCACAAGATGCTACACTGTTGAGAAAACCAGCGGGAACCACTGAGGTTGCCAAATCCAGCAGGAGTCAACAGTACACTGGTGAGGAAGATGCTGAGCCTTCATCAGCATGACCCCCAGGAAGCACCCCGCGACCACCACAGCGACAGAGGGAGCATGTGCAAGTAAGGTGGGAACTCTGATGACGATTTCTTGGAAAAGCCCAGCCCCTCCTAGGAAAGCTTAATTCATATTAGGGACAGAGATCTACTGGAGAGAGTCCAGCAGAGGGCTATGAGGATGATGAGGGGACTGGAACACCTGCCTGATGAGGAAAGGTTGAGAGACCTGGGGCTGGTTAGTCTGGAGAAGAGAAGACTGAGAGGGGATCTAATGAATGTGGATCAATAGATGAGGGCTGGGGGTCAAGAAGAAAGGGGCAACCTCTTTTCACTTGTGCCCTGCAATAGGGCAAGGGGCAATGGATACAAGCTAGAGCACAGGAAGTTCCACCTCAACAGGAGGAGGAACTTCTTGACTGGGAGGGTGACAGAGCACTGGAACAGGCTGCCCAGAGAGGTTGTGGAGTCTCCTTCTCTGGAGACTTTCAAGACCCGTCTGGATGCGTTCCTGTGTGACCTGCCCTAGATTCTCTGGTCCTGCTTGGCAGGGGGGTTGGACTCGATGATCTCCAGAGGTCCCTTCCAACCCCTCACATTCTATGATTCTGTATGTATGTACTCTGTCTTTAATAACCAACTGCTTGTAGTGCAAGGTGTGGGTATTTGGCAGAGAGATCCCCTACCCACCCGGTGCTGTAATAAAGAACACCTGCTTGATAAGCTCAGCTGTGAGTCTTATCGGGTTAATCCATGCGTCAACCCCATAAGGCCATCCATGCTATAAACAGGGAGTGAAAGGCCCTGCCTGGGCCTCCTCTGGGGGTGACGGGGGTGTGGAGAGAGCCAGACCTGCAGCACACCCCCTCAACCCATAGCTTTGCCCCTGAGACCCGCCTCTAATTAAGCTCGAATTAACAGCCAGAAGCCTTAGGTGGGAACGGGTTTATATGTGCTGGGGATGGGGGTCCCACAGGCCCAACCACCTCCTCAGGGCCCAGCCCTGGAGCTCCCTGAGCTGCAGCCTCCCCTCAGCCCTGGCAGGCCTAGAGCACTCCTGGCCCCGGGCAGCCCCTCAGCTGTCTCCCCGGGGCCTCCCCTGGCCCCACAGTTCCTCCAGCCATTGCCCCGGGGCCTCCCCCGGCCCCACAGGTCCCCCAGCCGCGGCCCTCAGGCCCGGGGCCGCACCGCGGCCGCAGCCTCCCCTCAGGCCCGAAATCCCCTCGGCTCCGNCCCAACCCCCCGGCCCACAGGGGAGGCCTCGGCCCTCAGCCGCGGCCCTCACCCGGGCCCAGCCTTCGAGACCAGGCCAGGCCGGGCCTGCTCCCCCCTCAGGAGCACCTCGGGGCCACCCACCCTTCCAGGGCCTGAGCGGTTCCCTCTGGAAAACGGAGATGGCAGCGGCGAAACAAAGTAGGCGGTGGCAGGTTTGGCTGGGGAGGGCTTTAATGTGCCCACTGCCTGGGGGTCACGGGTGTGGGATAGCATCGTGGGGCAGTGGGCAGGCATCCTTCCCCACAGGGTCTGCGAGGGCTATGCCAACAGTTAGCGAGAGCTGCAGGGAACCTTCCCCTGTGTCCTGGATCAGCCAGGCTCTGGGAGCGTCCCTGATGGGTGCTCAGACCCCAAAGGTGGATGAGGAGAGCCAGAGCCCTACGGAGCATGGAGATGAGTTCCCTGCGCCTGGGAAGGATGCTCAGGCCCCAAAAGACACCAAAGGAGAGATGTCAGAGGGACTCCGAGGCCCACAGAGTGTGGAGACAAGTGCCCGCACCCAGGAAGGGTGCTCAGACACCGAAGGACACTGAGGAAGAAACGTCAGAGGGACCCGGAGCCCTGCAGCACTTGGACGTAAGCTTGACAGGAGCTCCTGGGGTGCAGAGCACACCACCGCACCTGGCAGACCCCTGTCCTAGAGCTTGAGCGCTGTGACACGGGGAATGTGGAAGGGACAGGTCTCCTCTGATCCAGTAGAGCTGCAGAAGGAGAAGGAGAAACACATTTGTGGAGGCAAGGAGAAGGAGTTCACATCACCCCTCCTTGCGTCCTTCCACCCCAGGCAGCCCGCCTGTCCAGCCCTGTGCCCACCACTTACATGAGCCGGTTGCGGATGGGGCGGAAGTGTTTGGTGAGCCTGATGGCGAAGATGATGTTGGGGATGAGGAAGAAGGTGCAGCATCCCAGGCTGAACCAGAAAGCGTTCTGCAAGGAGAGAGCATGAGGATCCCCACTGAGCTGCACAGGGAGAGGCAGCCCCCAGGCTTTTGAGCAGCTTGGGGAGCCTTGTGGTGGCTGGTCTTGGTGGCGTGGGGGTGTCAGGGCTGCTGTTGGCCCTGGCTGCCCCAGATTCATGGTGGCGGGATGCTGTATGGTGGACGTTCCCACTGGACCCCCACAGAGTAATGGGATCCTTACCCAGGGGTCAGCAATGCGGTCACACAGGATCACCCGCCCATTGTCCAGGGCTGTGGCGAGTGGCTGGCACGAAGCCACGTCCTCCCTCAGCTGGAACAAGAAGCAGAGACAAGGTGTAAACCCGCTCCAGGCTCAGGGGGATGCATTTTGCTAGCTCAGCTCGGTGAGGGGCTTGCAGGCAGCGTGCACGGGGGGCTTCCGGCCGCAGAGAATTCTCCTGCAGCAAAGTTGAGCACCTACCGTCTGCCCAACCCAGTTCAGGTACTGTGCGAAGTACCGCAGCTCCTTCCTCGTGAAACAGCCGATCTCCTGGGCAGAGGGAAGGCAGCATGGAGGGTAAGTGCCGTGCTCCCCAGCCCAGCTCCAGCCCCACTTCAGCCTGCTCTAGGCTAATGTCACGCTTGGAAATGAGGACTCCAGCACTGGCTTCAGGTGCTCCTTCCCATCTTGCAGCACCCCATTCTCACTCCTTTGTGGTTGTGGAGAATTTTGTACCCCCCCAAGGGCTAATCCAGCCCTTGACTCACCTGCCGGAGGATCTGCTGGGCTTGCACAGGCAGCTGGGCTTCCACTGAGGCTGTGGTGGCCAGTGTTGTCTTCACCCGCTCCTGGAGATGTATGGGAAGGGCTGAGTGTCCTCAGAGCACCGAGCAGCAGAATAGGTGCCCTGGGGATGTCAAGAGCAGGGCCTGCAGCACCACGCACATGCCGAGCTTCAAATTGGGGCTGGTTGCTGGAGGGCAGGGAAAGAGGGACCTGCCTCGAGCAGAGAAACCCCCTCGCAGGGAGCGGACGAGGTGGAACTGTAGGACAGCTCTGCTGGGGATCCTGACATGCCCTGAGTGCTGCAGGGGCATTTCTGATTTGCGGCAGCGACTCTAATCACTGAGGGACTCTGATCCTCCCCAGATGGCACTTTTTCTGGCTCTCCCATCACCCAGTAACTGGTTTTTTTGAGGGCCTGGCAAGCAGCACCCATAGGTCACCACCTTTTTTTTTCAACTGGAAGAAACTGTGCAAATACCTGGAGGTGTGGTGCCAAGCGGGAGAGGAACTGGACGCTTTCCCCCAGCTTTGCCTGTGGGACAAGGAAGTGAGAAGACTGCAAAATCCCCGTCCCCTCTTTCATGGGGACACCACTAGGCAAACACCAGCAGCACCGTGAGCCACCAGCCCAGCATGGACTCACCACCAAAGCCTCCTGTGAGTGTACCGTGGAGTTTTGCATCTCCCACAGGGCCCAGGCCTCGGCAGCCAGCCGCCCCGCCACTGTGCTGTTCCTCTGGGGGGGGGACAGCAGGGTGAGGACATCCCTGTGAGCACACCAGCAGCCCCCGCTGCCCGCCCCACTGCTCACCTGCATCTTCTGCAGCCCCTCGAGGCTCCTCGCCATGCCAGGGAGGCTGGTCTGCACCACAGGGTTTTTCATCTGGAGGAAGATGGAGACGGTGGCTGCCCAAAATCCAACCCTTGAAGCTGGCCTTGGCGTGGCTGGGCCGCATCCTGCCCACTGCAGGAAGGACCAGTTCCCCGTGATCATCCCCTCACCTCTTCCTGGAAGCGCCCATAGTCCACCTCGTCCACGCCGCTGCGGGCGAAGGTCTCCAGGTCCTGCCTGCCCTCGCTGCGGAGGAGCCGCACGTCGCCCAGGCGTGCCGTGAAGTCACCCAGGCGTTTTTGGAAATCGGCTGTGTACTGCAGGGGTGAGGCATGGGGCATGCTGTGGGGCTGAGGCAGCTCCATCCCAGTAACCCCAGTAAAGCTCATGCATCCTCACACCATTACCAGAAGCTCTGGCTGCAGCCAGCCCTCACCTTGGGGGTTTTCAGATGCTCATCCAGGTCGTAGGACCTGTCGAGCTGCAGCACCTCCCACAGCCCCGCACCGCTCTTGCACTCCCTGGAAGGCAAAGGAACGTTGACGGCGTGGCCCCAAATTAGCCCTCTGATGTACGGGGGCAGAGGAGGGTTCTGTAGCACCCACCGGTACGCGGCGCTGAGGTTGGAGTCTCTCCTGAGGTTGAGCTGGTGGGTGAGGTTCATGGATGGAGGCAGGTTCCCAGGGGTGTCGATGAACTGGGCCAAGCAGGAGGAAAAAGGGGGTCGGCGCCAGGCAAAAGCATTCCCAGCAATGATTCTGGGGGTGCTTTGCCCTCGCAGGTGCATCCTGGGGTACCCCATTTCCAGCCAGAGCTGATCTTGCCTTTATTTGTCTGATCCCTGTTGCAGTCTCGCTGGGCAGTGTTCAGAGGGAAAACAGCAGCCAGCCCCGTGCAGGGACCTGCAGGTGTGCGCACAGCCACGGGACGAGCCCTGATCCCATTCCCAACCCCGCTCCCAGCCCCATCGCAGCATATCACCGGCCCCGAGCACCACACGGATCCCCAAGGACCGAAGGACGGGGGTCCTGCAGGTAGGAGCATCGTCGCCTCGAGCAAATTAACAGCACAAGGGCAATTTTCTGCTGCTAATGCAAATCCAAGGACCTAATCCTAAACTTAATCTTCTGGTTTAGGATGGGGCTTTTCTAGATGCGTTTAGGGGGAGAACACAGAGCGTTTGGAGGCATTTTGGTGCTCCCAAGCAGAGATTTTTGGGGCAGTGGGGTGGATGTGTGGCCACCCACCTTATAAATCTCCTGATTGATCCAATTCCTGCAAACGAGTGTCTGGATGTTGCCCCCAACCAGGAAGGTGGCGAAAACCAGGAGGATGAGGAGCCAGGAGAACAGGAAAGCCAGGCCCACGCCGCTGAAAGAGGGAAAGGAGGCACCAGTGGTAGCTTTGCAGACCCGAGTGGGCAGAAAGGCTTGTGGGGACCTGCCCGGCCAGCTGCAGCCCCGCGGCTCCCTCCTGTGCCCGGGCACGCCGGCCTGCCTGGGAAGGGCCCGCGGGAGTGGGGTGTGCCAGGCAGCGGGGCCAGGGTGTGGGAGCTGCCAGCTCCCAGGGAGGAGCAGCTTCTCCCAAACCCGCCGGCGCAGGCGGCAGCTTCAAAAGCCTTTCCACTCGGCTGGCTCCAGGTCCCTCCCTTGGCTTTGCCCCTCTGTTTTTGGGGGGGGGGGGGGGGGTGTGAGATGGCAAGAGCCACCCTCCAGCACCCAGAGGGATGCTTACACCAGGAGGAACTTGGCTCCAGCTTCTCCTCGACACTCGTAGTCACTCGGGTCCTCCCGCTTGGATAGCCCGTATGCCCCCAGGGCCATCCCTGTCACATTGCAGGCAAGGATGAGGAGGATGATGGAGCACAGCACTGTGCCTGCGATCCACCTGGAGGAAAGCACAGCCTCAAGATACGGGGCTGATGCACCAGCTGGGGCTCAGCACCCATCTCTGCTGCACCCCTGACACCCCTCCATGCTCCCTGGTGTCACCTGTACTGCTCGAAGCGCTCGACCTCCCGGAGGTACGGCTGGCTCCTGTCCTCCGCCTTCACCAGGGCTTTGCTGACAGGCTGGGTGTAGTCAGGGAGGGGGAAGCCATCGGCGATGGACTGCACCTTCTCTGTCACACGGGCCATCTCATCCCGCAGATCTGCAGGGTCGAGGCCATGCTGGAGGAGCAGATGGTCCCCGCGTCCCACCCTGTGTCCCCAGATCAGGATTCATCCCACAGACGGTGTCCCTGCTTGTTTCAGATGTCCCACTCACCCTGGATCACCTGTGCCATCCTCTCCACAGCCAGCTCTGGGATGGAGTTGAAGGTACCATTGCCCTGTGAGGAAAGAGAAGGGTGCTAAGCAGCTCAAGTGAAGCTGCCCATGGACACCACACCCCCCTGCTTCACCCCAACCCCCCACAACCTGGCGAATCATCTCCGCAAAGTCACTTCGGGGCAGACCAGCCAGCGCCTTCAAAACCTTCTCCACTGATGGCACCTTGGAGCAGAAGAAACAACCCGTGAGCCCCAGGGCTCTGCCAGAGGCGTGATGGTGGTGGTGCTGGTGGGGAACCACCACCCTGTCTTCCCACCTTGCCGTAGTCGGCGCCCAGCTCCAGGCTCTGTGCCCTGCCCAGGACGCTGGCGCAGGAGGTGCAGCGCGGGTCGTCCAGCAGCGCGACCACGCGCCGACGCCGTTCCCGCAGCGCCGGCTCCAGCTCAGCCCGTGCCGACACCAGCGCCCGCACCGTCTTGTCGAGAATCTGTAAATGGTGCAGCGAGGTCTGTAGGTCTTAAAGAGAAAGCCCAGGGCTAGTTCACGCTGCTCCGCTTGGCCGTCCCGGCTCTCCGGCGAGGCTTCAGCACCGGCCCCAGGGAGAGCCATGCTCGGCCGTACCTCCAGCCCTGTCCTGCAGGTCTGCCAGTGCCGCGTAGGTCATCGCCTTCAATTGTGCGTGGATGGAGAGCCCCACATTCCGGCTGAGCCCTGCAAGGCGTCGGGCACCCCATCAGCAGCTCATCCCCGTGGGAAGCTCAGGCCAGTGCCCGGTGCGGTGCTTACCACCCAGATCGGAGATTATCTGCTGTCGGGGCACCTCGAACTGGTCTACCACCATCTGCACCCCCTGCCAGGATAGAGGAGAAGGTTGGATGGGGCTGGCAGCCCCCACGAGGGGAGGAAGCTCCATGTTACCATTCAAAACACATTTTTAATGCAGCCTCACCACCTCCTCTTGCCTCCCAAACCACTCCGTGAGGGACACGTGGCCATCCCTGGGCTGCACCCTGTGCCAGCATGGGGAGGGCTGCTCGGGGACCCACCTGGGGGACGTTGGCGATGTGCTGCCGCAGCGTGCGCAGGGTGGCCGGCACGGCCCCCAGCCCCGGCTCCATCTGCCCCTTCACCCGCTGGCTGGTGACGAAGGCGCAGATGACACTGGTCCTGCCGGGGATGAACAGGCAGTGACGAGGCTGCCAGGCTGAGCCTACCGGCCCCGTAGGACACGGTTCCCCCAGCTCAGGATGAGGGGGCTGGTTTGTGGGGTGCTCTGGGGGACTCACAGGATGACGAGGGAGGTGAGGGACAGGCAGGCCAGCAGGCAGTGGCGGCGGCAGCCCAGCGAGCGCCGGTGGGCGCGCAGGCGGCCCCCGCACCGCCGGCGGCTCCGGCAGTAGCAGAAGCACATCCCGGCCACCGGCACGGCCACGGTGAAGAGCAGAGCCACCGCGGCACAGACAACATAGCCCAGCTCGTACTGCACCACCTGTGTGACAGGAGAGCCCAGCTGGCACCAATACACCCAACTTGTGGCGTTCCATGTGCCCAGGTGCCCTGTCCTTGGTGGGTGCCATTCCCATGGGCTCCCCCACCCCACATCCCAGCTCACCTGCGACGTCCGCACTGAGCTGGGGTCATTCAGGGCTGCCCTGAGCAGCTCTGCAAAAGAAACCACAGCACCAGTAAAGAGGTACCACCCAATGCACCCCCAGCCCTCCCCGGGCAGCGCGGCCAGGATGGAGGCAGCATCCTCCTCCATGAAGCAGCTCAGACCCCCTGGAGCAGCTTCGGACACGGGGATTGCAGCTGGTTCCGGGTGGCACAAAAGCCCGAGGGGTCCCGGCCCCCTGGCTCAGGGCTCACCTGTGGGCAGGGGGTTTTGCTGGATGAGGTCCAGGCAGCGCCGGACGAGGCTGTAGAGGGGATCGAGCGAGCTGGGTACCCGGTGCAGCGCTGGCACCCGAATCTCAGCGTGCGTGTCGGTGAAGCGGAGGACACCGCCGGGACCGGCGAGGTGGCATTGCTGGGTGCCAGCAGGATGCAGCAGTGCCCAAGCCAGCAGCAACCCGGCCACCCACATGGCTTTGGTGGCGAGGAGAGAGCGAGCAGGGCTCCGTCAGCCTGCGAGCGGGTGGAGAGGCATGCCCAGCTCCGGATGGATCTCTCCGGCTCGGCTCACTGCTCCGGGAAACCTGCCTGACAGGTCGGCCGCCACGCAAAGCCCAGACGCTGCTGTGGCTTGTTCCCCCGATGGGATCCCTGGGGCGGCTGGGCTTGGCGGGGCTGCGTGGAGGCGTTTCCCAAACCATCCCAGGCCTGTTTCGCAACCCCTGGCATCCCTGAGTCACCACCGAGGGATCTCCACAGTCCAGGCTGTTCCCAAAACTGATGGCAAAGGCCCCCTGGGGTTTTGGGGAGAGGGCCGGGTGGTGGTGAACCCCTGTCCTCGGGATGGAGGGCGCTTGTCTCCACCTTGGTAGCCTTGGAAGGAGGTGTCTTGGATTTGGGCATCACTTGGTGGGTGGAAAAGCCCTTGCAGGTGGATCTGTGCTGTAAGACAAGTCCTGCAGGGCAGGTTCACCCTGTGCAAGAGCATCCCGAGATCTAGGGTAGCAATAGGCAAGGAAAGAGATGGGAAAATGAGGGTGACACGAGGATAGGGACAGTGACCCCCAGCCAGCAATGCTTGCTTACTAGCCAGGCGTGAGATGAGTTTTCCAGGCTCAGCTGGTCCCTACATCACACCCCGAGGCTCCTTCCCAGGGTCAGATCCTGTTCGCCAGCATGGGCCGAGTGCTAATTACAGGGTTGGCTGGAAATGCAGGAGGTTCAACCTGATTTCCCCGGCGTGGGGGGAGCAGCCCCCGTGTGCCCAGACGGCTGCGGGGCACCCCGAGACCTGGGCCCCCTGCTTGGCCGGGCGAGTCGAGCCGGCCCCGGCTGCTGACGCCTCCGTCCTCCCGGTGTTGATGGTAATTCCTGTGGTTTTCCACATGGAAAGCCTGGAAAAGGCGCTTTTGTCCCAGCTGGAGATGCCAACAACATCTTTCCTGGCTGGGTGCAGGGTGCTGCTCCCCACCACCCTTTTGGGAATGAGATGCTGCCGACTGGAAAATCCTGCCCAGGCTTTGCTGCGTCCCCATCCCAGGACAGAATTCCCAGGGCCTGGATGGTGCATATATAGATGTATATGTGTCTGCCTATGGGAAAGGAGCCCCGGCCACTCGCACTGGTACTGGGATGGTGATGGTGGTGATGATTTTCCATGCCACTAATTTCCCATCTCAATGATGATGTTTTTGTGGGAGGTGGATTTTCAACCACGCCAAGGGCTGGGTCCTGCCCTTGGGTCACAACAACCCCTGGCAACGCTCCAGGCAGGGGCAGAGCGGCTGGAAACTGCCTGAGGGCGAAGACCTGGGGGGGGTTGGAGATGAGCCAGTGTGTGCCCAGGTGGCCAAGAAGGCCACCAGCATCCTGGCTTGGGTCAGCACCAGTGTGGCCAGCAGGAGCAGGGCAGGGATCGTCCCCCTGCATTGGGCACTGGGGAGGCCCAACCTCCAATCCTGGGGTCAGGTTTGGGCCCCTCACTCCAAGAAGGACCTTGAGGGGCTGGAGCGTGGCCAGAGAAGGGCAAGGAAGC
>VZZY01016704.1:38046-54047 GCA_013400335.1 Eurystomus gularis
GGCGGGGGGGGTCCTTGTCTCAGGGTTCCATTCGTGGGGCTGCGGCCTGGTGGCCCTGACTGCGGGTGTCTTTTCCCTCAGGAGGGGCTCAGACTGCGGGTATCTTTCCCCTTGGGAAGGGAATCCGCTTCAGGGCTCCCCTTGCTCTGCTGGGGGCGGGGAGGAGCCCTTGGGGGCTCTGACTGGGGGATCCTCTGCGCTTTTTTTTAGAGAGGGAGGCAGTTGTGGGGGGACAGGCAAGTTCTAGGGGCTCCGCTACTCTCCCTTGTGTGGGATTTCTGGAGGGCTCTGATCTGGGGGCAGGGGCGGGGGGGGCTGTAGTTTGAGGGCTAGCAGCTCGAGAAAGGGGGTGGTTTGGGCACTTTGTGTATCTTGAGGGGTGCTGTGGGAATTAGGGGGGAGCTTTGGGTTGCAGGCACTGGGAGTTACGATGTGTGAGTGGTGTCTATTCTCTCATGTGGGAGAAGGGCTGTGGAACTTAGCAGGGGGACTTTGGTTTGGGGAGGTAACTAAGAGCTCTGGCTTGGGGGAGCAGATGAGCCCTCCCCGGTAGAAGCACCAGTGAGGAGGAGAAGCTGAAGTCCCCTCACAGTTCCCCTGTGTTCAGCCACACCCCATAAGTGAAGGCTTTGAACAGCAGCCTCTGGCAGGACCAAATCCCGCAGCCATTATTTAAGGCAAGAGGCCTGTAGAGGCCCCTCCAGGGCATGGGCTGAGAAATGCCACGCTGTCTGCCTTAAAAAGGGACCCCTGTTCAGAGGTAACCCCAGAAAGGCAATTGCTCTGCCACTCGGGATCCTCAGACAGTGCTTAGCTTAGCTCAGAACTTTTCACCCATTTAGGAAGGAGCCGCAGTAAATGATGACATCACGTGTGGCAGCCAAGTTGCTGGAAGGCTTTCGAGGTGCACTAGATTCAGCACTGTGATTTCATAATGAGTTTAACCCTTATGCTGGCCCAGGGTGACCTTTCCAGGGGAAAACTGCTTTTGGTGTAGGGGGAAGAGCATTGCAGAGAGTTTCTGGCCCCTCAAACAGTCTCAGTGCTTTGAATTAATTGGCTTGTGCTGTGGGTCTGTGGGGGAGAAGGGCTTTGCCAGAGCCAGGCAGGCACACGGATCAGGTCGAGGTGCATTCCTGGGGTGATGGGTGTGCCTCCTGCGGCACAGGGGAGAGAGGGATGGCGACTTTGCCTGGGCAAGAGCAATTTGGGGTTGTGCTGGTTGGGTAAGGGCAGATCTGCTGAGCAGCAGCGGCTGGAGGGATGGCCTTCAGCTCCGTCCTCGTCTGGCTGCTGAGAAAGCAAAACGATGAATGCTGCAGTGTTGAAACCCTGTGTAAAGCCACTTCAGCTTGAGTCTGAATGAAACACTTTGGCTGTGTCACCCCCAAACGAGTGACCAGCACTGGTTTTGTTGTGTGGAGAGATGACTGGGAAGGAAGCACTTCTTTGTTTGGGATTTGAATGGGTCAAACCCTGGCTTGAAATCAATTACCAAGGACTGAGCTTGAATTCGTGGCTGCCTTTCAGATCATAAAGGTAAATATCCAAACACTGTCCCCTAAAAGAGCTGGGCTTCTCCTAAATTCCTCCCTTAGAACCTAGCTTGGCCCACGGATGAAACGCTTTTCTGCTGAGGTGGGGTGATTTCCATCAAAGAAAGACAGTCCTGAGGAAACTGGGTGAGTTGCCTGGTTTTGATGCACTTGACTTTCCTCCCACCACAGCGTTCGTCACCCTCGGCGGCAGCTTTGATGTGTGTCGTTATGCCTGACCACGCCAACATCTGCCTCCCGCCGGAGGAGCGCGTCCGAAGACTGATCCAGGTGGGAAGCGCTGTGGAAGTGAACGAGGACATCCCACCGCGACGCTACTACCGCTCCGGAGTGGAAATCCTCCGCATGGCGACCATTTACTTGGAGGAGGGCAACGTCGAGCACGCCTTTATTTTATACAACAAATATATCACGTAAGAGCAGCGTCGCTTCGGTTGTGTGTCGATACGAGGGGTGGTGGGTTTGGTGGTGTGTGTTTTGAGTGTGTCCAAACGCCGTCAGGCCTTGCTGAGCTGGAAGAACTGGGTTCTGGCCAGAGCTCTGCTTCTCTGGAATTTCGGTTCCCACAGTGGTGAGGATACAGCTGCTGAGACTGGCCAGGAGGTGTCGTAAAGGTGCGAGGCACAAGCCCACAAACGCTGCTCACCTCTTTGCAGGAGGTTTGTAGAAGTTTCCTTAGAAACCAGGCTGATCTTGTGTCCCGCTGATCTTGGGGACTCCCATCAGCAGGAGGGAGGTTTTGGCTCCCTGTGTGTGGAAGCTTCCCGGTGTTTTATCACTGCAGAGTGGTTAGATTGGCTCGATTGTTGCTAGGTTGGCCATGACACTGTACGGATTGGCAAGGATCCATGGTTGAGGATCTCAGTATCAAGTAGCTACCTGGAAAGGATCTTGGCTGGTTGGTGTTTTCTCTAATAAACCACCTTTGGAGGAGAAGCCAGCTTTACACCTAGGTTACTACAACATTTTACAGCAGACGGTAAGTTCCTCCGTCAGGTGCAGGGACCAGTTGTAGGTTTAGTTTTACATCTCAAAGAGTATTTCCCCCCCACAAACACACGCATCCACCCAAACCCTTCTCAGGAGCAACGTGGGGAAGAGTTTTGTGTCCGAAGCATCTGATCCCAACCAACTGGTGAGTTTCTTGGGTACTGAGTACCCTTCTAGAAAGCCCCAGATTGTGTAGAAACCCAGCCAAGACCCTGTTTGGTGTTTCAGCTGCCAGGTGTCCGTGCAGACAAGTGCAGAGCTGTATATTCCTGCCATCATCTCTGCAGAAACGAGCCATCTTGGGCCTGAAACCCCTCTGCCGAGTCAGAGCGTATGTCATGGTGACGTGGTGTCAGGTCTGGACTGTGTCTGAGCAGCCCGGAGTACAAGCGGAGCAAACATGTGCCTCTCCAGCTGTGTCTGTCCGTGTTTAAAGGGCGGACAACTACAGTCCTCAGAAAATATCCCAATGGCAAAGGGCATCCTGTTGCTGTAGAACTTTCGGCCAGAAGCCTGTCCCTCCCGCTTTCACCCAGTGCCACTCCGGTGTAGTCTCTGCTGTGCCCACCCTACCTGCTTCTCCAGAAGGTGGCTGGCATCTCTGTGGGCATTTTCTCCTCCTGTCCCCATGGGCAGGGCTCCTGCCCCTTAAATCCAACACATTTTTCTCTGATTAGCTTTTCTTCACTCAGCATTGCACTTCCTGAGCTTTTATGGGCATCGTTGCGAGTGCCCTGCAAGGGAAGCGTAAATCCCTCGGGAAGGTTTCCAGGCGGGTTACGTAGCCGTGGCCGAAGGAGAAGATCTTTAGCTAAACAAATGAACTAAAAGCACCTTCACTGTTTTGGTATCCCAGCGATGGCTGCTGGTGTGTTTTCTCAGGGCATTTACGTTAGCCTGCCTGCCGCAGAGGTGGAAAAACTTTCCCTTGGTGTAATTTCTCCAGTGCTGATGAACATGAACTTCTGCCCTGGATTGTCCAAAGATACAAACTTAATGTCACCATCTCATTCCTCCAAATGAAGATGTGAAGCTGTAGGCTTGATGTAGGGTTTTCTAGATGTCCTTCCAACAAAGATGTGATCCAGAAGGCAAGAGCAGGGTACTGGTAGTTGGAGTCATTGGAGCCTTTCGCGAGACTTGCTCTGCTCTCCGCTTTCTAGAAAAGGGACCAGAATTCTTCCCCTGGTGCTTCAGCCCCCATCTGTGGTGGGTGCCGTGGCTGTCCCCTCAGAGCCCGGCTCCCTGCTGGGGTGTGTGGCCTCGTGCAGGCGCTTTCTGCATCAGCCTGCACCTTCAGGAAGGGGAGGACTCCAGCTTCTCCACCTTCTACTTTGAGAAGTATGTGAGGGGCTCTTAGCTTGGTGTCTTTGGGAGTGAGCACGTTGGCCTTGGGAGCGAGGTGTGCTCTGCGTGGCTTTAGGAGGCTGGATTTCTCGTTCTTTCCCCACTCAGCACTCCACGAGGCTGATCTCAAGGCCTGAATTACACAATGAGATCTGCATCGTGGCACCTGGCTTGGAGAGCCATCGGTTTTAAGACAAGCTTGTCTAGACATGGGGTAATCCCAACACAGAGCTACAGTGACATTCCCATTGAGACAGCTGGTTCTCTGCTTGGCCTCCAGCCACCTGCTTGGTCTCATGCAGGTTGTTTGGCTGTGCAGCACCTCTCCTTCCCATAGAACCATGGAGTGGTTTGAGTGGGAAGGGACCTTTCAAGCTCACTTAGTCCAACCCCCCTGCAGGGAGCAGGTTGCTCAGAGCCCCGGCCAACCTCACCTGGAATCCTTCCAGGGATGGGGCAGCCACCACCTCTCTGGGCAACCTGCGCCAGGCTCTCACCACCCTCAGCACCAACAATTTCTTCTTTCTCTCTAGTCTAAATTTCCCTCTTTTAGTTTCAAACCATCCCCCCTTGTCCTGTCCCAACAGGCCCTGCTCAAAAGTCCAGCCCCAGCTTTCTGACAGGCCCCTTGAAGTCCTGCAAGGCCACCACAAGGTCTCCCTGGAGCCTTCTCTTCTCCAGGCTGAACAAGCCCAGCTCTCCCAGCCTGGCCTCCCAGCAGAGGGCTTCCAGCCCTCAGATAATCTCCGTGGCCTCTGTCTCCTCTCCAGCAGGTCCATATCTTTCTTGTGCAGAAACGAAGCTTGTTGCCCAGCCCTCATGGAGGGCAGGAGCGCAGCCCAGCTGTCTCTAAGAATAACCAGACTGGACTTTCAACATGTGCCTTACCACCTTGTAAGACATTTGCTTGCCTGTCTTCTTGAACAGCTTCCTCTGCATTGATCCGAGTGGAGGTTTTCCTCGAATCACCATCAGTCACACTAGGTCTGGTTTTGCTAGAGCTAAATAGGAAAGAAAAACAAAACTAAGACATGAATTTTCTGTGGTGTTTGGGCCCCTGGTTTGCCCACATGGCTGTGAGCTGCTAAGATGGCTCCAGGGGTTTGCGTGGGGTGTTGCAAGGGACTCGAGCGACTCCAGCTTGGTTTGCGTGCTGTAGCAGCGCTTAAAAATAGCCTGTGATGTGGCTGCTCGCTGCCAAACAGCTGCTGCTCATAGTGGACTCGGGAGCAGGCAGGGGTTTGAACAAGCCCAAAACTCCTGGTGTTTCAGTCTTGCCAAGCCTCAGCTGGGCTGTCGATGGGAAACACGAACCATTCCTGCCCTTCCTCTGCCTCTGTCCCCAGCCTCCTGCTGCCTGGTCTTGCCCCAGAGTTTTCCTCTGGCTTCCCGAGTCCTCCTCTCATCCTGCTGCCCACTTTTTCCCCCCTTCCTGACTTGTGGAAACCCAGCTGTCTTTGCTGTTTTTTCCATCTTCTCCAGGCCAGCATCTGCTCTTAATCCTTCTTAATTAATCCCTTCCATTTTAATCTGCTAGCTCTTGGCAATGATCGCAGCCTTGTTTTGTCTCCTCGACACAGTGACCTACTTCGCAACCACCAGCCGGGAGCGAGGACCTCGCTGGGTGTTTCGGGTGGAGTGATGCTTCTCCGTGGCTGTGACACGGTTCTGCTGATCCCGTAGTCTCTGGCAAGAGCATCCTCACACTCTCCCATGGCAACCAGGAGCACTCAGTCCTTTCTTTTCCCAGAGGACTGTGGCTGTGAAGCAGCCAGGTTCACTTACTGCGCACACAGGGTTCTCAGCATGAAGAGCGTTCTCACTCCGTCCCCCGCTGAGTTTCTTCCCTGCTTGCCTCTGCTTGGTTGGTTTGTGCTGCTCCCTGGGCACAATCTTGTCCTCACTACCCTTATTCTATGTGCCTGGGCATGAGGATGCTCTCAAGGAGCTGGAGAGCATCCTCCTTCAGGTGCTGGAGCTGTGTAGCAAAGACCCACGACGGAGGGCAGGGGTTTTTGGCTTATGTCCACAGGCTTTGTGGACCCTCAGAGCAAGCACAGCTCCTCTTGCAGGAGACGAGGGCCCAGCTAAGCTCGCAGTGAGCTCACCCTGAGCACACGGGCAGCTACTGTGCTGCTGAGGACTTGTTCACAGATACTCGGGGTTATCTCACAGAATCCCAGCATGGAGGGGGTTGGAAGAGACCTCTGGAGATCATCTCATCCAACCCCCTGCTCCAGCAGCTCACCCAGAGCAGGGGGCCCAGGATCGTGCCCAGGCACCTTTGGAATCTCTCCAGAGAAGGAGACTCCACAACCTCTCTGGGCAGCCTGGGCCAGGCTCCCACACCCTCACACCAAACAAGTTTCTCCTCCTGCTCCCATGGAACCTCCTGGGTTCCACTTGGTGCCCGTTGCCCCTTGTCTCAAGCCTGGGGAGCCTCACAGAGCTGAGCCAGTGTGAACAGCCCCATGCTTGTGGACTTCTTTCCTTTTACCGCTTGCAGTAGTCTTCCTCTGCATCTTTAGCCCTGTGTCCTGCAGAGCTCCCTGGAAGGGGAGAACAGTTTTCCCATATAGAGAAGCCAAAGATTAACCTGTTCATAGTCATGCTGAGAGCAGGGTGATGTTGAGCTCAGTCTTGATTTTCCTCCCAGGAATCTACTGCCTGAAATACTGCCCTGACCTTCTGGGGTGCTCGGGCCACAGAGCCAAAAGGCTCCTGATGCAGCAGCTGGGGACGGTGTGAACTTGCTTTTAGCTTACCTGCAAGTTTTCTCTTTTCAAGGTCTGATCTAATTTCCTTCTCTCTTGCACAAGCTGTTTGTTCCCCCGTGCAGAAGGACGGTGTGAGCACTGAGTCAGCTGAGTCCTTGAGCTTGTGTCTAATCCCTCTGGATGCTCGCAGAGGTGTCGGCAGGTGCCCAAGGACCTTCCTGAATCACTGCCAGTGTCCTTGGTGTTTTAGACCAGCTTATTAATGTTTCTGTTCCAAACAAATGTATTGATCCCTGAGGATTGTCTCCAAAGTCCAGGTGGAAGAAAAATATCCCCTGGGAGTCGCTTCCCTGGGACTGAGTGAGATCTCCTGTGTGACCTGAAGAGCTCAGGAGGCTGTTGTATGATGGAGAGTTTCCTGCAGAAGGGCAGCTGACTGTCCTGACTGTGGGGAGCACGGGGCCAGGGAGGTGACAGAGGGGAATGATCCATCCCCCCAGAATTTCATTTTCTGTTGTGTTTGTCCCTCTCTGCTGTGATTTGGAAATGCCGTTTCTCTCCCGTGTTCACAGGCTCTTCATTGAGAAGCTCCCGCAGCACCGTGATTACAAAACTGCCGTCATACCCGAAAAGAAGGAGACTGTGAAAGTGAGTAGTGACGCTGCCAGGTCTTTAATGGCTGCTGTCGGAAACGTTCTGGGGTCATGGACCTTGGGTTTTTGTGGCTCTGGGACGAGTGAGGACAAAAACGCTGAGAAGCCTTGGCCTGGCCAGACAGCCCTGACCCCCTGGGACTTCTGGCTTGGGGGGTTTTCACCCCACTGTACTTGCACTGGGCTGGCTGTGGTTGCCCAGTTTACTCTGTTGAGCACTGGTGTGTCCTTTCTGTCCTGTTAAACTCCCTGCTTTGTAAAGGCCACGTGACTTCTCCATGCCTGGTGGCTGGATGCTCAATGTGGTGGCCCTTGAGGGATTCACTAGGGGATCCTTGGAGATCACTCACAGGCAGAAGAAGCTACCGCTCCTCTGCTCAAAGCTGGCCAGAAGATGACAACGCTGCCTTAGCGTGTTCTTGGTGGGGCTGGACCTTTCAAGCGACTACAACACACCTGTCTGCAGCCTGCCAACCGTCCACACGTGGTGGTGGAGCTGCTCAGCCCTTCCTGCCTCGTGTCAAGTGGATGGTTTATACTCTCTGGGTGCTACATTGATTCTTGTGTCTGTTCAGGTCTTGTGTTTCTTGCCTTGGGCTATCACACTCTTATGGCTGTGCTTCCTCCCTCCAGAAACTGAAAGAAGTAGCCTTCCCCAGAGCCGAAGAGCTCAAGAAGGAGCTATTAAAGAGGTACGCCAAGGACTATGCTAAGTACGAGGAGCAGAAGGTGAGTGAGAGGAGACTGGAGGCCTGTGCTCCCCAGAAGACCCTCAGCCACAAAGGGTTTGCAAGAGGGCAGGTCTCCAGGGCTCCCTGGGGGCTCTGAAATGTCAAGTCTGGGTAGTCCCAGCTTGCAAGGTCCAGCACTGAGCTGTCCCGCTCTGTCTCTGCTGCTGTTGTGCAGGTGAATGTGTTGTAAGCATCCCCGTCCTGGGGCAGTCCGAGCTGGGACTGTGATTTGGTTGGTTTTTTTTCTTTGTCCCAACGTGAGGTCTTATGATCCAGAAACTCAGCAGGTGGCTGGTAACAGCACGGGCAAGGATCTGGGGTTCTGTGGGCAAAGCAGAAAACTCTGCAGTCGGTTTTGCAGTGGACATGTGTGATTTTAGACATAGAATAGAGAGAAATGGACCCGGAACTGTCTTTCTGTGGAAGAGGGGAGGGTAAGGCAGCAGTTGTACCACCCTGGCCCAGCTGGCTCTCCCAGTGGAAGTGTGGATCTCTGTTTCACAAGCTAAAACTCCCTTGCAGGGAGTGCTGTTTGCTGGTTGCCTTCTGCAGACCCTTTAGAAGTAGTCTGGGATTGCCGAGAGTCTGCGGTGCTCAGGCTTCATGTTCTGCTGGTGTTCCCCTGTCTGCTGATGTCCCTTGGCCTATTTCTCCTTGCAGAAGGCGGAGGAAGAGGAACGTGCACGCAACTTGGCTTTGCAGCAGCAGCTGGAAGAGGAGAGAAATCGGGTAGCCCTGATGAAGCAGCAGCAGGCAGAGCAAGAGCAGTTTCATGCCTTCGAGGAGATGATTCGACGACAGGAACTGGAGAAGGAACGTCTAAGGATAGTACAGGAATTTGGAAAGCCGGAGCCGAGTCCTGAGTCTCTGGATGGACCTCTCATCCCCGGCGTGGAAAAGCCCCCAACTGATTTACTCCCGAAGGTTCCCACCCCGCCAGTTCACCCCGCAAGTCCGTCAGCAGGGTCTGTCTCATCCAAACCTCCTGTCGTGGACAGATCTTTGAAACCCAGTGCTCTGGGGAGCACGGCAAACAGTTAGTACCTCTCAGGGCACCCTTCTCCCTTGCTGGGGCTGAGCCAAACATGGCCAAGGAGCTGGTTTGTCTGGGAGGCCCTTGGAAGTATCTGATCATGGCTCCATCCCTTCTCAGGGTTTGGCCTTCCAAAACACTGGCTGTTCTCCCTGGTGTCCAGAAAAGGTTTGCAGGGCTGGGGGGAACTGTCTTCTCCTGGGAACTGCCCCCCTCCAGCCCCATGCTCCTCCAGCCCAGTCTCTCTGCTGATCCAGACTCTACAGCCTCTCTGGCTTTCTTAGATCCAAATACCCATTGGAAATTGGGTTTCAGTTCCTGGCTAGGCTGGCTGAATTCTCCTCTTGTGCCAAATATGGCTCTAAAATACTCACTTGGACGCTACCAAATGACTGGTTCTTGACCAGTGAGTTATCTTCCTTTAGATGAAGTGTTGTAAGTGTTTGATTTCATTTTCTTTAACAAAACACTTGGGTTTTTTGAGGCGCTGCTGAAGGTCTTGGACACGCTGCTAAAAGTCTCTTTCTCTCTACATGTCCCTGTTCTGGCAGAGGTAGTGAGTGTCCTCTGCGACGTCACTGCTGTTCTAAGGCGTTAGAATATTAGAGCAGTCAGTGTTTCCAGGCTGCATTATCTCAGTCTAGTCCCTTCAGGTACTGACCCGAGGGCCCGTTTCTCCACTGTCCTCACTCATTGTGCTCCTGTTCTCACCATAGATGCAAACGTGGATGTCCTTCGCCAGGTCATCGTCCCCAGCGAGCTTTGCCAGAAGTTCCTCCAGCTCGCTGAAGCCAACACGAGCCGGGGCGTGGAGACGTGTGGGGTCCTCTGCGGGAAGCTGGTAAGGTGCTAATCCTAATTAAGACCCTGGCAGCGGCGCAGGGGCTGTTAATCAAGGTCTGCAATAGGTTTGAGAACGGCTCGAGGACCCTGTTTCTTTGCCACGGAAGTCTGTAGTGTGGTTTCACTGATGACGAGGCGTTCATGTGGGCGTTAGGGATGCTCTGCTCTGCCTCTCCTTTTCCTCCCTTTTACGTTGGGGTTTCCTCATGCTGGGTCAGGTGCTGGCCACCAAGTCCTCACAAGTATTCAGCTTCTCCTCTCTCCTGTTGAAGGAGCTTCTCCTCTCTCCTCTCTGCTGGGTTCCTGCCTCCAGCCGCTGACAGGCAGCTCTGGTGACTTGTCATAGAATCATAGAATAGATTCATGGAGTGGTTTGGGTTGAAGGGACCTTTCAAGGCCATCTCGTCCAACCCCCTGCAGGGAGCAGGGACATCTGCAACTAGAGCAGGTTGCTCAGAGCCCCGGCCAACCTCACCTGCAATGGTGCCAGGGATGGGGCAGCGACCACCTCTCTGGGCAACCTGCGCCAGGCTCTCACCACCCTCAGCATCAAAAATTTCTTCCTAATAGCCTAAATCTCTGCTCTTCTAGTTTCAAACCATCCCGGCCCTGCTAAAAACTCTCTCCCCATCTTTCTGACAAGCCCCTCTTAAGTGTTGAAAGGCCACAGGTGTCTTTGGTACCAGCAAGACTGAGGTGTCCCAGCTGTGAACTAGGCTCCTCACCCAGACAAGGCTGTGCAGACACCGACTGGAGACAGTTAGTCCCCCCCCAAAGCGTTTGCGTGCACAGGTTTCGGTTGGCAGCTCCAGCCTGTCTCCCCTGAATCACTTGGGGCCTCTCAGCTTGCAGAAGTTTGCTTCCAAATGAAGTTGTTTGATGTAGCAACTTTCTGCAGCCCAGCTGCTTCCAGACACTCGGTGGTTATTTAATTATGAGGCATCATCTCCTCCGAAGTGGAGAGATTCACTTCGGTGGGAGTCCAGGACTTCCCCGAGTGGTGGGTGCTGTGCATGGAAGGGAGGATGAGCTAGAAAACCACAAGAAAATCCTGCGACTCCTTCGTCAGTAACTTGCCGTTACCGTTTCTCTGAGCTGTAAATGGGTGGTAGATGCACCCGTGGGTTGTTTCCAGAGCGGCTCTTCCCCTGCCTGGCCCCTGCGTGCTGAAGGCAGAAGGACCATGTTCCCAAAGCTGAGGAAATCGCCTCTGCCCCAGCGGGGAGCAGCCGTGTTTGCTGCGGGGGGGGTGTCCGGGGTGTAACAACCTCCTTATGTTGCCTTGCAGATGAGGAACAGGTTCACGATAACCCACGTCATCGTGCCCAAGCAGCACGGAGGCCCCGATTACTGCAACACGGAGAGTGAGGAGGAGCTCTTCGTCATCCAGGATGAGCACGGCCTCGTTACGCTAGGCTGGATCCATGTGAGTCTCTCGTTCCTGTGGACTTACAGGGAAAAGGGTGCATGGAGCAGGGCTGGCGGAGGAGGATTTACTGGAGATGATGTGGAGCAGTGTCACGGAGGTGCCCGCAGGACAGGCAGCAGTGGATACCCAAAATGTGGATTTATTACAACCAAAAATTACCCGGCACTCCCACAGACCAACGGTTTGGATGTCAGGCGGGAATATACTAATCCACAGCTAATTCCTAAGTTTTAGGAATAACCTTTTTAGAAAGAGGAGCTAAAATGTGCTTACACTGACTCCTAAAAGGGCAAACCTCCCTCCCAGGGTACCCAGAAAGGGGGTCACCCACCCAAACAGGGGCGAGGGCTCGCTCAGCTGCTCGCACTGCTGGAGAACTCCAGATCTGGCTTACACTGAGATCCCTTCCTAAAGGATCAGGCCCTTTGAAATTGGGATATTGGGCGTGAAGCTCACATTTCACCCAGCTAAAAGCTGACTCCAGAGGCACGGTCGGGACATCCCGAGCTCCTGCCATCCCTCTCTCCCGTAGTAGTGATCTCTTCGCAGCCAGCTCTGCGCTGCTCTGCCACAGGATGTGCCAGTTGCAGATTCCTCCGCTGGCTTCCGCGCTGCCCCGCTGCCTGTCCCCGCGGAGCCTTTGGCAGTCGGATCGGTGCCAAGGAAAACGTTTGGTGCTGCTGAGTAATCTCTCGAAAGCAGCAGCTGCCGCCCAGGATTTGACAAATACCCGCCTGCTGCGTGTGCCTGAGATGTGCGGGGTGGCTGCTTTTGGTGTTAACTCTTCAGTGACGGCCCTGCGACGTTCAGAGACCCTCGAGAATCCCTTTCTGCTGGTCTTGGCAACAAAAGAGTTGCTAAGAACTCTTCTTTCAGGAAGAGTTAGGCTGTGAAATCTGGCTGTCAGCAGGAGCTGGGTGAGGTGGTGCTTGTCTGTCATGGTAGAATCACGGAGTGGTTTGGATTGGAGGGATCTTAAAGTCTCTTGAGGGTCATCTAGTCCAGGCCTACTGCAGTGAGCAGGGACATCTGCAATTAGAGCAGGTTGACCTGGAATGTTTCCAGGGATGGAGCTTCGACCACCTCTCTGGACAGCCTGGGATAGGCTCTCACCACCCTCACAGTGAATAATTTTCTCCTTCTTTCTAGTCTGAATCTCCCTCTTTTAGTTTCAAACCATCACCCCTGTCCTGTCATTACAAGCCCTGGTGAAAAGTCCATCCCCAGCTTTCTGACAGGCCCCTTGAAGTCCTGCAAGGCCACCACAAGGTCTCCCTGGAGCCTTCTCCTCTCCAGGCTGAACAAGCCCACCTCTCCCAGCCTGGCCTCCCAGCAGAGGGCTTCCAGCCCTCCCACCATTGCTGGGGCCTCCTGTGGCCCCGCTCCACCAGGTCCATGTCTCTGCTGTGCTGAGGACTCCAGAGCTGCCCCAGCACTGCAGGGGGGTCTCCCAGAGCGCAGCAGAGGGGCAGGATCCCCTCCCTGCCCTGCTGCCCACGCTGCTGGGGATGCAGCCCAGGAGGACGGTGGCTGCTGGGCTGCGAGCGCACGGGGCCGGCTCAGCTCCAGCTCTTCACCCCCAGCACCCCCAAGTCCTTCTCCCAGGGCTGTGCCTGGAAGTGGGATATGGCAGGAAACGTAGAGCTCCTCCTGTACTGATTCCAAGTGGAAAAGGGGAGCAGATGTTTTGGGCCAAGCCAAAACCACTTCCAGTGTGCAAGCATGTCCTCTGTGCCATCTCTTCTCTCTTACAACCTTCTCTTGGCAGACATGGCCCCTCTGGACTCGTTCTCCAGCCCTGCTGTAACTCGCTGTCTTTTCTGCCCCCGTGTTTCAGACTCACCCCACGCAGACAGCCTTCCTCTCCAGCGTCGACCTGCACACCCACTGCTCCTACCAGATGATGCTGCCTGAGTCTATAGCTATTGTGTGTTCTCCAAAATACCAGGAGTAAGTATGGACGTGGGGCAGGGAAGGCCTGTCCTGCTGCCCAGCCAAAAGGTTGGGCAGGAGCTGGTGCCCAGCAACAGAACAAGGGGCAACGGGCACCAAGTGGAACCCAGGAGGTTCCATGGGAGCAGGAGGAGAAACTTGTTTGGTGTGAGGGTGTCAGAGCCTGGCCCAGGCTGCCCAGAGAGGTTGTGGAGTCTCCTCTATCTCCTCCTGTATCTGGTCCGTGGTTGCCCACTCCTGAAAGGAAACAGGTCTGCAGGCACAGGGCTGGGGAGAGCAGTGTCCTGGGCAGAGGAACCTGCTGCAGCATGGATCTCTGCTCTCACTCGGGAGGAGCAGACACAAGTGTGCTCCTGCAGACACAGGAGAAGGGGCTTCTGTTTGCAGAGGCCTGAGCTACACAGAGCTTGTGTGTGTTTGTTCTAGGACAGGATTTTTCAACCTGACAGAGCATGGCCTGCAGGAGATCTCTTCATGCCGGCAGCAAGGATTCCACCCGCACTCTGAAGACCCACCTCTCTTCACCGTAAGTCACCGCACGAGGCTGTTGGACCGTGAGTTGGCGTATGGGACATTTCACTTGAATTTATGTCGGTGTCGAGATGCGAGGCTGTGACCCAGGACAGGAGGATCAGCCTGACAGGGACTTGTCTCTTCCTGGAGTTGAGGCACAGAAGCCCTCTGACCTGTTACAGGTGCTGGAGCTGCGCTGCAGAGCACTTCCTGCAGAGCACGAGCAGGGCAAGGCAGCAGCAAAGGATTTATTTGGCGAAAGAGGGAGATTGGTATTTGTGTCCAGCTGTGGTCTCCCTGTGGCACCAGTTCCTGGTCTGAGAGGGCTGTTCTGTGAAGGACACCGGGTGCAGGTTGTGTCAGGAGGAAGAGGAGGCTCACCTGAGCTGTGGGAACATCTGCATAACCCTTTCTCTTTCTCTTCCAGACCTGCAATCATGTGGCAGTACTCAAGAGAGACGTGGTCCTGATGGATCTCCGATAGACCCCTTAACCCTTCACAATAAACCATCCAGCTTCCCTCTAGGCCTGGGGAATTTTCTTTTTGTTCCTCTTGTAGCAGGTGATTTCTACCGTGTAGTCACCCTTCCCCTTCCTCCCCAAACAATCACGGTGGAATCGATGCCCTGACCTTGGTGGGGCCTTGTGAAACCTCAGTGCCTGGAGAAGTGCTGCTGAGGTCCGAGGTGTGGGGTAAAGGAACTGCAGATTCAGAGACAGGAGCTGCTAACACGGATGCAATTGTTCAATCCATGGCTTTGAGCAGCGTCTTGGGCAGGTTCCTCTTGATTTGCTGCAACCACGAGGTGTGGAAACCTCTTCAAGTGCTTTCCAAAGTGGGACTTGCCCGAATTAGCCCGTGCTTTGTTTTGCCTTTGTCTCCGAGCAGCCAGCTGGAGGAGATAAGTCTTTGCTGCAGTTGAAAATGAAACCTTCTGAACCCCTCTCACCCCATGCCAGAGCTTAGCACCGCCGAACCGGAGCGAGTCCTGCTCCCTGCTACTCAGGTCTTTCCCCGGTGAGGTAAGAAGGGGCCCAACCTCCTTCGGGAGCCCTTCATTTGGCACTTCAGGGGAGAAGGCGCCTGGCTGCAGCCCTGCTTTGCACGAGCTGCTTCATTCCAGCAGTGGGGAGGGGATGTCTGGTCCCCCTGTTCCTTTTCCTGGATGGAGGATTCTCTCCAGCCCTTGTGCTGCCTGGCGAGGGCTTGGGTTCAGCTCGCTGCTGGTGCTACCATGGAGGAGACTCTCCATCTCCTGGCTGCAGCATGTTGTGTGAAGGCTCTGCAAGGCCATTGCCTCTCCAAGATGGGACTCGAGCCCCTTTTGCCGCTTCGATCCTCAAAGACCACCCCGTCTGACTGCGCCCGTGCTTCTCAAAGCAGCGCGAAGTCTGTCCTTGCCAAAACCAAGCGCTCCGTGACGTCCCCCTTCTGCGGTACGCCAGCCGGGGACCTCCTCCAGATGACTCTTGTCAGATGCCAAGCAGCATTTTTCCATCCCTGCGGAGCCTCCGCCCTCGGCTCTGCCGGCGGTGACTGGGAAGAGGCAGCGGTGCAAGGTGGAGGGCATCTGGCCTCAAAGAACCGAGCGTGATCCACGACATCTCCACATCCTCCAGCAGGATGCTCTGATGAGCAGCACATGGTGGGGAGGGGAGGGAGGCTGGAGCTGCTGCCCCCGGAGCTGCACACTGTGGGGGGTGAGGTTTTCTTTCCTTTTGTTCCTTTTTACCTATAGAATTTTGTCCCAGAAGTTGTAGGAGCTGGGTACTTAAGAAGCACAAAAGCCCTGGGGAGGAAAGCATCTGGTGGCGGTTTCTCTTATCTGGGAGTTTCTCTCCCAGGGACAGAGCTATCTCAGAACCGGGCTGGTGAAAGGCGGGGCTGGCGCAGCTGCTGCCTCTCTTGCTCTCGGCTTCGCAGAAGAACGGTCGGAGGTGCTGCTTCGTCGCTGCCGCTGGACTTCCCCTGCCCAGAGCTGCCTTCTTCTGCTGTGGGGTGAACCTCTGCTCGTGAGAGCAGCCACTGAACTGGGACCTTAACATCTGCCTCGCTTAAAGGGAGATCTGCTACCATCTGCTTGGGGCCGGGGCCTTATGAGGTTCAACAAGGCCAAGTGCAGGGTCCTGCACCTGGGCCAGGCAACCAGCATTACCAGTATAGGCTGGGAGAGGACACACTGGAGAGCAGCCCTGTGGAAAGGGACTTGGGGGTGCTGGTGGATGAAAAACTGGA
>VZZY01016704.1:70834-84220 GCA_013400335.1 Eurystomus gularis
TCGCGTCTCTCCAGACACGCTCTTTCTTCCTTACACCCACACCGGCGCTGGCTGGCTGCGTCCTCTGGCTCTCCGCGTTCAAAGTGCACCGTGCGTTTGTAACCCCAGCGCCCACCCTTGTCCGTCCTGCCAAACACGGAGCGAAACGCTGCAGGCAGGGAGGCGAGGGAAGGGAGCGTCTTCGGACTAAACGCTCGCTCTCCATGTGCCATTAAAATGAATCCAGCAGGCATCTAAAACCCGGTGCGTACCTCTACCCCCAGCGAGAAAAAACTGCAAGGCATTGAACAAAGAGAGGAAAATTTCATTTCTTAAACCTCCTAATGACGCGTGTTCACTGCACGAGCTCTACACTAGGCCCTTATGACCCTCTCGTTGTTTGCTTGTAGCGTACCTGCCAGCAAATGCCATTGAAAAAAATTCGTTAGGAAAAACCTTGTTAACCTTGAGTAATTTCCAAACATGAAGGGAAAATTTAGTAGCATCAAACTGGTATAAAAATACATTTCTACAAAGTCAGACAAAAACAAAGATCAGAAGTAGAGCGGTGTGCACAAAGTAGCACTCTGTATAAAACCGATGACTTCATGAAAAGTCTTTATGTCCTTGTGTTACTGGAACCACGCCCCCGTTGCCCAAAGCACACGTAATTCAGAGAAAACAACTACCCCCCACACATAGGACTTACTCTGCATTACCTGCAGCCAAACAGAAGCCCTAAATTAAAGGATGTATGTCTATACCTTCTATTTCTACTCAAGAGGAAAACAAAGAAGTCCTTGACTAATGAAGTCTGTCTGTATGGGTATGATGCAATCTCCATTTACTGGTCTTTTAAAAAGGAAAAAAAGTCTTAACGTGCTTATTTCAGGCTTTAAAAAAAAAAAAAAAGAAAAAAGACAATTATTTTGACGACTCCCCTCCCCCGCACCCCCGAAATGTGCTGAGCTCAGAGGTGCGGCGGGTGATGCTAACAAGGGCGATGAGGCTCCCCTGGCGTGACGTCACCCTGACGTCACCCCTCCGCTGGCAGCTGTCATCCCTCGCCGTGACGAGGACACCGGGTCCGGCGGTGTCACTTCCCCCCCTCCCGCTTTCCGTCACACCGGCGATAACGGGGGTAGGATGGAGATGGGCAGAAAAGGCGGCTTGTCCTCCTTGGCGGGGACCCGTTGGCCAAGCCGGGCGGCGATTTCGGTGATCCCGGTGCCAAGATCGGCGTGGTGTGGCGGCGGGGCAGGAGCTGAGCGGTTCGGATGCTGGTGGCACCGGGGGACATCCCTGAGGTCAGGCTGGGAAGCGTGGCCGCCCCGAAGTTTGGAGTCCGCGGTGAGCGGCTTGGGCACCACGTGTTTTCGAGGGACGGGGATGCTTCGGATCTCGCACCCGGGATGCGCCGGTGCGTGCGCCCGCCAACGCCGGAGCCGTGCAGGCTTTGCCAAAATAAAACCAACCCCAGACCCTGTCGCAGGTGCCGGAGTGTTGGGTACCGCGGGGTGCTGGGATGCGGTGAGCAGCGGTGCTGGGATGTGGGGAGCAGTGGTGCTGGGGTGCTGGGATGCGGTGAGCAGCGGTGCTGGGGTGCCGGGTACCACGAGGTGCCAAGATGCAGTGAGCAGCGGTGCTGGGATGCGGTGAGCAGCGGTGCTGGGGTGCGAGGATGCGGTGAGCAGTGGTTCTGGGGTGCCGGGTACCGCAGGGTGCCGGGATGCGGTGAGCAGCGGTGCTGGGGTGCCAGGATGCAGTGAGCAGCAGTGCTGGGGTGCCGGGTACCATGAGGTGCCAGGACGCGGTGAGCTGGGGTGCCGGGTACCACGGGGTGCCGGGATGCAGTGAGCAGCAGTGCTGGGGTGCCGGGTGCCATGAGGTGCCAAGATGCGGTGAGTGCCAGTGAGGCCCCGAGGTTGCATCATGCTGGGGAGGGATGGGCAGCGCCGGAGCAGAGTCCTCACAGGTTGTTACGGTGGCCCCATAAACCAGCGCCGCTCTTGGCCTTTGGCACCTAATTAGCTGTGACGAGGTTTGTTTTTCGGGTTACGGACCTGGACTCTTTATCGCAGGTAATTAAGGGAAGAGGTGGCTTGGAGGAGGAGCTGGTGGGACCTTGGGAAAGCAAAATGTGCCCCTCCTGTCAATTTTGGCCTTTCCTGGTGGGGCTTTGCTTGCCCCAGCGGGGATGGGGACAGTGAAGCGGTGTCGTGGCACCTCTGGGACGCGTGGTTGTGCCACTGGTCTGTGTCCCAAAAAGCCTTTCCTGGGGTGTCCCCAGCACTGGCACGCTGGGAGTGCGTGTATTGGGGTCCCCAATCCTTGTCCCCATGACAACAGGGTCCTCAGTTCCCTGCCTGCATGTGTTGAGGTCCCTGGTCCCTGTCCACATGGCATCAGGGTCCTTGATCCCCAGACTGCATGTACTGGGGTCCCCAATCCCTGTCCCCTTGACACCAGGGTGCCTGGTCTCTTGCCCCTGTGTGCTGGGGTCCTTGGTCCCCATTCCCATGGCATTGTGCGTGTCCCTGTCCCCGTGCCATTGGGATATTTGGATTCCTGCCTGGTCATTATCCATGTGGCACTGGGGTCCTCAGTTCCCCGGCCTGTATGTTCCAGCGTCCCCTGTCCCTATGGTGTTCCGTGTCACTGTCCCCATGGCATCAGGGTGCCCGACCCCCTGCCCGTGTGTGCCGGAGTTCCCTGGTCCCCATCCCCACAAGCATCAGTGTCCTTGGTCCCCTGCTCATGTGCGCCAGTGTCCCCATCCCTATGGCAGTGGTGTCCCTTGTCCCCTGCCTGTCCATGCTGGGGTCCCTGCTCCTGGTTTGTGCAGAGTTGGGGTCCCCGCTCCCCTCCCTGCACGTGTGGGGGTCTCTAGTCCCCATCCCTGTGCCACCAGGGTCCCCAGTCTGCATGTGCTGGCCTCCCTTGTCCTTGCCTCTGTGACACTGGGGTCCCTGGTCCCCTGTCTCCATGTGCCAGCATCCCCAGTCCCCTTTCCGATGGCGGTGGGGTCCCCATTCCCTGCCCGCGTGTGCCGGGGTACCTGCCGTGTCCATGGCTCCACGTGCACACAGGGAGCCTTCCTAATGGGATGGCAGCGAAAGGGCCAGTGCCAAAGCCACTGTCCCTGTCCCCTGGGTGTCCCTAACCACGGCCTGGGAGGTGGGCTGGGATGAGAACGATGCCCCCCAAACTCCTTGGGACCAGTCCCTCCTCTCCCCTCCTCTGCCAGCTCTTTAATCTCGCCGCTTTGAGCTCAGTGCAAGAGGGTGCCAGACCATTTTTGAGGATAAAAGCTTTTTTTTTTTATTCACCCCACTCACTGGGCCAGCATCCAAGGGGAGATGAAATGAAACGGGAAGAGGCTGGAGGTGAAACAGCTGCGATCAGCTCCGTCCCCGCTCCACATCTGCCCGCCACGCCACTGCCAGCCCCGCAAACCGAGCTCAACCCCAATTTTCTCCTCTTTCCCGGTGGCCAAAATCCCCTTTCCACGGGAGCTGGGATGCTCGGCGGTGGCGGGACGGGGCTGGCAGCGCGCAGGCAGCGCGGGGTCTGCAGGCAGGGTTCCGCCGGCTTGTCGGAGGGAGTCGTGTCGCGGGGACAATGCGGCGTGTTTGTTTGCTACAGCTAAAATGGCAGTTCTTAAGGGGAGGGAAAAAAAAAAGAGAGAGAGAGAGAGAGAGAGAGAAGTGCTTCTGCACATCCAGTCGCCGCATCTTTTGATTAAATGAGATTTTGCTGTCGAAGGGGGGAGCTGGGGACCAGCGAGCTCCCGAGCCTGCAATTTCCATCGCAGCCAAATGAGGGGAATTAAAAAAAAAAACAACCCAACCCCTGAACCACCCCGAGCTCTGAAAACGCTGTCAAAAAAAAAAAAAAGGATTGGAGCNTAAAAAAAAAAAAAAAAGGATTGGAGCAAGTCGTAATTGCTGCAGTCGTCAGCGCGGAGGCTGGGGGATGCTGTGTAATGGCTGGAGGGCTCGTCACCGCAGAGCTGGTGGCTGTTGGTGGCACGGCCCCGGTCACCGCAGTCCCCGGCTCCCCAGCCTGGCCAAAATGGGTGGAGAGGCATCCCAGGAGCTGCGGCCGGTGCTGGAGCGCGGTGGGGTGTGAGGAGCAGCAGGACGAGGGGCTTTAAAGACCCCCAAGCCTCTTGGAGACCCCACTTGGTGCTGCAATTAAAGTCGCTGCACTCATCGCCGTTGCGTTTCTCGCCGTGGCGTCGAACGCCGCCGCGCTGAACGCCGCTGCACGTGAAGCCCTCGCGCTGAGAGCCGCGCCGATTAAAGCCGTCGCAATTAAAGCCCTGACGCGGGAATCCGCGCCAATTAAAGCCATCGCAACGCAAGCCCTCGCCGCGAGGCCGACGGTTCCCACCCGCGCCGGGCGCCTCGCCGAGCTTCCTCCGGGCGGGATGCCGGCGCGAAGGCGGCCTCGCCTGTCCCCGTGCTCCTCGGCTGCGGCCGCTGGCAGCCCGTGCTGCCGGCCGGAGCACGCTGCCTGCCCGCACATGGCTTTTTTTAGGTTTACAAACATGACGGCCCCGTGCACGCGCTGCTTCCCCCCTCCTTCCCCGTGAGTCATCAACCCCGTCACCAGGCCGGGGAAGCCGGAGGCGGTGGCGGCTCATCCCCCTCGGTGCTGATGCTGACCCCATTGAGGGGGGAAAAGAACCCCAACAAAACTGGATTTTCTTTATTACCCTTCTTTTCTTTTTTTATCATTTCCATTCCTCTTCTGGCGAGCGAGATGGGGAGGATGCGGATGGCGACGGCGGCTGCCATCCCCGCTCGCGCGTGGTTGGTGATGGGGTGTTTTCGGAGAGGACCGTGGCACCGGGCGGAGGGTGGGAGAGCTACGACGCTGCCACGTTTCGGCAGCCTCGGACTCAAGATGATGCCGGTTGGCTCCGTTTTTGGGATGGGTGAGTTTTTTGGGGCGGGAAAAAGCCGGTGAGACTCCAAAGTGTAGGCAGAGGTGCTGGCAAACTCCTCGCCGTGTGGTTCCCCGGGGCCCGGCAGTGCCGGTGAGCGTGGACGTGCCGAAGCCCCCGCGGCTGAGCTCATCGCCGGTTGGCGTTGGGGCTGAGGTGGCTGCGGTGACTCAGCAGTGCCTGTGCTGACTCAGCAGCACCAGCCCCCGGCGAGGCAGCTGGGATAGAGGGGGAACTTTAAATTTTGGGGGAGAAAAAGGTTTGGTGTTTTTTTTTTTGGTACAGGGTGCTGCAAAATGGTTTTGCTGGTGCCGAGCCGATGTCTGCGCTGCTGGCACATGTTTTCCACCCCATGCGCCTTCCTCCAGCTTTGGGAAAGGAATTTTATCCAGTGGGGTTGTGTCTCCCACCCTCCGCGAGATGCTTTTCCCCACTGGGCGCGGGTCATGGCGGTGAAACCAGCTCTGGGTTTGGCAGAGCCGGCATTTTCCCTGCTCCCAGACGGGGCAGGGCTGGGCTCCCACTCATCTCCCGGCTCCTGCCCAACAGCCATCGTGCCACCGACTTGCCCGTGCTTGTTGGGCGAGAGGGCGGCGTCACACATGGTTCTCCTCCTCTTCTTCCTCCTCCTCCTCCTCCCCCCTGCCGAAAGGTTGGGTTGTGCTGCACGGAGGTGGCGTGAGGAGCCCCCACGTCCTGGGAACGGGGGGACACTGCAGCATCCCCCAGGTATGGCAGGATGGGGGTGGGCTGGAGGGCAGCCAAGCACTCATGGGTGCTGGTTGGCACATCCCTGACTTGCACCCAGAGGCCAGGAGGGTGCAGGGACCCAGGAAGGTGCTGAAACTGGGGGAAAGCCTTGAAAATTGGGGTGCAGTTTGGTTAGCGCATGGGTGTGAGGCAGCTTTCCTCCTTGCTCCCCAAAAACCAGCTTTCCCGGCCTGATCTGCAATGCAAAGCAATTGGCGGAGTGGAAATGTCCCCACCAGGGGTGGTGGGGGCTGGAGGGGCTGGGAGGGGACCGAGCCCAGTCCTGTGGGGCACGCTGTGAAATGCAGCCCAGCCCCGCGGGGGTGGCTGGTGTGGGATGGCAAACATGGCTGGGCCAGGCAAGAGGCGAGGCGAGGCCCCAGGCCTTTCTCCTGCAGCCCACGCACATCCCCCTTCCTTCTTCCCTCCCAGATGGGCCCTTTTTGCTTCCTGACCCCTTCCTCTCTGACCCTGTCCCCTTCCTTCCCACCCCCTTCCCCTTTTTCCCCTTATTGCCCTTCCTTCCCATCCCCTTCTTCCTCTTCCTCACTTCCTTCCCCATCACCTTTCTCTCCTTCTTTGCCTTTCTCCCCATCACTCCCCCTTCCCTTTCCCCTTCTTCCCTTTCCCCTTCTTCCCTTTCCCCTTCTTCCCTTTCCCCTTCTTCCCTTTCCCCTTCTTCCCTTTCCCCTTCTTCCCTTNCCCCCTTCTTCCCTTCCCCCTTCTTCCCCTTCTTCCCCTTCCTCTTCCCATTCTTCCCCTTCCTCTTCCTCCCCATCCCCTCCTTCCTTCCCCTTCCTCGGGGACAGGGCAGCCACCGCTCCCCACCAGCCGGCGATTTGGCTTTACCCGGCCGGCCCCGGCGCCAATCTGGTAGCCGAGTGCCGGCACGAGAGGAGCCAGCTGTGTTTGAGGAAAAAAAACGCTCCAAGAAACAAAAATAGCACCGCAGTTGGGTTGGTTTGTTTTTTTTCTTTCCTTCCCTCCTTCTTTTCCCTTTCAAGAGCTCGGCTCCTTCCCTGCCCAGCCGGAGCCGGCAGCCTGATGCGGCTCCGTGCCGTGCCAAGCCTTTCCCCGGCCTGTGCCAACTGGCGGCTCCCGGCTCGGCTCGGCGCCGCGGTGGGAAGGCACACACGCCGTAATGGGAACGCACGCCGGGGCTTGGCCGATGCATCTTGCTTCCCAAAATCTGCTCCGGTGGGAGCATCCGCTGGGGCATCACTTGTCTATCCCCAGTGCTGAGCATCCCTGCTCCGAACATCCCTGCTCCACACATCTCTGCTCCATCCGTCCCTGCTCTGAGCATCCAGACCCCGAGCATCCTGATCCTGGGCATCTTCACCCGAACATCTCTGCTCTGAACATCCCTGGCTGCCATCATTCCTTCCCTGAGCATCCCGACCCTGAGCATCTTCATCTGAACATTCCTGCTCCCCGCATCCTCACTCTGAGCATCCCTGCTCCAAGCATCCTTGCTCCAAAATCCCATCCCCAAACATTCCATCCCCAAGCATCCTTTCCCTGAGCATTCCCACCCCAGTCATGCTGATCCTGACCATCCCAACCCTGAACATCCCTATCCTGAGTGTTCCCACTCTGAGCATTCCCACCCTGATCATCCCAGTCCTCAACATCCCTGCTCCAAGCATCCCAACCCCGAGCATTCTCACCACCAAGCATCCAAATCCCGAGCGTCCCTGCTGCAGCCCCTCCAAAACAGAAAACCCTTTTCCTGGAGGAAACGAGGAGGATGGAGACGGGAACAAATTTTTTTCCACCTGGAAAGAAATCCCCCATCTCCCTTGGAAGCTCCCGGCGCTTGCGGGATGCTGGTGCAGGAGCCGGGAGCGGGATTTTATCATTCAACGGGCTCGTTGCATCCCGATGAGAAGGAAAAGGGGGTGAAATAATTCCCCCAGCGATCTCTGGAGTGGGGTTATGGATACGGGGGTCCCCGTAGGCACCCCCGGGACTCACGTAAAGCAGAGCCGGGCTTCCCGTGGCGTAAATCAGCTCAGCTCCTTCGGCATCGGCGCTATTCCGGCTTTTCTCCAGGCTAAATGAGGACAGGAGTGAGCAGCTCAGACCTAGCGCCGGGGTCAGCTGGGGCCATGGAAACAGCTTGGAAAACAAGGCGGGAGAGGCAGCCGTGGCCGCCCGCCGTGCCGGGAGCCAGCGGGACCGGGAGCCGGCGCAGTGGGTACCCCAGCCGGGGTAGGGGGGAAGCTGGGGGGCTATCGCGGGTCTGGCTCCACGCTCAAGCTTCCCACATTTCCTTTATTTTCCATTTTCGAGCGTGGGTTTGTGTCATCGGTGCGGTTTGGTGGCTCTGTGGCATCCCCCCCCCGGTACCCACGGACGGTGCCGGTGGTTTGGGAGCAGGAGGGGGTTGTTGCCATCCCTTGGGGTGCGTCGAGGCGAGGGGGAGCCCCCCAGGAGCATCAGTCCCTGGCGCTGGGGGTCCACGTGTGATTTCGGCAGCATTTCCTTCCCCGGCAAAGCCCTTCGGCAGCACCGTCCGGGCGGTTTGTTATCGTAGGGTCTCCCACGCCAAAGGATGCTGGGGGCTTCCCTTCCCCAGCGGTGCCCCCCAAGCCGCCATCCTGGTGGAGAATCCCCGGGGCTGCTGCCAGAGGAGGAAAACCACAAGCCGAGTGCCGGGGGCTGGCCGGGCTCCACCGGCGCGGCGCGGGGCCGGCAGCCAAGCTGCCTCTTGGCCGGCCCGTGCCGCTGCCTGGCACCGGCACCCGCTGACCTCCCGAACACCCCGACGTGCCCTCGCCGCAGCCCTGGCACATGGGCCTTGGGTGTCGTGTGTCCCCCTTGAAGCTGCTCAGATGCCACCGGGAAGGGCTTCGGCGTTCCCAGCTTTCCTCCGCTCTCCTCCAGCTCCAGAATTCGTCACTTTTCATCAAATGGAGCGTTTTTGGACACCCGAACGGTGTCTCCCGAGGTGCTTCGCCTGCACCGAGTTGCTCCGTTCGCTGCAGCGGAGCTGGTTGGCTCCTGCCAAAGGATTTAATCAACTCCTCTAATCTTTATGCGGGGGAATTTTGGGGCGAGGGGGAGAGTTTGGAGGCGAGGGGGCTGTAAAACCTCTTCCCCTGTTGGCTTTGGGCGCGTTTAGCTCGGGTTTGTTACAGCCCAGCGGGGAAGGTGAAGGTAATTGTTTGAAATACAGATATATAGACTATAGGATATCTAGGCTGCTGGATATACGGGGTTGCAGGATGTATGTGTTGCTGGTTATGATGAGTTGCTGGGTATATGGGGTCCCTGTATAGGCAGGGAGCTGGATGTGTAAGGTTCCTGATGATCTAGGGCCCCTGGATGTATAGGGCCCCAGGGACCTTAAAGATGTTGGATATATAGGGCTGCTCAATGTATAAGATTGATAATTGTGTAGGGCTGCTGGATGGATAAGGCTGCAGGATATATAGGGCTGTTGAACGTCACAGAATAGTTTGGGTTGGAAGGGACCTTAAAGATCCCTTAAAGATCTAGTTCCACCCCCCCTGCCGTGGGGGGTTGTGTACAGAGGGCTGCATATACAGGGCTGGTGGATATATAGGGTGGTTCGATAGGTGAGATTGGTGAATATGCAGGCTGCTGGATAATGTGGGTCACTGTATATGTAGGGCAGCGAGATCTATAGGGCTGTGGGATCTGTAGGACAGCAGGACCTATAAGGCAGCGGGATCTATAGGGCAGTGGATTGTATAGGACAGCAGGATCTATAGGGCTGTGGCATCTCTAGGGCCATGGGATCTGTAGGGCAGTGAGATTTATAAGGCAGTGGGATCTACAGGGCAGCAGGATCTGTAGGGCCGCAGGATCTATAGGACACTGAGATCTATAGGGCAGTGGGACCTATAGGGAAGCAGGATCTGTAGGGCAGTGAGATCTATAGGGCAGCGGGATCTATAGAGCAGCGAGATCTATAGGGCAGCGAGATCTATAGGGCAGCGAGATCTATAGGGCAGCGAGATCTATAGAGCAGCGGGATCTATAGAGCAGCGGGATCTATAGGGCAGCGGGATCTATAGGGCAGCAGGATCTATAGGGCTGCTGCCATTCCCCACCATAGCCACCATCTCTGCGGCCATCCCTCCTCGCCAGCTCGCGTCGCCGGGGTCCCGTCCCCCCGCTTCCGCACCATGTCCCCCCACTTGGCGTCGAGGCCCTTGGGGGTCCCGTCCAGCGGCAAGGGGCTGCGAGGCCCAGCGTGGGGCCTCCGCCGTCCATCCGTCCATCTGTCCGTCCGTCCGTCCGTCCCTACGTGCGCGCGGCGCTGGGGCTAATGGCTCCTCCAGCTGGTTTTGCAGGGGGCGGGGAGGGCCCGGGTGGCTGAGGCTCCAACAACTCGTTTCGGTCTTTCCTCTTCCAACGGGTCCCGCCACCATCGCCTCCGGTCTTCGGCGCCCGCCCCGCACACGTAAGTGTTGCCCGGCCAGAGCCTGGACCCGAATCCGGCACCGTGCCCCCGCCGCCGCTCCCCCCGGCACTCACGGGTTATAAACAGCTCCGGACTATTCCCAGGGAGCGCAGCCCAGGCTGGAAACCCTCCAAGCTGGGCTCTGCCTGTGTGGTTATTGCTTTTTTTTTTTTTCCCGTAACCTCCCTTCTCTCTGTGTAAGGCATTTAAAACAGGGGGGGAAATCCAAAAAAAAAGAGGAAAAGCAGATTAAAAAATTAAATGTTTCAATCCTTGGGGATTGTCTCCCTTTTGTAGCAGCCAGGGGATGCAGAAGGAGCCGAGCAGGAGCCGAGCAGCAGAGCTGACCCAAACCAAAGTGCTGGATTTTCTCTTTATTTTCATTTATTTCCAACCCCCCCTCCTCAGATTTTATTCTTTCCCGGGGTGAATGGAAGGAGGTTTGGGCAGGCAGCGCTTTTTTCCGGGGAAAACGGGCCAAGACACGGAGGAATATGTGGGAATATGGAATATGCCCAGGGCGGGGATGGAGGGGTTGCACCGGAGTGTGTCGGGGTGATGGGGAGGGGGCTGCGTTCGGGGGGAGAAGCCACGAGCTCTTTCCATCTCCCAGCCTGCGGGGCCGGGAACAAAAGGAGCTGGATGAGAGAGCCTGGAAAACAAGAATTGTATTTTTCGTAGATATATATTTCCCACCCCCCCATCTGATTTGAGGAAGGTTGTAGTGTTTGGGTTAACCCTTTAGGAGCAGCGGGGGATGCGTTCGCAGGGTGAGCTCTTCTCCTGCATCCCCAGCCTGGGTCGCTCACCCCCTTTATGGGATGGAGCAGCCCGAGGTGCCACCCAGGTTTTTGGGGCTTCCCCTGCCCTTACCCAACAGGTTCCCCCGCCCTGGGGGGTAGACCCTTGGGGGCCAACATCTGCTCCCCACCCAGGGCAAAACAAGTTTGTTGTCGTTTCTCCGGGCTGGCGTCGCCGCTGCGATGCTGGCGACGCTTTGGGGCACGCGTGTGTCCCCACGAGGTCTTTGTGGGGGGGAGCTCGTGACATTTTCCTCTCGGGAAAAACCCTTTTGGCTGGGGAGGAGGAGGAGGAAGATGACGGCGTAGGAAGGACGGGTGAGGCTGTTTCTTCCTTGCTTTGCAAAGGAGAGCGGAGGCGGCGTGTTGTCCCCACCCTGCCCCGGCTGCCGTTTCACCGGCGCGCGGCACAAACCGGCGGCGAAACACTTGCTCCCCAGACCTGATGGACCAGTCCCATCGCTCGCGGCTCCATCGCTTGGTTCCAGGAATGGGGCGAAGGGACCGAAGCCAGAGCCCCTCTAAAGCCACGGCAGCATCAGGGTGAGCCCCGTGCTGGAGCGGGGCCGCGGTGATTTGTACCAGGAGAGTTTTCACCCCCGGGGAACGGGGGATTTTGGGGATATCGTCGTGCTGGGAGCGGTTCCTCCCCGGTTTCGCCAGGGTTTCGCCGCAGTCAGCAGCGTGCTTATCTCCGGCGTAGACACCTGAAGCGTGCGGCTTTGCTCGCCCTCTCACCCTGAAGGACGCCGGTGCCGAAGCCGTGGGGCTGGCGGATGGAGGGTTAAACGCGGCTCCACCACCAACAGCCACACACTGACAGCTTGCTTGAACCCGGAGCCGTATCCGGGGTCTCCCGGTGAGTCTGGGCTGTGGATCCTTCCCGCGAGCCGGTCCCGGCACCGTCCAGGGCCGGAAGCTCTGCCCGCAGCCTTTAGTTGCTTTCTCGTATTTTTTTCCAGCGAACTTTGTTGTATTTTTAGCTGGCAGGAAGCTCGCCCCTGCCTATCAGCAAACTGCTAGTACAGCGCCCGGCAGCCCCGGTTGCCCTAAAATCCCCGCTGCTGAGCCCCAGAGCACAGAAAGAACCCCCCATCCTTGGCAAGACCCCTCGGAGGCTCTTAACCGAGGCACGCGAGCCCAGACGCTGCCGTGACGGGCTCCCTGGGTGCCGCCTTGCGTCGGCGTGGGCAGCTCTGATGGTTTTGGTCTCTTCTTGCCGTGTGCCTGGTTTTCTGGACGCTGGCGCTGTAGCTCAGCGTTGCCGGGGGCCCTGGCCAGCCGTGTTGATACAGACGCCGGGTTATTCGAGGTGAAAGCATCCCCGCGCCACCCCTGGCACCGGCGTAGCCAACTCGGCGGCTTCCTGCCATGCCACGGCCCCGGCGAAGGACGGCTGCTCCCGGCCAGGATGTTTGCTTTGGGCACGGGTCCAAAAAAACCCCCTTTTTCTCCCTGCGCCGCTTCCTTCAGCAGTGAAGACCATGTCACCAGAGCCTGGGACGTCCTCCCCGTCCCTCTCTCGGCACATCTCGCCCTCGGTGGGCGATGGAAATCCCGAACCGTCCCGTGAGCAATTTCGAAAGCGGGTGGCGGGGTGGGGACGTGGGCAGCACGGGGCTGGCGCGGTGGAAGCCGGCCGCCTCCCGAGCCGAGCTGCTCCTCACACGGCCACGCAGAAGCTGCGTGGTTTTGCCATCGGTGATAATTTTTTTCGTGGGGCTCGTTTGCGTCTTCCTCACCCGGGTCAGAAGAAGAGATGGGGAAAGAGGGAATAAAAAAAAAAAGCAGGAGAAACGAGGGTGGGGGATGGTGATGGCACACGGGTCGTGGTGGGGATGCTCACAGCTCTCCTCTCTCCCTCCTCGCAGACAGGTTCGGCGGGCGACCTGGTTGATGGACCCAGCAGAAGCCAAATGGAAGAAGGGCCAATTAATTATGTCGAAGAAAGGCGGCTGAACGAGGGCAGCGGGCTCAGCCTGGCAAATGGGGGCCGGCCGGAGGCGGGGGGCACCGCACTGATGGAGCCGAGCGGCTGGTCGCCGGGCCAGCCGCCCACCGCTGGTAAAGCCCACTTGGAAGACGTCAGGAACCTGGTGGCCTTTTCGGCGGTGGCCGAAGCTGTGTCCTCCTACCGGCTCCCGCCCCCGGGTTCGCCGTCGCTGCTGTACGAGAAGTTCGACTCAGAGATGAGCCAGGGCGGGCTGGGGGCGGAGGACGGCGTGCCACGGGGGGAGGACCTGCACGCCCTCAAGGCTGCCCTGGCTTTGGCCAAGCATGGCGTGAAGCCCCCCAACTGCAACTGCGACGGCCCCGAGTGCCCCGACTACCTGGAATGGCTGGAGCAGAAGATCAAGACAGCTCTCGGCGAAGAGCTGGAGTCACCGCGGCCCCGCGCCACCGCCGCCAACCCCCCGCCACCCCCCCAGGAAGGTGCTATTGACCCCCAGCCGGTGCCTGAGGCCGCCGAG
>VZZY01016705.1:0-19437 GCA_013400335.1 Eurystomus gularis
AGGCCAAAGTTAGCTCTCCTGAACTCCAGAGCTGTAACCCTACTTACTGCTCTGCTTCTTCCATGCAGGGTCCTGAACTCCACCATCTCATGGTTACTGCAGACAAAGGCTGCTCCCAACCTTCACATCCCTAATCAGACCTTTGCTTAGTAGTACCAGGTCCAGCAGCACACCTCTCCCTGTTGGTTCCTAAGCCACCTATGTCAGAAAGTTATGATCAATGCATTGCAGGAACTTCCTGGACTGTGCGTGCCTCGCTGTGTTGCCTGACTGGCCTGGCTTATTCCCTAGTTGGATGCCATGGCATGAGGATTGTCATCTAGAATCCCATGGCCCAGTCCTTCAGTTTAAAACCCACCTCACTGGGTTCACCAGCCTGCTGCCTAAGATGCCCTTGCCTCTTCTAGACAGGTGGATCCCATCCCTCCTTAACAGGCTGTAGTCATTGAGGAATGTGCTGTTGGCATAGAAGCTAAAACTCTCACGATGGCACCAGCCACAGAGCCAGAAGTTGATTTGCGTTATTTATCTGTATCTGGCTGTCTCCTTTCCTCTAACCGGTAAAATTGAGGAAAAGAGAACCTAGGAACCAGTATTTTTCACTTGCACTCCCAGGGCTTTATAGTCTTCCTTGATTCTGCCCAGGTTCTGGCTTGTGTTGTCATTCATGTCCACATGAAAGAGTAGTAATGGATAGTAATCTGTGCTCTCAACAAGTTGTGGCACCCTCTCAGCAACATCTCTGACCTTAGCTCCCAGAAGGTAGCATACATCTTGTGACTGTCAGGTTGGCAGGTGGATGCCTCAGTGCTCCTTAACAGAAAGCCATCCACTATGAGAACTCATAGGGGTTTTTTTTTATGGTATCCATGTTTCTTTTTATGGTATTTCCTTACTGTCCAGCAATCCTCCACTAGCACATTAGACATTAGCAGTCTTCTTTGTGTTACTCTAGTGGACAGTGTTTCTACACTGTAACTACACATGGGCACAACAGAGAACAGGTACAATGCTCTTGCAGCAGGGACTTTCCTTCTAATACGGCTTGCCTCACAGATCCTGAACAAGCATGGAAGCAAACACCTTCTCTGCATTCCCAACACTTACTAAGCTCTGAAAAAAATCCTTCCTATTTTTCTTACAATTGTATGAAGTGAAATCTACCTGTGATAGACAAAAATTGGCACCAATTTGACAGGGCAATTAAACCTGCAGCATGGTCCTCGGTTTCTTTGATTTAACAATCAGGGTAGTCTTCTTGTCTGCAACATTTCTCTGAGCAAAGCAAAACAAAGCCACTGAATGTGGCAGAACCCTACCATGATGGCACTGGGGTACTCCGACACTTCATATTTCGCAACCAATGTTTTGCAACACTGCTCATGTGTTTGCAACTAGACCAGAAACTGCCTGAGAAACTGAAACTGGTGCTTGTGGCTCTTCCCCCTTGTCACCTTATGAAGTGACAGTGATGGGTGTCATACCCTCCAGAAAGAGATCAAGCCAGCTGAGTGTCCCTCAAGGACAGAAAAGGAACCGAATGTCTCCTACAACCCTTTCTGAGTGCTAGTGATAAAAACTGAAGGGATGAGGATACTCTTACAATATTATTTAACTACCTTTATTTTGAATGTTAGAGCTGACTCTTGTTTTTTTCTAAAAGGAAAATCTTAAAAAATGGCATGGGGCAAGTCAGTACCAACTGTAAGAAATACAGCCATCCTAACGCACACGAACAAAACTTTGTACTGCCTCATATGCAGCATAATTAGTCCATAAAAACTTAGCTGTTACTGTCATTTATGGGAATCAAATGAGAAAAAAGATGGAATTAAGAATTCCCAATTTTATCTTCTCATAGAATTTTTTCATACTCCTCAGAAAAGCCCTTTAAAACTAAATTAAAGCTAACCCCCCCACATTTTCCTTCCAATTCTTTATTTTTAATTACAATATCATAGTCCCTATAATAGCAGGAGTAGTTTTTTATTAAAATTACAGGAAAGAGCTCTTAGGCAACTTCAAAGTCCTGCAGGTTAGATTCAATTGTAAATCAGCAAAGGAGGGGAATACTCCAGACCAAACACTGCTGCACTGATGGAGGGATGCAATTTCAACTTGCAGAGCCCGACATTCTTCCCAGTGGCGTCAAGAAAAAAAATTCCCCTTGATTTCAAAGTGGAACCAAATGAAGGGCTTGGTTTTAAAAGAAGTTCTCAAGCAGCAGGTCTATTAGACAGCCAGTATGGGAGACACCTTTTAACTTCAGAAAATTAAGAGTTCTACTATATCTAAAAGTCATATGTATTGAAATTAACTCACTACATGCCTGAACTCTGCTGCTAACAGCATGGATCTGAAGGATACTGGTTACGTGACTCGACGTATTACACAATCTGTGTTTCTATGTATAGCATGTACTGTACTGCACGGTGTTACACTGAGAGACTACTGAAATTACAAAAGCACCATCTCAAAACTTAGGAAATGCCACAAGTAAGGCAATCCATGTGACTAGTTTAGCTTCCCTGTGAATATGCACCAAAAAAATGGCTCAAATGACACAACCACAAATGATTTTTCTGGCAAGGCCTTTCTCTTTCCATTCACTGAATGAACAGTACCCGATCGGGATTCCTCCAGAGGTTTATTTCACCTCACTGCTCTACAGCTCCATCCCTTATTTCCCAAATAATATTCACACCTGATTCTGAAGACTAAGTATTAATTTCCTTTGGAGGGTTTTTTTTTTAAACCTTCATAAAGCAACGTCTGAAAACTCTACGATCACAACATTCTGGCAAAATGAGCTGGCTTTATTTTTCCCCTATTGCAACTGACAGATTACAAGTGTCCTCTAATTTGTTGTGATCTACTTAAAGAAATTAATTCCTGCTATTTTTTTTTTTTCCCCAGAGAACTTTTCATTTTGTAGGATTTTCCCATTCAAAGCAGAATGTCCATTACCTTCAGCAATAACTGCGAATGCTCAGCACTTTTTTTCAGATTAAGTGCTGGTTTTAAACTCAAGCCTACACAAAATGGAGAGCACACCCTTCAGATAAATTATTTGTGTGCCTTATGTTGCACAGCACTTGGGTACAGGCGGGGACAGCAGTGAGTTCTCTGACCACCACTCTGCAGGCTGAGGGAGACCTTTACTTGAACTTCACGTGGCCTTTCCTTCTCATGTGCTGGGAGACCACTGTATATCCTGTGCACTCAAGCAGGCAGGGCAGTGGTGGAAAAACGGTTATGTTACCATATATCACAACATGCCTTGATATATCTGAAAATTCCTAACTTTTTTTTTACTGAGTGATCAGTCTTAGCATTCTTTAGTGTATTTTTTGTGCGTGTGCAATTTCCTAAATTGATCTCCTCTTCCCCCTTCAAGGAAAAACCAAATAATAGTACACATGGAGCTGTACTGACACCCACAGCACAGCCTCACGGAGCCTGCATTTCGGCATCTCCTTCACCACTGAAGTCTATAGTCATCAACAGAGTTGCCATCAAGCAAAGAAAGTAATTTCTAATGAGAGAAACAAAACATTGCCGTCCTCACCACCTGAAGAATTTATGTTACCCATTTTGCGCCTGCTCAATATGACTATTTAGTAACAGCTAAAGGACATGGATGCTTTGGAAGCAAAGGTAAAATCAGGGACTGCAGAAACAGGCTTTTGTAGTCACCGGGCTTTCTCTCCTTGTTCTTTTCTAATCTTTGTCCCAATGTGTTCTTCCCTGACCATCCCTGACCTCCACGTTGCTATAGCTGCCAGGCCCAACTTCTAAGCTGTGTTCCAGGCTGCTGCGTCTCTTCTCCCGTGGCCAGGCTCCAAAGAGCAGCCACACCAGGACCTGCCAACAGCTTCTTTACTCACTTTCTGGTCTGGGAGGTTCAGCACCTTCTGGATGAAGGGAAAAACAACCACAGAGAAAGTCCTGCTTAGCCACTGCTGACCAAGGTTAGAACCAAGATTGCTTGGAGCAGATGGAGACTAAAGAAAATTTATCTGTCAAACTTGAGCACAGTAGGGCCTGCAGAAACCTTAGTGTAACTTGAAAATATTTGGACCATTTTTCAGACAGTGCAGCAGGCATATCTAGGGATGCAAAAGGTAATGAGTCTGCCAAATTTCAAGTCCTCATTCCAAAGTATGAAAGAACTAAAGCTTTCCACCAAAACTGTTTAGAGAATTTAAGAGGAAAAAAACTGTTTTATTTTTATGATCTCAGAACTTCTGAGAAATAGCTGAACAACTTTCATTTAAGTTTCCCAGAAGAATTCAGGCTGGAACAGACAACCACCACTGATGATGTTAGCTGGAATACTGAAGGTCTGTCAAAATAATGAAGTACTGCAAACAGGGTCTTGTAATTCACCAGGAAGACACCTGTGCCTCACCAAAGAATGTAGGTACTTTCAATGTAGGCAGTTGATTAACATTGTCTAAAAACATACCAATTTTATATGCAACATATTCTTCCATTGTGCATTTTTTTTAATATTTTGTTGGTGTTTGCCTTCACAGAATCATAGAGTGGTTTGGGTTTGAAAGGACCTCAAAGATCATCTAGCGCCAACACCCCTGCCGTGGCAGGGACACCTCCCACTAGACCAGGTTGTTCAAGGCCCCATCCAACCTGGATGGGCAACCTGTTCTAGTGTCTCACCACCCTCAGGGTAAAGGATTTCCTTCTAATTTCCAATCTAAATCTACCCTCTTCTAGTTTAAAGCCATTACCTGTCATCCTGTCACTACAGGCCTTTGTGAAAATTCCCTCCCCGGCCTTCTTGTAGGACCCCTCAGATACTGGAAGGCTGCAGTAAGGTCTCCCTGGAGCCTTCTCTTCTCCAGGCTGAACATGCCCAATTCTCTCAGCCTGTCTTCATAGGAGAGGCGTTCCAGCCCTCTAATCATCCTTGTAGCCCTCCTCTGGATCCTCTCCAACAGGTCCATGTCCTTCTTGTGCTGGGGGCTCCAGAGCTGCAAGCAGTACTCCAGGTGGGGTCTCATGAGAGCAGAGTAGAGGNGCTCATGTTGAGCTTTTCATCAACCAGCACCCCCAAGTCCTTCTCCTCAGGGCTGCTCTCTATCCACCCACTCCTTGTCTGAGCTGTATTTGTGCCTGGGATTGCCCCAACCCAGGTGCAGGACCTTGCACTTGGCCTTGTTGAACTTCATGATGTTGACATGGACCTATCTCTCAAGCCTGTCGAAGTCCCTCTAGACAGCATCCCTTTCCTCCAGTGTATCAACCATACCACACAGCTCGGTGTTGTCCACAAAGCTGCTGTGGGTGCACTCAGTCCCACTGTCCATGTCACCAGTAAAAATGTTAAACAGCACCGGTCCCAGTACTGATCCCTGAGGAACACCACTCGTTACCAGCCTCCACTTGGACATCGAGCTGTTGATCGCAACTCTGAGTGCAACCATCTAGCCAATTCCTTATCCACCAAGTGGTCCACCCGTCAAATCCATGTCTCTCTAATTTATGAATATCTCTTGAATGTTTCATCACCACATCATTTTCCTATGGATCTCTAAGCTGGGTCTTACTCCTAAATCGAGCATACCATGCCACTGGACCCTGAAGCTGGTGCAGAGAAACACGCACAATTCATAAATCAAGGCAACTGTCTTCAGGGCTAGGAATCAAACCGATCTAGTAACGCTAGCAGGTTGTTAATATTTAAATATAAACCTTATAATTTGAATAGAAACATTATTCACATTCCACTGGCGGGTGATTGTAAGTAGATATATTATCCTGATGGGCTCATTCCACAGTTTTCATTGGATTCAGCACTTCAACAGAAACCTCAGTGGATCTTCTTGCAGCTTTCCATTCAACCTCTCTAACATCCAACAGGTATACCAAGTACTTACTAGTTGTGAATGCAAAAATTGAGATACATAAAAACCAGATTACAGGAATGGAATAAACCAAAGTTATTTAACATTATGCTACAGAGCTAATTTGCTTTACTCCACATTTTTTTATTTATAGGGTTCTGTTAGGTTTCCTTTGATGCTTCCAAATTCCCACACAATATACATTCACTTTACTGTAGAGTACATTTGGATCTCGGACCACACCATCTAATAGTCCGTAAGTCACGAGTGGTCAGTGTCATACTTGTTCCAAATAAAATTAAAACCGTTGTTCTCAAATAGTGCCGTAAGCATTAATTTATTTCAGGGTCCTTACTTCAGTTTAACTCCAACTCTATAATTAGCAAGGAAAAAAGGAAGATGCTAGTATAGACGCAGATTTGAACCTTTCCAAACTCTGCAACAACTCAGATCCAGGACTGCACTCAAGCTTTTTTGAAACATCAATTTTTACCAATTAGCACCCCTACTTTCCCCCACCCCAAAAATTCACAAATGAGAAAGCAAAGTGAAGGCCATGACAGTTTATTTGGGAAAACTGCACCTGGCTGATAATGTTGTATGTATACATATCACAGCTTAATTTCTTCCTGGACATGTACATGTCATTAATACTAACCTCCTAGTATACTTCAAATGGACCAAGATCAATTTCTGAGCAGGTCTTAACACCTCCACATAGAATTAATTTGATTGTAGTCTGATCTCATTACTGCAAACACATTTGAAAAAAAACAGTATCTGGCTTAAGCAAACGTAAGCCATGGAACTCAGCTCAAACCTAGCTCATCACTATCTCACAAAATTAAATGACATGTGGGAAGCTGGAGTACTGCTGGGAAGAGTTGTAGGGCAAGTGGTGAGTTTTGAATGTAGAACAAGACACCATGAGGAAGACAAAGAGCAAATCAGCCCTATGACTATGGTCCTTATTTTATGGTCAACCTTGTTGTTTGCAGCACTCTTAATAGCCTAGAAATGGAGACTTTCCTCACTGATTGTCCTTTCCTCTTCATTATTTTATATTTTACTTCTTTAGGTACGTACTAGAAGCACCGCCAAACACAACTTGCACAAAATAGCAATCTCCAGGCATGTGGGGAGAAATCTTAAAGCCGAAATCACATTTACTCCTTTAAAACAGCAGTGTGGGGGTAAGCTACAGAAACCCACACGATTGAGTGAAAGAACTGCACAGTTCTGCTGCATAGGTGAGGAATGATTTGTATTGAAATGTAACTGCTGCTTAACTTCCTTTTCCAGGCTTTCATTTGTTTAAGCTATCTTTGATTAATTTAATTAACAAAAAAGTAAACATTTTGCTTCCTTCAAGGGTTTTGTTACTTTTGTTTTAGGAGAAAAAAGATAGGATAAATAAAAATCTTCTGTCATACTGACCTATAAGAAGGAAATTGATAGGTAAGAAACAGACTTCAGACTTAATTCAAGGGAAATAAGCCAGAAAACTCTTCAAAAGATAGTGTTTACATATATATAAATGCACCCTGCTTGTCAAAAATATTTATACAAAAATTAAGACAATTGTTAATTCTTGAGTGTTACAAACATAAAAATGCCACTTGTTTTCCAAGTCAGTTCAGCCACGATTTACTTCAGATCACTTGTATTACTGAACATCCCTGAAAATCTGCAACTTAGTAAACTAATGAATCACAGTGGAGTTTCAACTCAGACAACTCGCAATGTAAATGCAAATCTGAATTGAAACTGAATTAGCAATTGAACAATGAGTAGATCATTTCAAACTTATAAAAACATTCAAGCCACAGAGCTTGTATTCATATCCCCTTGACATATATCATATTTATTAGGCTAGCTCTTCAAATTTCCACTCACAGTAATGCTATATACTAAAAAAACACAAACAAACAACAAACCTCACTATATTATTCATTTCGGAAAGGGAATCAAGTGGTGTATTTTTGTATATGTGCTTTACATCCTGGTATGTGTAACAAGTAGTATCCATTTTTAGGGAAAGTATGAATAGACTTAAGTTCTCCTTTTTGAGTCAACATTTGTCGCAAGACATTACTTGCTGTGCAAACTGGATGGCAGCTGATTTTTTTTCCAGTCAATGTGAGGTTTCGTAATCAGTTTCTGTCATAGGCATCAACCTTCATTCATTCAATCATAAAAATGTGACTTACTAGAAAAGGAAAAATAGATTCTAAAGGCACAGAATCACATAGCTGCTCTAGTAGGAGTCTGTAAACAGAGAATCATTTGAATTCAGGAAATCCAAATCTAGGAAAGTAAAAAGGCATCTGAAGCAGGCTTTTATCTAGCCAGCTTCCTTAAAGACCCAAAGGGTTTTGAGGTCTACAAAGTATGCACTATAATACCGTATTTCAAAAAGCAATAAGGCAAATAGTATACTCATTATTTCAAAAAAGTTACAATGGTAGTGTAGGCATACACAGTATAACTTAGTTACAATGCGTGGTACTGTTTCTACTACATAGCCCTATAACTGTTTCCTTTCTACATAATCGGAGATTAAACCAGGGTTCCAGGTGAACACAAAACCATCCTTGTACCACTGTCTACCACTGGCAACAGTTCTTCAGCAGCAGCAGCATTTGCTCTGCCACCTGGGTCATGTTCATGCTGAGGGAAGTCCACTAATCAAAGTTCAGAGATTACACGCTGTCATACTTGTGGAGAGCTTCTTCCAGCTTTTGTGTCACTTTTTGAAAAAAAAGGATTTGCTGTTGCAAGAAATGCTGCATTTGTGATTTAAAGTCCCTCACACGAATTTTGTGGAAATGATTAATTTCTGCTAGAGTTGCAAAAGAAATAATGTTACATCGTTCTTGGATACCCTCAGCTTTTTGGAGCTCCATCTTCCCCTCTTCCACATGCCGCTTACTCTCCTTTACTTTGGTAAGGGCTCCTGTGTAAAGAACAAAACAAAATAGTTCAACTGTGAGGACAACACAGACTTGCACACTGTACTTTAACAAGTGATTTAATAACAATAAGGATTTATGTAAGGCTCATTCTATATTGATTTATATGTATGCATATATCTACACGAATGAAAAGGAATAAAATAAGAACTTTTTCATGTTAAAAAAAATCACTGAACAGTGAATCTTGTTTAAAAATACCCCACCACATTTTTAAGGCTCTAGCTTGCCAGAGTTAGTAACACGTGCCTATTTTGCAATCTTAAAAATCAGATGGTATCCTTCGGGGAGTAACTGATAAATATACCAGTAGCAGGAAAAAATGAGACTGCTAGAAAACTAGTCAGATCAACTTAAGTCTACATAAACACCAGAAAAATAACCTTGTTAAGAAATTTGACTTTGTGAAACATCACTTCTCCCAATATTTGTGAAATATGAAAAGAAGATCTGAATACATGAAATCTTGCCAATACACCATTCTGCTTTTACACTACCGATGCGCCAGCAGTAGTAGAAAATCTGAAAGTTTATTTCCAAGATGCAGACATCCAGGTAAACCTAATGCAAGAGGCAGAAAAACAGAGGAAAAGAATTGACAGTCTTCCTTCTCCAAGTAGCTAATTAAAGCACACATCCTAAAAAAAATGAAATACTGCCCAAAACAGACCTACCCAAAGCAGACTCATGTAATGACAGAGCACCAAGATATCTTAATACATAAATTCTCTTGGACTTATTTCCCACAGAGTAACATCTTTGCCTTAAATATTACATACTTATTTTATTCATATAATCAAAACCAATCAGACTAATACCACTTTTATCTTCTCACAAGAGGTTAATGATAGGACATTTTTCCATTTTTCACGTCCGTTATGATCACGCTTATGATTACTTGTTCCTTCAACTATTTGTAATGTCTTAATTCTCTTTCCTTTCAGGTTACACTTCTTGTCATACAGGTGACTACAGTCCACTGACAGAACTCCCTTTACGCTGCCTTGAAGCAAGGCCTTTCTGTACTCCTACAGTGACACCAGCCACCAAGCTAAGAGAGACACCTTGCTGCCTATATGTTCCAGGGGGAAAACCTCCCCTCTGTCTGCTGGGGGAGCAAGTTTGTTCTCTCACCAGCCTGGATTCACACATACAGTAAATACCATTAACCAGTAAAAATGCAGTTCATCAGCAACTTCCATCCTTTCCTTCCTGTCCCTGTTTCACAAGCTATTTCAAATGTGTTGTTTCCCCCTCCCATCGCCCTGACACATCTCTGCAATTCAGATCTGGAGCACGACCTTGTGCACAGACTTGTCTGGTTTTGCTGCACGCACAAGCGGGTTGGGAGGCAACTGAGGAGCACAGCTGCTGCTTGCTGCATTTTGTCCAGGCACTTCTCATGTTCCCTTGCCTGCTGTGGCTTATCCCCGGCTCATCTCCAACCCCTCACCAGGCAGTCAGGTAGAATGGAGGGTCAAGGTATGCTCTTACTATAAGCAAGTCAAAATATCAGATGATTTGGCAGACTTAGGGAAAAAAGAGTTTGTTGCATTTTTGAAATGAAATGGGGGTTGTGCCTTGAATTATAAATAAAACTTGGAACTCCCAAAATCAGAGAGACATGAGTGACTTCTCTCCATTCAACTCCTAACAACACGTTAACTGTTGTTAATTGCAAACACTTGGAAAATACTTCTGTTGTTATCACTACTCCTCTACTTCTAAAATCATACTTTTCTGCTTATTTTGCAGTTAGGTTGTGCTGTATGTGGCACCTTCTCTCTGCAGCCCTGTTACAAACTCTCAGTCACAAGCATAAGAAGTTCCCCTCCAGTGTGCTGTATTTGCAGAAAGACCATATGAAAGTTTTCCTCCTCTTTTTTAAACTGTGGCAAGGAGGTTATTAGCAGGTAAGCATAGACCATGCACGGCTGAGGACACTGACATTTGAGCAGCAAAGGGCACACTCTGAACGTGAAGGCTGTGAGGTGGTGGCAGAGCTCCACACCTTCTTGGCCCCCACCTCGTGCCAGCGTGGTGGCTAAAAGCTTGACACTGGCTGCGTCAACAGACTGACCTCATCATCTCCAGCCTTGCCCAAAAAAACACCACTGAAAAACCTTTTCCACACACAGTGGTGCCAGCAGTGGGACAGTGCCAGAAGATCTGTATTTTCTCCTTTAAGGAGTGAAGAATCTGCAAGGTAGATCATGATCTGAAAAATACTTAATCCCCTCCTCTGCAAAAAGGACATTTCTTGCAACAAACAAAACCAAGCTCAGCAAAAATTTTCTCTGCGTGGCAGGAATCCATGCATGGCTGTGAAAAACTGAAATTTGGGACTTACTGAGAGCCAGATGGAGCTGGTTAAATAAACATGACAACTCTTCAGTTGTGATGTGGGAAACAGCTTTAGATGTTATTTCTAGAATTTCCAAACTGGAAGAAAAACACTGAAATTTACAGCATCCGCAGCTGAAAGCATAGCTAAATTCTGGAGCGTGTATATTTACATCAATAAAAAACATACATTACCAAACACTAAAGCCCTCCAGACTAGACATATTATGCATCATGCATTTTTTTGGCATTAAAAAAAGGGAAGATTTATAATTAGGGAAAGGAATCCAAGGGGAAAACTTACAGCCATTAACACTGCTCTCTTAATGCATACGGATTCACACTGGTCCTATAGTGGAATTTCCTTTCATACCTAGACAGACTACAACCAGAAATCAGCAATATACAGCAAAAGCTTATACATATGCTTAAGCACAAACTTGCTTGTTTTCTGGAAGTACCTTTAAATGATGTGTGGAATTATTAGTAAAGCAATTAATCTTAAAATAAGTTAAGAGAGGGAAAATTTGAGCTTACTTTATGGCAATCAAAGAACCTTCCCTAAACACACAGAAAAAAAGCCCATGTGCTTTATTTTAAGAAGCAAACAATGATTTTTTTAAAATGTCTTCTTAAAATTTGTTCAGCACCTACTGAACTTAAGTTCAGCACCTAAGACTTAGTTTAGCAAATTTTAGAAAAAAGTGTTGCTATTTGGCAAGGCTTCGCAAGCGGCCTTACTAACCATAACATACCACATTCCATCTGAAATTTTCTCCAAATGCTTCTCTACTGTCTACAGCTCTTGTATTTTAACCTGCCTGAGGAAAACTCTGAGCCAGAGCAGAGATTCACTGATGTTCAGGGTGCAATGATCCATGCAGGTTTCCAATGGTGAAAGCAGGGAGGAGGACAGGGAGAACTGGGGAGCAGAGAGTAGCTCCTTCTGCGCATCTCTGCTTGGAAACAAGGGTCTGGCTCAGAGATGCCCACGTAGGGGATGGGTCTTACGGTAACCTTTAATGCCTCCCAGTCCGCAACTCCTAACCTGTCTCACCCCAGGCTGTACACTATGAACTCCCACAATTCCATCCTCACTAATCTATCCATCGCCCTCAGCACCTAATCCAGCACCTCCCAGCTCCCGTTTCTGCCCAGCCCCACAGGCTGTTTCAGGCTAAGCAAGCCCCCTCCTGCCTTACTACACCTGCAGAAACAGCTCCTGGTTTCTGAATTTAATGATGTGAACATCTTGTATTGGTTTGGACAATCCAAAGAGCAAGATGTATTTACAAAACAAAAGCAGAATTATGGCAGCCCTAGAAAAGGCTAATAAGCATCTTAGGGAAAAGAAACAGAAGGAGCCACCTCCTAATGCATCTTAGTTCAAGGAAACCTCCTGCTGAATACATGTCTGGGATAAATATGTGCCAATGCACCATTCCCAGAGGGACGGAATACATAAAAATAAATTCTTGGGTCTTTTTTAGCTCCAGCTCTACAGATTTTGTAAAGTCCTGCCCATGCATTTAAAGCTTCTGGACTGATGAAAAGACCTTCTGTCTATGATCATGTTCCCATGATCAAAACTAGCTTTCAAACAGTGAAGAGAGCCTGGAGCAAAGACGCTGCAAAAAGCTGTGCTACTTCTATTTCTATTCCTAAAGGTGGGGAAAAGCAGATGTGACTGCTTTTTTTCATTGCCCAAAGCCTGATGTTAAACAGACAGTGGTGCTCACTGAACGCTGCTAAGGTCTTGAGAGAAACTCACAGGTTTCAGTACTTGTTTTGAAGTGTGAGATTAGACAACGATAATCGATATGAATGATAAAACGATATGAACGCATTTAACACATGACATTAATAGTAAATGTTCTAGCAGCCAAAGAGACAGGGACAATGTAAAATTCCTGCTCCAAACAAATACTTCCAAGTTGTAAAATACAAAATACAAACAGAAACTTTAATGGGTGCTGAGGAGTCACCAGGAAAAAAAGCAGCCTATTGAGTCAGTAAGCTGGACATGCAAACATGAGGTTGCAATGAGGAAGGAGGAGTCATATACATTCAGGAAAATTAAATTAAAAAAAAAAATTCTGAACCTGAGAGAACTCAGGTTTGGATCAAACAATGTATTTTCGTATCCCCTGCAGTTTTATTAGGCTAATAAGTGCTTTGAGATTGTGCGAAGAGCCAATTAAGGGTGGGTTTGACTCCATACTTGAAATTAGACTCACTCTCCCTCCACTCTGTAAGTGCACATATACACATATAATCCACGTTGATGCATGCAGCTCCAAGCTCTCCAGCTGCATGGTATGATCAGTCTACCAGCAGCCGGCACTTGTGTATGTGACAAGTGCAAGTTGCAGCCTGCAAAGTGACCAGAAGGCAAAAGTTTAGAGTCTCAAGTTATGAAGACTGCAATCAAGACTGCTCTTCACACAACCACTTCGCCTCACTTGAGGCCAGGTCTGCCCTGTGCCTGCCAGCACATGTGATCAGAAGCCAAAGAAGAGCAGTAACTACTAAGGGTGTACCATTTTCCCAGTGCCCCATTTCCACCTCTTCTCAGAGTACTCAAACATCAGTTTTCAAATGTTGCATACAGCAGTCAGGAGTGAAATGTCACCTGTGTCTGAAGCTACAAATAAAAGACAAGCTGAGAGAAAGGGAATTCTTTGGGGCAACAGCCCTTTTTGCTCTGTATTTGCAGTGTTTGCTACAGTGGGCATCTGTTTCACAGCTCGGTTTGCTCAATTCTTAAGAAACGCTGACAGTAATTAGAATCACAGAACAGAGGCATAGAATAATTTTGGTTGGAAGACACCCCTAAGATCATCAAGTCCAACTGTTAACCCAGCACTGCCAGGGTCATCGTGGCCCGAAGAATGCTGTGGGAAAGAGTGTCAAAAGGTTTACTAACACGGCAAGGTAGGTAGACAACATCCACAGCCTTTCCCTCACCCACTGGATGGGCCACCTTGTCATAGAAGGAGATTAGGTTGCCCGGAACTCAGGTCAGACTGACAGGCCTGTAGTTCCCCAGATTCCTCCTTCTAGCCCTTCTTGTAGATCGGCACCACATTTTCTAACCTCCAGACAACTGAAACCTCCCCAGTTAGCCAGGACTGGTGACAAATGATGGGAAGTGGCTTGGTGAGCACTTCCACCAGCTTTCTCAGTACCCTTGGGTGGCTCCCATCTGGCCCCGTAACTCGTGTGTGTCTAAGTGGAGTAGTAGGTTCATAATGATATCACTGTTTCTGAAAACTCACTGTTCTCTCTAGCAGCAATGATTTAGCTGCGTATACTAATACTGCACACGGGATGAAACACAAATAAGCGTCAGCTTTACACTGCTAGAATACAGCCCTGGAAGCAGCATTGAAGTTAGGGAGGTCTGCAATTCACAGTTACTCTCAGGAGCTGGCACCATCCATTAAGTCACCAATCCATCAATGTCTTCACTATCTCACTCCAAAATACTGAACTTCAAAAACTCACCCAGTTTGTATGAGCCTACAAGTAAAATGTTTTAGAACCTATAACTTTAATGCCTTTATCACTGCAGTTATTAAAATATTTATTTCACTTACTGTAAAATAGAGCAAATTGATTTCTTTCACTAGTAGTAACAGTTGATATATATGTCAGTTATAAATACAACACTCTTTCTTTTAGCAGATACCTTGAGTTGAAGAATTATTGCAAAAACAGCTGCAAGGGGAATGAAAGAAGACATGAGCGACAAAATAGGTTGTCCTGTGTTTCCCCTTGATACCTTATAAAGAATGTTATTTTCTGAAACACATTTTGAAGAGCTGGGGAAGACTGAAGCAGTGAGCTGAGTGCCAGCCCAACAGTATGTGCTGCTCCTCACATGATGGCTCTTTGTCCTTCCCAGCTGGCTCAGGCACTGCCGGGAGAGAGGCAAGCACAGGCCAGCACGCCATCAAGGACGCCGGTCAGGCTGCAGGTGAGAAGCAGTAACCACTCACAGAGACAGAAATGAGGCACCTGGCCACCAACTCCTCCAACCACAAACCTGTACTTACTCTATTTGTAAACCCTATTTATAAACAATACTGAAAAGGACAACAGCCATTAAAATGGCAGAATAAAAAAAAAAAAGAGGAGGGTGATTGTTCCGGCCTTGTCATTGGTGGCAACCAGCAAAATCAAGGAGTGCCGTATTCTTGACCACAACCTCTGAGAAGTCCCACAGCCAACAGGCTTTGGTGCGACGGCAAGACCTTGTGTCTAAGTCTGAAGGCACCTCTAAGAGATGGATTGCTCATGGGGAAAGACAGCTAGGGTCAGAAAGCACTGTGATCTTCAAAGAAATATCTAAGTTTGATAAAGAAAATCTCTCTGCAGTTGTACCTCAAAAATCTTGTGCAAATTAAATAACCTGTACAATAAACAATTTTGCATGTTTCTACTATCAGCAACCTACAAAAAATTTTGCGCATTACTTACTGGAAAGTAAAACAGTCTGTATTTCCTCACCATCCAGTTGCCCATCATATTAAATGCCTAACAGTAGGCATCATGAAGTGCCCTTCAAGGCATGCTATTGCAGGAAGAGCTCAAACTAGTCTAACTCCCTTTGCTTTACTTTTATTACAAGACACTGTTCTAATATGAGATACCATGTCTAAAAGGGAGAAAATATATTTGTGACATTGTTTTCATCAAAGGATTCAAAAGCAGAATATGCAACTAGAAGCACCTTTTGTTTATCCTTACCTATTAATGAGATTACTTAACTACAGGTCTTTGCTTAAAGAGTTGAAAAGGCAAACCTGGTTAGCCCACGTGCATGTAGCACAGCTTTGATTTAGCCCCCTGAAAGAAACAACTATGGAGGAAGTAACACTATCTCTAATCCAGCAGTCTGCTGCCAGAACAAGCCTGTCTGCATGGCCGCCCCACTTACACCAGATCTAGCAAAGATGTTACAGGATGACTCAAACTACTAATCCAATAAAAAAATGCATTTGGCCTGGAGGGGAGGGAGATGGTGGCTTAGTTTTATCAATGGCTTAGTTATGTGATCCAGCTCAGCCCAGGGCTACACAATAATTAGCTCCAACACAGGGACGTTGCAGAAGCACTACACGAGATTACGCATGACGTGAAATCCTACTCAAACAAAAGCCTCCAAACTTCCCCACTCTCAATTCAAAGTGAAACGACAAAACTGTGTGTAGCAGAACAGAGATTTTACTGCATTGACATATTTGCTTAAGAATGCTCTGAGCACAGATTAATAAAAGAAGCCTACGCTAAGATTCTGCAAATTCTTTACATTTTCTGGCCAAGATTTAGAATGGAAAGTAGCATAATGGCAATTTGCCTGAAATTAAGACCAGAAGACTTCTCCAGTAGAGACCGGACTGTATAAAAGCAATGTCACAGGAAAAAAGTACCATTACAGTAATTAATGTATGAACACCTTGCTACTTTAAGATCTGGTTTTACAGTTCAGACAGAAATAAAGGAAGTTATTTCCAACAACAAAGGCAAAATGATGAATTCACTCGTTCTTTCTGAAAGTGCCAACACAACAGAGTTTTCAAAGCCAGTTTTTCTAATTCAAAGATATTTTTCCCTTAAGGGTGCAAAACTCCTTTAACAACATTCTCCTTTCCATAGTGAAAGTTATAAATATAAAAATAAATACATCAAATTGCAGTTACTTTTGTATAGACATATGAAAATGGGTATAATGCTTTTAGAATCTGCAGCCTAAAATAGTTTTAAAAAGTGAAGCTCATTTTTTACTATTATGTTGCACATTGCTCAAAAAACCCAGAATAAAGTAATATCATCCTATAAAACTAGGCTCATATTGTGCTAGCTAGGCTTGTACTGTGCTAACATCTAGGTTAGCATTGACTGGCTGCAGGATTATTAACGTTGGACAGAATTATTTGTTCTTCCAGTCACTCTGTTGCAAAGCTCACTGAAAGCTGTCACTCAGAGATGCATTCTTCAAAATGAAATCACCTTCTAATCTACACAATCCAGAGATCGCACACAAATAAACAGCCTTTGCTAGAGATTTCAGAAACTTAACTGTAACCTGACCTGGTGTTTTTTCACATATACATTGATTTAATTAATATATAACCAATTAACGATGGTGTTAGAATGCACAGTGTCAAATGTCACTCCATTTTAAAGAACCACCAGGGTACTATACATGTCTAACCTCATTTTTTTCTTTTCTTTTTTTTTTTTTTTTTTACAAAATGTGATTTTTAAGACGTGGTAAGACTCACTGTGCATACATCTGCAGCTGGTGTACACACACATAGGAAGAGCACACAGAGCCAATCTGTTTATTGAAACCTACAAGTACTGTAATCATACCTGTGCACGTTCAGAGGCTCCAAAATGCTCATGCTACTGAAAAGTATTCAAGTTATCACACTGGCAATGTGCATTTCCATTCCAGAGTCCCCCAGATGAGTCTACAAACTTTGGTGTGCAGCATCTCCAAGATGAATGTTTTGCTGGGCCATGCTACACGACACTGTTAGGGGAGTAACAAGCCATAGCTTGCCCTTGAAACAGCTGGTAATAGGAGGTGAGAGCAAGATGGCAAAATAAATAAAGAGAAACATCACGGAATTATTGGTTTACTGCACCTACTGCCCCGCATAACCCCATTAACAAAACAAAAAAGCCCATAGTGCTGGATAACCACGTATAAAAACTGCAAAATTGGATGGAAGTTTTCCATTAAAATCTTGAACGCAGTGACATTGAAACGCGTATCTTTAGATGTATTGTACACAGCAGTTTATGCAAACAGATCACATTATTTCAGCCACTAAAGCATGTTTAAACTGTGCTCATGAGTAGCTCTGACTTCACAGGTACCTACAGCAATGTCTGAAAGGAGTCCTATCAGGAGTAATTTGATCTTAAAATGCAGCTGAGTTGTGCATATTGCTGTCCGTTATCACAAACGTACTGTTTTGCACAACAGCGAGGGGCAAACACTAGATAATGCCGGTTTTGCCCAATACTAAGGNTTTGCCCAATACTAAGGCTGCCTGTACTTTTCAGCACTCACATGTACTATTTAAGGAGTTTTTCTTTGGTATAGCTTCAGCTGTCGCTGTAGGCGAGGGGCACAGAAAGGACTGACAGGTAAACTGGGCCGGTCACTAGAAACACAGTCAATTTCCCTGTTACAAAGCCAGTCATGTTGTTCAAGGTGGACATACTTGGTGAAATTTAAGAAATTGCAATTCACAGAAGTACCAAAAAGAAACCCTTCAGTGATGTTAGGTATTTCTTAATAGCTTGCATCTAAATGGGGCATCAAACAGGCTTTTAAGGTAAATCTCTGTTTCTCCAGAATTTAAGTTGGTCTATTACAGCTCAGTTGCCATAGGTTCTGAACACTAGTTTCTCTCCATTGGGATACTAACAAGCACTTTTCTGCTAGAATGGTGCTACAGACTCTTAACAGCTTTTGTAAATGCCCTGTTCATAATGCTGACTTCAAGACAGCAACCTAAATCAGAAACTGTGCTGTGTGTGCATGATATAGACTAATCTTCAGCAAAACCAGTTAACAATATGTGAGCAGAAATGTCTCCTCTGTATCTATAGAAGACAAATATAAGTCATGGCCAAACCGGATGCAAAAATCATTATATTAAACAGTAACTTCTTCAAAATTTTCTTAAGAGTCATGGGATGTGGTAAACGCCAGGTAACACTGCATGTCAATATCCACATACCTTTATTGAAAGAAGCAAATAGAAATCCACTGAGTCTTACATCCCATCTTTACTGGGGCACTAAGAAAAACATGCTTTTGGATGTTATTCTCTGTAAAGACTGAAGGGAAGCAAAGAGCGAGTTCAATTTATGGTGTTTGCTTGTCCATCATCATCTGTCCATTACTGTCCTAAGATCACCATCCACTAGTGTCCTAACATGAGCAAATACAACAGTTCAACATAAATTCATGTGAAAAGAGTCATTATCCAAATGAAATGCAGATACCGCTCCACTTTTTCCCTAGTACCCTTTAAATGCTCTCTTAGAAATCTGAACGCTGCAGTATCTGTCTAAGGGCAAAAAGAAGTAGGCTCCTTGTTGCAGGAAAAATATGCAAGGTATATCATAATTAATGGAAGCCATTAAAATATATAATACAAAAGCATAACATGTGAGCATAATAATATGCTATATTGTATTATATAAAAGAAAGGATATACATTATG
>VZZY01016706.1:0-37704 GCA_013400335.1 Eurystomus gularis
AGGGGTTGGAAGAGAGGGCGGTTTTATTTATAGAATAATAAATTTTCTTTAAAAATATGAGTATAGTTTCATTTGTATTACATTGAAAACGGTGATGTTTACATTCATGCTAACCAAAGTATGGAATTCATTATTTTTACACTTGCTCTGGTAGACTTTATAGCACACATCAGCATGAACACTAGAGAGCAACTAGATTCCAGTATTGAAACTGTCGCAGTTTAAAAACAGCACATACAACTGTACAGTATATAAAATAATCTGAATCAGAAACAGACCAAATGCACCTTTTGAAATACTATGCTTGTGTTATGTACATCATATCTGACAGCAAGGTCAGATTTATGCTCAAAAGCACCTGTCTCTGGAGACAGCCTCACAGAAGGATGTTTGTAAATATCACACAATTTTGATGCCGTGGAGATTCTATTCAGAGAAAGACTGCTTAATTCTTCTCTACAAAAGTAATCCTTTTTTATTAGTTTATCATTTCACATAAACATTTTAAATTGATCACACAAAATTCTAATAATGATGCTATAGATGTTTAAATTATATCCAGAAGTGAATAAATTATGGGGTAACACAAAAAGAGCCAAATGCCTGCAGGGTCTTTGCAAGAGAACTATCAGCTTAAAATAATAATTTTTTTTCCATTTTAAAAATTAAATGGTCAGGACTTAGATGAGCAACTACTCTGAAACACGGTGCACTCTGCTGTCATTGTTTTGTCTGCTTTATGTTCTTTGACACCACCCAGTAGAGAGCAGCCAGTTCTCTACATGGAGGAAATACTTCTATAACTTCCCTTTGCTGACATGTAACTCCGATGCTTGTGAACAACGCATTTTAGTCCATTGCTGGAATCACTGATGACCTAATTTGATGTTTGCTGCTGTACTGGGTTTGTATGGCAAGGCTTTGGTAGTGGGAGAGCTACAGGGGTGGCTTCTGTGAGAAGCAGCTAGAAACTTTCCCTATGTCTGATAGAGCCAGTGCCAACTGGCTCCAAGACAGATCTGCTGCTGGCCAAGGCTTAGCCCATCAACGACAGTGGTAGCACCTCTGTGATAACATATTTAAGAAGGGGAAACAAATCTTACAGCAACTACAGCCAGAGAGAGGAGTGAGGATATGTGAGAGCAACAACTCTGCAGACACCAAGGTCAGTGAACAAGGAGGAGGAGGAGGTGCTCCAGGCACCAGAGCAGAGATTCCCCTGCAGCCCATAATGAAGACCATGGTGAGGCAGGCTGTCCCCCTGCAGCTCATACACATTAACAGAGGATCAGATATCCACCTGAAGCCTGTGAAGGACACCATGCCAGAGCAGCTGGATGCCTGGATGAGGCTGTAACCCCATGGGAAGCCCACACTGGAGCAGGCTCCTGGAACGACCTGTGGCCCCATGGAGAGAGGAGTCCATGCTGGAGGACATTTGCTGGCAGGAATGGTGGCACTGAGGGGGACCCATGCTGGAGTCGTCTGTTAATGAAGGACTACATCCCATGGAAGGGACCCACACTGGAGCAGTTTGTGAAGAAATGCTGCCCATGGGGAGGATTCATGTTAGAGAAGTTTGTGGCTGGAGCAAGGGAAGAGTGTGAGGAGTTCTCCCCCTGCGGAGGAAGGAGCGGCAGAGACCATGTGTGATGAAATGACCGCAACCCCCAACCCCTTCCCCCTGCACCACCTGAGGGGAGGAGGTAGAGAAAATCAGGAGTGAAGTTAAGCCTGAGAAGAAGGGAGGGGTGGGTAGAAGGCGTTTTAAGACTTGGTTTTATTTCTTATTACCCTGCTCTGATTTGATTGGTAATAAATTAAACTAATTTCCTCAAGTTGAGTCGGTTTTGTCCATGACAGTAATTAGTGAATGATCTTTCCACTGCCCTTACCTCAATTCACGAGCCTTTTGTTAGATTTTCTCTCCCCTGTCCAGCTGAGGATGGAAGTGATAGAGTGGCTTTGGTAGGCACCTAGCATCCAGCCAGGGTCAACCCACCGATTCTTTAGATGGAGAAAACATTTATATAACTTCCCTTTGCTGCTATAGAACTCTGATGCTTGTGAACAACTCATTTTAGCCCTTTGCTGGAATCATTCATCACCTAACTTTATGTTTGCTGCCTACCTACTTCCTCACTTTCCTCTAGTCTGATCACACTGGGACTTGATGGATATATTATTCTTGACTGACCAATAGTCAGTCTGATAACACTAAAATAAATTGAAAGGTACCTGTTAAGATAGAGTAATGCGCTAATGGAAAGGCTTTAATATTTTGAAAAAATAGAATTTCATTTAGCACTGCACGATAGCCAATACTGCTTTTAAAAGTTTTTAAAGAAACATAAAACTGTTCTTAATTTTTGCATAAAAGATCCAAAGGGAATTATGTACAAAAAACATGTTCATACAACATTATGGTGAAATTTTAAAATGCAGCCAGGAATTTCACAATGCATTAACTCTACCTCCTATGTAATATAAGTTACATTTTATCATGTAACACTGCATAATCAGGCATTAAGTTTTTCCAACTAGAATAAGAAAACAAGTAGGCAAGAAATCAGTTTCTTATTTTGTGGAAATGTTCTACTGGGGGGAAAAAAAAAAAAAATCTTTCTCAGAAGAACAAAAGCAGCAAGCTTTCCAAAAACAAGGCACCAGTACAGAAGCATCACAGACACACAAAATGCTTCCAGCCTTCACCTAGTAGAAGAGACATACCTGTAGAATCTGTTTTACCTTTCTCCAACCAAGGACCTTAACCTCAGTAAGGTGCTTTAACATGAAGAACTATTTGCTACTACAGACTGAGCCTCGCAGTTTCTTTAGTGGAGTCCCCCTTCTTTGCATAAATGAAAAAAGAAGCTCACTGAAGCAAGGATCCGAGTACTGCCTCAGTTAAATGGTCTAACAAGGAAGCTACCAGCAAAGTGCCTTTCTCTTTTCCGTGCTTGACCGAAGTGGCACCATCCAGACTAATGTCTATTGTAAACTGAATCCCACAATACTTCATAATTTCTAACACCTTCTATGTTCCAAATAAAGAGCAACTACATTACATTTCAGACTAGCTGTTGATGCAAGTATTTATCAATATGTGCTAATGCTTGTGACCACACCAAAGTTTTAATGCACTACAGAGATATTTATAGAAGGTAAGCTCTAAGCTCTTGATTGTATTCTATTTGTGCTAATTCTAGAACCTTCATGAATGTTTGCAGTCTTGAAATTTTCTAATCCAACTATATATGGTATGTGTAAGAAGGAGAGTTGTATCCAAAGTAAATTCTGAAGTAAAATTTACCTGCTTTTGCATATCAAATTCTAAGCCTTAATGTTGCACTAATGTAGTTTTTGGCATACAATAAAAAATGACTTACCAGGTAAAAAGAGCTCTCTGAAGCTGGCACCCATTAATCTTTCAAAATCTTGAGTAAGATTATCCTCTATTGCATAACACTGGAAGCTGTGAGGAAAGTTCAAGAATTTTCCTCAGTCTTCAACAGGTGTTTTTTGAAGGATGTTTACTCTATCTTTTGAAGCCTTATATTCTTTTCTGACTTTCTAGGTCTGTTCTTTTTTTTTTATTATTTTGATGTAAGAAAACAAACATGGATCCAGAAAGGAGAACTCTTCAGTGAACTCCAATTACAAGATAGTCAATTTTGTTTTGTCAAAAGCTACTTTAAAAATAGCCTAATGATTAGGTGATTAAAATACTAGAAGTGTGCCTTCATCAAGTGCAGTAACATTAAGGAAAAAAATCCATAAGTCTGATTTTGAAGAAAAAACCCAGCAACTTGCAAATAGTCTTCTAAATAAATCTAGAAGTGACAGAACCTCCAGTTTTGGATGCATTAGCAAAGGAGGACTTACTTAAGAAAAGAGCTTTTATCTTCATCCTGTCCTCTGAAAATAGGTGTGGCAAACCCCCCTAAAAATGTAGTAGAACCACTAGCCACTACTTCATTTTCAATTATTTTTTGCCAAGAATAGTTACTTTAAATTACACTTATGAACAAACTAAGCCTAATGGTGACAATATTATGTACCTGGAGTATTCAAGGGCACACAAAATTCAAGTAAATTCCTGGAAATAAATCCATTCCTGAATTTCCTCACTAATAAAATGTCTGGAAGTAAACTAGAATGGGCTGGTAGGTGGCATCAAGTAGGCAGAGTGCATTCTGTTAAATCAATGGATCTGGAATTCTTCCTTCCATGTCTTGTAGACAATGGATCTACCTCAACTCAGCTGAGCCATACTGTGTATTAGTTGAAGCTCTGTGTGTTTACTTTCTGTGCCTCTGACAAGGAAGTTAATACTCACTGGACTTATCTTGGGCTGTGCTAATTTTTGTTTTGTTTTTACCATGGGTATCATGATCATATTTTCATGGGGACTATCACTACTTGTGTAACACTACAATTTCCAGATGAAACACGCTATAGTGTTGTGCAATGGGAGACTTTGATCTAGACCATGACTTGGACAAAATACTACAGATGACCAGATTTCAACAAGCGACAAAATTTCCCACTCCAAGCATTATGAAGCAGATGTGCACATCCAATTGCGAAGGGTGGCAACAGAGAGAAGCAACAGGACAGCATAAGCTGCTCAATCTTTTACTGAAGGGGATGGCAGGATAAAAGGGGAGGAGGAAGCGAGAGACTTTTCAGCTTGTTCAAATTTCTAACTCAGCCACCATTCAGCTGCACAACTGTCACTGCTAGTAGGAGGAATAGAAGTGAACTGATTAGCTTGGGGAAACACACTGAAGGATATTAACAACTGATATAATAATATTACAACAGCTTCGATTCACAACAATATTTTTAATTTAGATATTCAGTTTCAAGGTTTTTGCTAACCAATCAGTAAAGATGAAACAAATGACCACAACTTCTTGTCTTAAAACATTTCGCAGCACTCCTGAGGAACTCTGAATAGCAAAAAAACCCCCAAATTGTCTAAAGAATAAGCTGTTTACAGTTCTGAAGCTTTCCTGTTTCCCAATGGATTTTGCAAACATTTTGTCCTAAGAGTTACACAGACAGCATATATCAGATTGCTTTTTAAATATTTAAACTCTATTGCATAGAACTACTACCTTGACCAACCAACAACTTACTTCTGTCACCATGAAATTTCTGACATGTTTTTACAGCAACAAAAACATCTTCCTTTTTCACTGGCTCTCCCTATATGAACAGAACAAAAATTAAATTTTAAGTTGCTCTGCCTGTAACATTTTATAGGCTATGTATCTCCATATATATAATAAAACAGAAAATATCTTTTCATTGTAGAGCATATTAAGTAAAATAGTGTATTAGTAATACACTTTTGTCTTTTGAAAAAAAGGTCACTAGTCATTTAAAATGCCTGAAATAACATTATTGAAATACTTTTCCTGTTGATGTAGTATTCCAATGTGAACTAAAACATCTATCATTAGGAAAAGAGAATGAGTAGTAGGACTTGTTGTACTAATAATGAATCATCTGAAAAAGAACTTTTTCTTAATTTCTTTTAAATTAATCCCTATGAGAACATGTTGAACTGTATCATACTTAGAAAAAGAAGCTTAAATGCTACTTAGAGATGTTGCTGCTTAGAAATCTTTGAATTCTCTCAACTGTAATAAAATCATTTAACCATTCCTATTTGTTTTCCCTTTTGGCACCTATAATTTTGCTCTCGTGGAAGCATGGAACACTTTTTGGCACTTCTAACAACACTTAACCCATAGCATCATAAATGCATTCTCCTAGAGGTGGAAGAGATAGGTGGTATTTTAAGGAGCCAAATACTATATTACATTTTAACTTCAGCCTCAAAAGGTTTTAGATTCCCATCTGTGAAAAAAAAGATTATCTACACTTCAGTATCACACAGAAATGTAAGGAGAAATACTTTATAGATTATGTGCTGATAAAACATAGTGGTAGAAAGACTCATTAAAGTACATGCAGTATTTGTTTGCCAGGAAATATCCTGTGCCATGAAGGGCTGAAAGCATATCCAAAACCAGATAATGCCAGAAAAAACCTTTTTATTTAACTTATTGAAAAATATTTTCTAAAGTTTTGAGATTTTTAAAGTCAAGCATTATGCATTTTAGTAAGAGTTTTACCTTTACTAAGCAAGTGGTATTTCAAACATTGTACTTACACAAAGTGGCAGAAAATTACTGAATGTTGTTGCACAATGATCAGTTTTATAGGAGCTCACATCATCTGTGCAGAACTCAGGCACTGGAGTAAGATGTGGTCCTTCCCCTTTCTGCCAAATATACAGGGCAATCTATAAAAATGGAAAACATTTCAAACAGTAATGAAACTGGATAAAAGTTCTCAGGACATCCAAAGACATATTACACAACAAACTTAACAGGAAAACTGAAAATAATGGGAAGCCGTAGAATCACAGAAGCACAGATTTGTCCCTTAGCTGATTAACTACCTGCATATCTTACTTCTTGCTTACATTCCTAGAGCCAATATGTAATTCTTTTGCTGTAAAACAAATTCCATAGACAGGTTTTAAAATTAGTTTCACAGAATTACAATGAGTTTCATGTACAACAACTTATCTTTAACTTTTATAAGAAGTGGTGGAGTGAATATTTACATGTTCTTTTAAAGTATCAAAAATTCCTTATTGTTTGCTCTTTTAAAATTATTTTGAAGATTTGTAACTGCTAGGCCTGCTTCATCCTGTGTGGCAATTTTCAGCCCTTCCAAATAGACCCATTTTCTGGTGACAATTTAAAATGCTCAAAACCAGTAATAAAAGTATAAGAAGCTATAAAATACAGTGGAGGATAATGTAACAGATAGGCTGTCCCATAGTAGACTCGTGTCCATTTATAGTCCATTTAAAATGCAACAACAAAAAAAGCCAGCCAAAATTTAGAGATAAAAAGGAAGTAGCAAACTGGTAATGTCTGAAGAAGTTTAAAAAAACAAAACAAAACAATAACCCATCCCTTTGTATTTACATTCAATTCACAATAAAAATAGTAATATTTCAATCTATACTTCATGATACATGAAGAACACTTAGACTCACCCAACATTTCTATTGCAATACTTTGACACTCCTTATAACTTTGCCAGACTAAGCGTTCAGGCAGGAAAATTCTAGTTTTCAACAGGGTGCCTACACCAACAAACCCAGTTTGTGCTTCCAATGAAGCACTTAACTTGTTTTCCATGCAAGAGTCAGAAGTCATGTCTATCACATGAACCAACAAAGAAGCAATGCTCCTGCAGCACAAAGAATATTTAACAATTGTAATGTAACATGAATTATTTATGAAAGTTCATCATGCACTAAGATTTCCCACTGAATAATGAAATCTTCAGTAGAAAGCCTTAGAATGGTGTGAAGCTATTATATTTCAGAAGTGAGGTTAGAATGCCATTTTGGGTTATAGGATGGGATGACATACTGTTCCTAAAGCAATGGAAATGGATTTACAATAAACAGGCAAAAAATAGTCTTACTTCAAATCTAACGTTAGATACACCAAAAAAATCCATTATTCACTTCCACTTTGAAAAAGCATCAGAGAATATGCTATATATTATGTAATTACAAAAAGTCTGAAAAACAATCTACCAATGAGCAGTAGTATGACAAAAATCCTTTACCATGCTGGTGCAGCAAAATAGGCCTTCTGAGTAGAAAGTGATATAAATGTGATGGATGTAAGAAATAGGGACTTGGAAAGTATTAGGGGGGGAAAAAACCTGATACAGAACACAATACAATACCAAAGACCAGAGGCACACGGTATTAGGAGTCTATTAAACTACATTTCTTAAAACATTTATCATCCTTAATAAATTTAAACGTTACACACAATCACTAAAAATCACAGATTATATCCTTTGATTTGTTGTCAATCTTGATTCACACAAGAAAGACACAGAGATAAAAAAGATTTAGGAAGGAAAAGATGGTGATTTATGAAATAAATGAGGGGGAATGGAACTGTCTCTAGGGAGACACGTAACTGTGCAGAAAGAATAACTAGAGGGCTGAAGTAGGTTATCAATGGCAATAAATTTGAAATGAAACATATGCAAAGAACTGCTAACAGAATCAGAAGTGGATGGGAGTAATTTTGCCAGTTGAGTGATCAATTGTTTTTCATTAAGCAATCTGTGGCACATGGAATAAATGTCTGCTAATGATTTTTTTTTTTTCTTTTTATGGCACTACATTTAGAGGCTTTGTCAGTGCTGAGCTAGACTGGAATATTAGGAATATACGAGTGACTTTGAACTAACTTACAAAGATTAACAGCGTGAAGCCCAAGGTCTTGCATTTACAAAAATTAACAAGAGGAAAGACACAGCTTGTTGGCTTATTGCACACAGTGAAAATGAAAGCTGAGAGGAGTCCAATTGCTTTTGAGAAATACATCAGTCAAGGAGAGGAAAACATGTGAAAGAACAGTGTTGGCTCAAAACCAAATTCATTTAAACATGACTGATTTATACTCTATAAATACACTGTAGATTTATGTTGGAAATGAGGAGGTTTATAACCATTACAGAATAAAGACCTGGAACAGCAGCAGCGCTTTTAAGTAAGGTGGGTTTTTTTCTGGGCCGGAACCACAACTAATAACTAGCTTTCAGGATTTTTAAAAAACTAAAATGAATTCAATGTCACTCATAATATCAGGCCAAAATTAGCAAGTTTATTCCAGATTCATCCTCCCCTTTCACCCTGGTTCAGGAGTTCACTTTGATGACAGTACATTTTGAAGACAGAAAAAATAAAAAAGCTTCCGAAAAAGTAGCACTAATATTATTTCAGATACCCCCACTTCTTTCTTCTCATGTTCCTTTCTGTCAGCTCACATATTCTGTGAAAGACCTAGTGACTGCCTTTGAAAACTGTTGCAAAACAGATGAAAAGAAAAATTTCCAGACTTCTACACTGCAAGTTGCAAGGCTGATTGTTCACACAACAGTTTGGTTCCTCAGACTATTTAATCCAAACTCCATCATACTTAGCTCTTAGAGTCTGACTTAGAAAGTGAGTGATGCTGGCTAGTATCTGAGATACTACTCATGTCAGTTTATGCTTCGTGAATTGGAAGTCTCTCTCCTTCTTCATACAGCAAGCCTTAGAAGATACCTTACTGTATACAACCATGTATGTAATCATATATCAATGCAATTTTATTCATTAATTCTTCAATGCTTGGAATATAGTTTTAAAGCATCACAATTTTCTAAAGGAAAGAAATTATGTATGCCATTGCAGTCAAACTTTTTTAGCAACATCTATGAAAAATCTGTTATTTCCATCATCATTTATCACCATTCAAATAGATAGATTTGAGAAAGTTTTCTCTTTCATCACATCACTGCTTACCTCATGCTTTAAATCTATTGTGAAGTCTGACTTGAGTGGTTCACTTTTTAACTTCTTTGCAAGTCTGTACAATTAAGGATGAAAAAATTAAATTAAAAAACATTTTAAAGAAAAAAAATCAATCGCTAGTGTATGCAGCAATGTGTGGCTGGTATTATTGACTATCTTATAAGGGGGAAAAAACAAACAAACAAACAAACAAAATCACACGGCTGTAGTTACTGCCCCAAAAAGCAACCTATATTATTTTTTCATATGATTTTCTTTTCCATCTGAGCACAGTGTGATGATGTTAATACTAGTCTTCAGCACACACATTTTGATACATTCACCCTGCTCAAGAAGAAAGTTCTCATCTAGAGTACATGGAGAGTCTGGCATAACATTTTCAACAGATTAAAAGCAGCAGTGCATTTGAAGCTTGGCATTGATCAGCATCTCAAACTTCAGACAATATGCTCTTTTTGTGTATTCCAAAACACAGTACTTATGCACCTTCAATTTATGAAAACATCAATCCTTGCTACAGCAGGATTCTGAAATCTATTAACTTTTCAAATCTCATTTAAAAACTAAGCATCTAATCTGAAATAAATATCGAGGCTGTCTCTATAGCATGGAAAACACTTCTAAAGGGCAATGCAGGGGAACTTACTCTAAGTTCCAGGAATAAAACTGCTGTCTAGGGGACAATACCTTTCTAAAATGACTACATCAGTTGAACAACTAGTACTGGACAACTATTAACTAGCTGACACGAAATTAACTTTTAGAAAGGCAGAGCAAAGTAAAATAAATCATATGCACAGCAATGATAGAGAAATCTCTTTCTGTACCTTTGTCTACTAATGAATCCTTAAGTGTTTATTTATAATAATTACGCTTGGAATGTGTAGAATAAGCAAACACTGGAATTTTATCAAAGGAGTATTTTCTGGGTAAGTCTGTAGTGGGAGCATGAGGCTATGCAGGCACACCCAGAGCTACCTGGGCATTACTGTGCCTGGCTGAATGTCTTGCTATGCACCTTAGATCCTCAAACTAAACTTACGTGTATGAGCATGGATGCTGATCATATTGGTGGCAGCAGCAAAAGCTCGGTGTAGGCTCTGCAGTCAAATCCCCACGAGGCCAGCCTGCACTGGCTGAGTACATCCCAAGCAGCCTGCCACGGCTAAGCTGCAATCAGCAGCTTCAGTGCAAAGACAGCTCAAAATTTAAATTTGACTTTGCATAGCTACATGATCTGCAATAAGACCTTCAACTGTACTGCAGGAACACCTTCATCTTTTATAGAAAGTATTAATCCATATGAAACCATAACTCATTAAAATTATATTGATTCGCATCTAGAAAAAATCATATAAACTAAACATTCTTAATTACTATCAATAAACAAGAAGTGATTAAAAATTAAATTCTTACTTATTAACAAGTGGAATGCTAAGTGCCCAACCAGCAGCAAAATCTGGAAATTTAAAGACTGTAGGATTTTCAGCAAAGGCATAATGGTGAATTATTGTAGATTCTTCATCGTATAATGCTTTACCTAAAAACCACTCCTGTAAAGGAATATAGGAAACAGTTTTGTTCATCTACAGCATCCTTTTAGCGAAGATGATGACTGCATTCATGCTGAATAAAGCAAACCTGAAAACAAAAACAAGGGAAGCGTATTGGTCACAACAATCCAAACAAAAATTGTACTTGGCAAGAAATGAAACTACAATCGGTTCCCTGAATTCAAATACACACTGCATTTTCAAACTCCAGTATATGTCCTGGGTTCTACCTCTCCAAAGAGCACTGAATCCCAGAATCATAGAAAGTTTGGGGTTAGAAAGGGTCTTTTGAGATCGTCTAGTCCAATCCCCCTGCCCAAGCAGGGTCAGTCAGAGCAAGCTGCCCAGGACTCTGCCCAGTCATGTTTTGAATTCACTCCACAACCTTTTTGGGCAACCTGTTCTGGTGCTTGGCTGCCAAAACCAACTATCAACTAGGCAAGATGCTCAAAAGCATTGCATTCAGGAACTTCATATATATCCATTTTTAATTTCCACCTGTCTAGCCTCTTTTGCACTAGGGGACTAAAGAAGCAAATACATTTTGAATACCTTGATCTTCAAAACAGTTACATGAACAATTTCCCAAGTATGCATTTGTAAAGTAAAATATTAAGTAGTAATATTATTATTAGTTTTAAATAACAGTGTTTAAGAATTTACTACTGACTCTGCTGTATCTGAGAATAATTAACAGACTTAAATACTACTTCTATCAGTTGTCTTAATCTTTCTGTTTAGAATGGATACAAAACAAGTATACCCCCAAATTTATGCAGAATGAAGGAAAAAAGGAATATATGTGTATATATGTACCTTTATATATATAAAAACTGTTTTTCAGGCCTACAAGTGCAAACAATGAATCAGAATTCTGAATCACCTTCATGGCTACATTAAATCTTTAAAGTGTGAAGTTCCTTGCATTATGACAGTAACTCAGGCTTTACTTTTTTCTGACAATTTATCAGTTCCTGACAATTCATCACTAGAATAGATTCAAAGTTAAGGCAACTGTTTCTTCACAGGAGATTCCCTTCCTCCATACTCCCTGTCATACTTGTTTTTCCCCCACCTTTAAAGGGGCAGCTATCTGCAACAATGAAAAATTCCATTAGCACAGTTTACACATATCACACAAGATAAATAAATAATTTACACAGAATTCAAGAGAAAATATTCAAGCAAGTATCCAGCCAAAAAACCCAGGTCTAACCCCAGGAGGATCTTGTGCCTCAGTAGCCATCTTTCTAACTTGAAGGAGCTGCTACTATATAGCCTGAGCTAAATTTTACAGCTTCCCTGAGCTGATGAAGAGCGATGAGGGAGATTTGGCCAGGATGCAGCAGAGTCAGCAACCAGCAGAAGAGGTCTGCATGCACCAGGAGACACCTCCAGCCAAAACCAACCGGCTGAGCCCGGCAGAAGTATGCAAGCATTGCTGCCCCAGAGGACATTCGGCCTGGCAACCCTCCCAGCTTCCAGTTAGGATGCAACCTGGCTCCCCAAAAGGCAACAAAAAGGCAGCCCTCAGGATCTACCAGGGATGCTTGTCTTGCTGCACACACTGAGTCAAAGCCATAGGGTCCTGCCTGCTTCAAAGAACCCCACCTCTGCAAGGATGGCCAGGATCCACAGAAGCAACTATGAGCGAAAGATAACGGGATGTCAACCCAGCCAGAGCAGTGACTGTCCAAGGGACTGATGCAAGTGTAACATGGTATGTGTGTGTGTCCATACGTGTGGGATGTGCCAAGTGCATTTCCCATGAATTCTGCATGTTTCTCCCCTCTGCTTTGATGAGCTACTCTCAACAAACCTAAACCAAATATATATTGTACATGACTAGTGACTTTTTCAGGTAACACAAATGCTGAAAACTCGTTCGCTCTCATCATCCCCATGTGCCTCCTGAGGCTGAGAGGTAGGTGTTCAGGAATCTGCTGAGGAAACAGCCAAAGTTAAGCTGACACTACCCAATATATGCAGAAGGTAAGGGTGGAGATTTTTTTCCCACCAGTTTTTTAAACCACCTTCATAGGAGTTGCTACCTGGTACCTACTTACTCAGCCTTTGATTTATACCTTCAGTCACAACAGACCCTGTTTTCTCTTTCCTTTATTGGAAGGACTCAATAGTGTTCACTGGAAGGATTAAAAACCAAAATATTGGGAGGTAAAAGAAGATGGGCAAGTGTATTCATTTTTATGCACAAAGACGACTGCCTTCAAATAATCAGAATAATTCTTTAGAAGCATTTGTTCACACCATTTTTAAAATGTTTTAGGGCCTCCAAGGCTTCAAAATATTTGTAACACAAGCACACTGTTGTGTTTTCGAAAAGTTAATAAATACTAACATTTTAATCTGACAGTACCATCTGCAGACAATTTTTTTCTGGACCTCCACTTTTTTATGCTACAGAGTGAAAAAAAAGTCTTCACTTATCCTAATTTTTACACCAAAACAACCTATGGATTAAAAAGCCAACCTTATTTTCTCTTCTTTATACAACAGAAAATTAAACCCATACATATCCTCTCCTCAGGGTTTCGCATAATATTACTTCTGGCAATATTAAGCCACAAATCGCAGTGAAGGCATTCCAGGTTACAGCCAATAATCTCCAAGCTTATTTGGTCATAACATTGTTTATTTACTTCACTGACATGTAGGACAAGTCAATCTGTGCAGGCCGGCTTTACAAGATTAAATTAGTTATATGTGAAGGAACTTACAAAATAACTTAGGGAATGTAGGTAATAAAATTGCATATAGGCAAAAATGTGAATTTAAAAAAAGAATGTGATTTACTGCATCAAGTATAACTACCATCCATTGAATTAGTTAATACACAGTGCTTCAAAAAATGGCAAAAAATCGCCTACCTTTAGTGAGAGCACTCCGAGGTTTTTAGAACACTTTAGTGGCTGAAGGAATGTGAGATTTCAGCTGTCACATCCTCACTGTTTTCCTACAACATCTTTTGAGCTCTTATGATTCTCAAAGGCAAACTGTTCTTTAGACAGATCTTTTATACACTTTAGGTATCAACAACAACTAAATTATTGTTGCGCATCAGCTTGGTTTACTCATTCTGGATATCTTTGAGGCTGTAGTCTATCATCCTGTGTTAGGATGAGAGGAAGAGGAGTGACACATACAATTTGGTCTAACCTTGCTGTTGTCTTCCATTATGAAGCATAGGTTGAATCAATCTGCTGTTGAAACACAGAATCACAGAGGGGTTGAGGTTGGAAGGGACCTTTAGGGATCATTTGGCCCAATTTCCCTGGCTCAAGCAGGACCACCTATAAAGCAGGTTGCCAAGGACCACGTCCAGACCGCTTATGAGTTATGTCCAAGGACGGAGCCTCCACATTCTCTGGGGGCAACCTGTGCCAATGCTCTGTCACTCCCACAGTAAAAAAGTGTTTCCTGATGTTCAGATATAACTCACCACAAAAGTGCTTGCCTTGAGGTCTTTATGTAAATCAGTTATTCCTCACTGGTTTTGAGTTTTACTGCAGTCAATGTCAGGTTATCAATGCAGGTCATTCTCTTAACATTCCTTCACAGTCTCTTATGATGCTTTCACACATCTGGTTTCACTTAACATTACATTTGTACCAGTCTCAATAGTTCTGTTACTAATCTTTACATATCCAGATTGAAAAGCTGCAGATTCATCAACTATTCACATGCCCCTTGCAGACCTTTTATTGTGATTAATGTATACCAGCTTTTTATTACGCAGGCTGCTGACATTTTAAAATGAATAATGCATAAGCTCATTCTGGTCTAACTCATCACAAATTCTGTAACTGACGGACTACTACTGTATATAAGGAATCTGTTATGGACAGTTACACTAACATGACCATTACTATGTACAAAACCAAAACATTTTATTTTCCTTGTAATGTAGGTCGGAACATAATATGTTATTGTAATAGAATTTACATGTAATACAGAAAGGTAAAAACTGGCATAAGGGCAGCATATAGAAAAAAATGTTTCTGAGAAGATCCATTAGGAATAGGTGTTTCTGAAAGAGAAATAAATGGATATTCCAAAGGCCTAAATATATTTAGTCAGCCATTTTGAAGACAGAGTGTGTAAAACTGTAAGATCTCTGAAGTATTATTATTACCATTTTAGAAAAGAATTGTGAGAAAACATGACAAGGTTATGCGCCTGCAAAAGAAGTAAACATGCTGAAGTGAGACCTGAAGCAGAGTTCAATACTGGGTCAAGGCAACAATAAAGAGGCAAAACATATTTCACCCAGGCGAGTCTGGCTTCTTTCATTCCAGCCAAAGGGCGGATACCAAGCTGAATTTTTTTCCGAACACTGAGAATTCTAAACATTAACAGCTTTCATGTCAGTTGTATTGCCAAATTTACTTTGTTCCTTGGTGACTGCATTTTTCTTTTGTTCTGCAGGCCTTTTGGTGTTGTTTCTTTTCCAGCAGGTAAAGAAAAACCATTTTATCACCAAGACAGTTGAAAAACAGAATGCAATTAAAATACCCTATTATATTAGATAGGATACAGTCAGTCCAACTAACATCAGTCATTCTGTCTGATGATAATCAGAACTGATTACAGGCAGGAAAATGGGGAGAAGGGACCACACAGTAGACTATATTCATCTTTTTACTGCTGCTACATCATTTTCAGGCTACCCACACAAGGAATCTTTTCCCTGCTCAATTATAACAGTTTTTCAACAGCTAGACAGGTGCTCATGCTGCTTCATCTTAAATAGCTTGATCACACTCAGCATCAGCAAAAGAAATCTATCCCCTTATTTTAAACTGTTTGGATACATCTCTTCCAATGTTTGGAGCCTCAAGCTATCCAGGCACTGTTATGAAATTAAATTCTAGACCACAAAAACTGTTCCATAACTAGGAATTCTAAAATTCTGCATTTATAATTTTGTACTTAAAATAATTCCACATGTTTAATCTAAAAACCCACTCAAGCACATTCAAAAGAAAGTTAAATATCTAACTTTTTATTTCACCTTAGATGCATCAAATCTTCCAAGTGTTTCTAGCAGCTTTACAACTTGTATTCTTGTATCTTCTTCACAGAAGAAAATCCATGAGGAGTTCCTACCATAGGTAACAGAGAGGCTAACAAAAGAAAGTAACATTTTACTAATAAACTGGTTTGTGAACAGAAAGATAGACTCAACTCCCATTCCCCAAATGAAAGTACTTTGTAATCCATTATTCGTTTGCACAGAAACAGAAACTTTTACTACTTAGAATTACTTATCAATGAACGACAGTGAGTGGATAGAGATACTGCCTCTGCTGCTATTTGTAGAGCACCAGTTATTCCAGAAAAAAGGGAATAGAGATGCATAAGAAGAATGTCCACTCAGAAATGCATGGCTATTACAGGTCTAATAGCCACCTATGAATTCAGAAGTTCATAGATAGCAATTTAAGTTACCTTCCCCTCTGTACCTTAACTTCCCTCCAAGGAGCCCTGCTGTTGGGCATCTAACACCATTGCAATCATCATGAAAATACCTAATGACAGTTTTCCTCACAGCTCATTGACACTGAGCATCCCCAACCTAAAAACTTCATTAGCTTTTTCAGTACAGTGAAACTACAAAGACTGAAGGGACTCGCCTGCCTTCCTCAAAGCTAACACTGACCTCAGTGCGGGATTCCTGACTCCTTCAGAAAATTCTCATTTCTCTACTTCTCCCAGCTGATTTCTTCCACTACTTAACAAAAGAAAGCCTTATTAATTCATGACATCCTAACGGGGGAAAAAAAAAATCCCAATATTTACTTGTTCAGTTTCCTTTGCATAGCTGTTGCATTGTTTTAAACAAATCATGTGAGGAGAAGGCTAAGAAAATTAGTACCTATAAACATCACAGATTTCTTCCTTTACAACATTGTCTACTGATAAAATCAGCAATGAAAGTAAAGAGCAGAAATGTAAGTCAGCAAAAGCAAGTAAAAAAGGTTGATAGGATCATTTATATTTTAGGGAATGGTCTTTGGCTAAACAAAAATAAAAACCAAACCAAAAAAGTCCTACCACTATCTGAGAAATACTTATGATAGAACATGTGATAACTGCCTCTGACAGGCTTTTAATCACATGGTAGATGCACAGGATGGTTGCCAGGTGCTAAAATAGTTTAGTCTTTTTTCATCTGGGACAAGTCATTGTGCTGGTTCTGGCTGGGGTAGGGTTAATTTTCTTCACAGTAGCTGGTATGGGGCTGTGTTTTGGATTTGTGGTGGAAACAGTGCTGATAACCCAGGGATGTTTTAGTTACTGCTGAGCAGCTCTTGCTGCCTTTTTGGCTTTTTCTGCTTCTCACACCACCCACCAGCAGGCGGGCTGGGGGTGCACAACAGGCGGGGAGGGGACAGCTGACCAAAGGGACATTCCATACCATATGACATCATGTTCAGCAGTAAAAGCTGGGGGAAGGAGGAGGAAGGGAAGATGTTCAGAGTCACAGCTTTTGTCTTCCCAAGTAACTATCGCTCATGATGGAATGCAGCTTTCCTGCCTGCCAAAGGGACATGGTGAATGAATTCCTTGGCTTGCTCTGCTTGCATGTGCCGCTTTTGCTTTACCTAGTAAACTGTCTTTATCTCAAGCCATGAGTTCTCTCACTTTTACCCTTCCAATTCTCTCCCCCATTCCATCAGGGAAGAGTGTGCAAATGGCTGTGTGAGGCTGAGCTGCCAGCTGAGGGTAAACCACAACAGTCATCTTCCTGTGAAGCTACCTTTCCTCTGTGTCTTGCAATGGTATTTGATTATTTACTGTTTTCTGCTTATGACACTTAATCTGCTAAACTACAATAGCCAGAAGAACTCACAATTCATTCATTTTTTTATTTCACAAAAGCGCACACTTGTTGCTACTCAACACTGAAATCCAGGCAACTCTTTGCCACTCAAAGCAAGCAAACTAGATACAGTCAGCTGGGAAAGACACTTCCTAGCTTTTCCTTCTAAAATTTGCCAAAAAAGTTCAGAAAGGGTATCAGATACCCTCATGTACAGTAGTAAAGTACTTAAATATGTACAGTAGTCAATGCTCTGTGAAGACTGAAGGCTTTTCTCTTATGCTTGTAGTGCTCAGCTAGAACTTTCGGAGAGAAATACCTGGATTTCCACAAAAGCAGGTGTGTGAAGGGCAAGGAGAAAACACTAGAATGAACCCCACAAAAAGAACTACAGCGTCTTGTGAATACAGCACATACAAGTTCAGAAAAAGAATGTGCTGTTCATCTAGCTATTGATGGACAGACAGAATGATTTGGCTAAGTGATGAGGGTCTGCAGAGAGTCTTACATAGAGCTCATAGCACACAAATTTGGAGTTCAGATTGCAAGAAGCCATTGGAGATACTCAGGTAAGATCCAGTTTCTGTGTAATAATTAAAAAAAAAAAAAAAGGATTTATTCTCTGCTTAACGAACATGGTTACTGAGAAGAAATGTAGTGGGCCTTCTGGAGACAGTAAGGATACTGTGTCATAAGACATCCATTCATGCCTTATGATTTTATCTTCTGAAATTAAGTATTTTGTCCAAAGATAACCTGCGCCCACAAAACTAAAAATTAAGAATTGTACTAACTGTTTAGAGGCCTCCTTAAAAGTGCTGACAACTAGTGAACTGAGGAGTCTTTCTTCTGAAAGCAGTTTTCAGATAAGACCACATCTTATATCACAATTCCAAGCATCATCAGCTGCTGCAGAATGGACTGATCTCCCTTCTGTCCACTGAGAAAACTAAACACTACAAACCTCACATCGACATACATCTGAACTGCTCCCTGCTGTCATTCTGCCCAAAGTAGTAAGTGAACCAGTAGACAGAAGGAAACTCATATTTCAGAATTCTCCAGAATTTGAAAACCAAAGATGACTGATAGTTGGAACATCATCTTCCAGTTTTTCAATGTACTTGAATTCTCATTTTGCTTCTTTTCACAGTTTAATTATCTCAAAGATAGCTACTATACAAGCACTATTTTCATGTTTCTACATGGACAGAAAACAATGGAAAGCAGAAGGAAAAGCATCCTGTCCTTCAACCACTCTGGTGCAAAAACCTCAAACTAAAACAAAGACATTCTCCTGAATAACTCTAATGAATTCTATTAGCTAAATTAAACCCCAAGAGGCTGCAGAGCCTCTGGCATCTATTTCAAATCTAAGTTTTAGGCAAAGGAAAGGCTTCAGCACCACAGTGCTCTAGGACTTTCTGAAAGAAGAACCATTACTTCCTGGCAGTTTGCAACATACTACCATGTAAACAGAGCATGTCTTCCTTGGAGCCATCTGTATAACTCAAGAACATATTTGAGATTTCCTGTCTTCTCTGACCATACTAAGATGAAAACTGGCCATATAAGCTTCCAGAAAGATATTGAAACCTACACCTTTTCACTGCAGAGTAATAGCACCTTTTAGAAACACTGTAAGTAATAAAAGACAGAAGACCCAAAGAGGTACTATTATCTATTATTAAAAAAATATTTATCCACTTCATTTGGCCAAGTAATCTGAAAGGTTAAAAGTTCTGAAATACCTCACACTTCACATTGTGAGAAGTGGGGATCAAATAGGAAAATACATATTTTAAAAATGGTATTTCCTTTGTATAGTTTACTTCCCTAATAATTTTACAACCCACAATGATTTGAATGTGGTAGTTGTTCAGTTACATTATATTATTGTTGTCCTTTCATTTAAAATAGCTTTCTCTGATTTCATGAAATTTAAGAGAAAATTGCTTTGGAAAACAAACATCGTAGAGTAAGAAAGTGAAAAGATAAGGTTGCAACTCTCATTCAAAGACTCTGCTTCTGAAAAAAAATGGTCTGAGTAATTTATATTTACATTGTTTGCTACAAAAAAATCTGCAAATAACTGGCATTCGTTACACTTACTCTCTCATTAACGGTAATATTGTCCATGCACCTTCATGCCCATCCATCTGATGAAGAAGCAGAACCGTAGGTAATTCCTTTAAGAAAAATAAAAATATTCCCGTTAAACTTGAATAATATGCTTTTTTTTCCCCCCCTAAACACCAACTAACCTTAAAAAAATTACATTGGCATGACTACTTAGTTCTTCATTGTTTTTTACTGGCACATAGCCCTGCAGAACAGATCACTTAGAATAGTACAAAAGAAGCTGAGTGCAACTGGGGGAAAGTGCTTCTTCCAACTCATGATTTCTTAATTCTCCACTAGACATAAAGCTAATACACTTCAAATTAAATGTTTTGTATAGATCCCACGTAATCAATTAAGCAATGTACCATACTCGTTTCTTTACCATATCATAAAATCTCATACTGTAAAGAAAGACTTATAGATAACGTAGGGTATTCTACAAAGGCTTCTATAGGATGATCACGTTACACAGAGCTTATGTGAGACTTCTAATGCTCTTTAATTTGCTGAGTTCAGCTTTGACTTTTCACACTAACATCATGACAAAAACCCATGGGTTTATGCAAAAATCAAAAGGAGGAGTTTGCACTTTTTCTTCCCGAAAAATCAAAGCAGCTTCCTACAAAGGAAAATATTTTCATAAATTTATTTTCTCTTTTGCTACTTGAAATCTCTTTGGTGTGGCAGATCCCAATGTTTAGCAACACGCTATCATTCTGGGGTAGTCTGCAAGAAAACACCCCATAAATGTGACCCTCTGATAAAGCAAGCTACATAATTCAGTCACCAGTTTATACATGTAAAAAGTGGGAGATGTACATTCCATAATATATACACAGTATCTTACTCCATTTATTTACTATATTTACAACTACAATTCTCTACTGCAGCATCATTAGGGTCTCAACCACCACACAAATGTTGAAATCCTTTAGGTTAGGCAATTGTACTAGTACTGAAGCTAAAAATCTTCCTCCCAGTTCGTCTAAACTTCCTCACCCTCTAAGTACAGCCCATTACAACAATCACCGAACAGAGCGCTGGGGGTGTTGATGCACTTTATCATAAATCATAGAATGGTACAAACAAAAACCCTAAGTGTGAATAAAGGGGTTAGATTCATATCTACAAAATAATTTTAAAAGCATTGACACAGCCTCATATGTACCTCTAAAATAATTTGGTATTATTTATGCAAGTTGAAGTACAAAGATGCTAGTGACACGCTCAATTTCACAGCAAATCATCAGCTGAACTGAAATCAAACTCTGGTTCTTGAATCTAAAAATTAAAAGTCCTCTTCATTGACCCATGAAAAACCTTGGGGGAATAGTTTATCCAGTCAAGAAAAAGCTAATTTAGAATAAAGGAATTTTCCAGAAATAATTAAGAGAATTGCTAGCCTGCAACAAACATCTAAAATCTTTCTGTACTACATATAATTTTGTATTAATCTACCAAAAACTGTATGAACAATTCACAATTTATAGAGAACAAAATAGTACCGTGTAAAACCAAAGAAAAGGGCTAAGATTTCATAGACTACAAGGTCAAAAGGGACCTCTCTAAGCACCCAGGATGGCGGAGATCTGGGATTTTCAGAGCCACAGCTAGGTCCCAGCCACCAAGACCCCCTAGCAGACCCGTGCTTGCTTTGATTTTCTGCAGAACGGAGTCCACTGAATTTCACCTAAGCATAAATAAACCTTGTCCTACACGTATGGTTTAGTGCGAATACACTTTTAGAACACAATTCACAGAATTACAGAATGGTAGGGGTTGGAAGAGACCTCTGGAGACCAGCTAGTCCAACCTCCCTGCCAAAGCAAGTTCGCCTAGGGCAGGTTACACAAGAATGTGTCCAGGCAGGTTTTTAAAGTCTCCAGAGAAGGAGACTCCACAACTTCTCTAAGCAGCCTGTTCCAGTGCTCTGTCACCCTCACAGCAAAGAAGTTTGTCCTCATGTTGAGGTGGGTCCTGGATGTTGCTCACCAGTATTTATTCTATGTCCCTATGTGACATAATATTGTGAATACTACAAATAAATAGTCACGAAACTGGGGTTGTTGTTTTACTGACTCACCTGATCAGATTAATTAGCAGACATAACACAATATAGAAAAATACAGTATTGTATAGGAATCTCCTCTTAAAAAGTCCCAGCATATTGTTATCTGCAGATGTCTTGCATATATCCCTGTACTTTTTAAGTTCATTAAACTGTCTCAGAAAACCCAGAACCAGGGGGAAAAGGAGGAGGGGAGGACACCCTAAACCCTAACAGAGACTGTTGTGAATTGCACAGTTCCAGAATTAGAAATGTTCTCCTAGTTTTTTTTCCTCTACATGCTCTACAAGCACTTAACAATATTTTCCCTACTGTCCTATCTTCTTGCCAGAAATTAATTCTCAGACGCATTCAGAGCTAGCCTATCTACCTACCTACCTGAGAAGAGCTCAGCCCTCCCCTGGGAAGTTAAATAAGCCAAGCTCTTCCAGTCATCTGCTGTGACTACTTTGACAATGCAGAGTTGTGGAATACACACTGAAGTGTCCCTACAGCTTTATTTTCATAAACATGCCACTTTTGTAAACACCCTGAAGGATTTTTAAAATGACAGAAAGTAAGAGCAAATCTCCTACCTCTATACCCAGTGGGTCAGTCCATTTGCCAGGAATTGCGACTATCAAATACTACACTGTACACTGCACGTTCTAACAATTCATTTAAGATATTGAAAACTACAACACGCATTTCAAATATTTTTCATGTTTTAAAGACATAAGTATCAATATTTACCAGAGCACCAGGTCCAAGAATCCAGCGCAAAACATTATTTTAACATATCCCTTCAAATAAAACCCACCGATGACTTGAAGTACTCTTACAATATCACTGTAACAAAACTACTTTGCTTCTGTATAAGAAGTCAGTTATTTGGGAGCTGCTCCAAGATGGTCCTGACCTTTCTAACCTTTGCTCTACTTCTCCCTTTAAGCTGTTTTAAAAAAACTCATGTTGCTAACAAAGCATAATATCCAATAAATAGACATCCTGCAGTCTTTTGCTCCCCAGGAAGCCTAAAGTAATAATCTAGTATTTTCCATTAGAGAGAATCTCTACTTCTGTTCTACTCTCAGGTGCCTGGTTATGATTTTAAAAAAAAGAATCAAGCTTTTGTAATATATTATGTGCAGTTTCAAAGGGTTCAGGGAAAGGCCATACCAGTACCCTGCTTTCATAAATCAAGAGCAAGGTGCTCTGTGCAAGTCTGTCATCAAACAATCTCACATTAAAGAAAAGATGGAAGCATTTACACAATCACATGGAGGTAATAACTGCAACTTAAGAAAGTAATTTGAAGTGTTCCTGACTATAACTTCAGATAAGATACAAAAAAAAAAAAAAAAAAAAGGAAGAGTTTTAATGAAGAGGAACTAATTTTATTCCTTTTTGCTACTGTCCATTATATTGAATTCCTTAGAACACAACTTAGCTGCCAGAAAATATACTTGAGTGCATAACCAAAGCACTGACTCCTAAGTGCCTGCACGCTACATCAAACAATCCATTGCCTGGGAAAATAGCTACAGTGAGTATGTGCATCCAAAGGGACTTTTTAAGCAGTTAGCTGGAATATTAATCCTTATGCAATAACTTATTTCACCATAAAAAAAAATTAAATTTCTGCTATACTATATTTCCAAAACCTGTAATTATCACTGATGCAACATTTTCATGTAGGAAAGAAGCTGGTGGTCATTGCTCTTCAACAAAAGTGGGAGTAAATTTCAGCATCCATATTACAATGGCGCCAATTGCTAACTTACTGCCCAGAGTTCTCACAATTAGAAAATCAGTAAAAGGTCCAGTAAGGTTTTTGTGAGCCAGAAATAATTCACCTGTGGTCAGCAGTAATCAGTGTTAGTTTGGTTTGTATTATGTTAATGTAGCACAAGATTTTCCTCAGCTACTGATATAAAGAAGTGTCCCACATCAAACTGAAAAACAGTCGTATAAAGAATTTATAAATGTTTTCCATTACCAGGAGCAGAAAATGTGTTGACATCAATACAACTGATTTCCAGTCTTGTAGATGAAAACTTGAATAGATCATAATTCAGATGACCAGGACATGAGAAAACTCAAGAAACTACTAATTAAAAGAAGACCAAATTTTTCCAAATATATATTAATCAACAAGTGAATAATGTGCCACCTTCCACTTCCCCCAATTAGTCAAAAACCATGAAATACTTCTAATTTAATCTCTTTTAATCTAGACAGGGCTACGTTTCAAAGATCAAAATGAATTCTGGAGTCTTTGATTAGTGTTTGCTGATAGACTTGTCAACTCCTGCCTTTCAAACTTAGCAATACAAAAAACTAACCAATTTCATTCTTGTAATTACTGAGATGTGAACAACATTCAGAGCTATTGACCCATTTCAAAATGATTATCATAAATCTTAACACCTAAGAGAAAAAAAGGCTTATTTACCAAATAAAGTTCAAACTTAACTGCAAGGTTGAGACCTAGACCAAAAGCAGCTCCTACTGCTTCCTAACACTGCCTCATATCTTCAGCCTAGGTTAGTCCCTTTTTCACTATCTTGCATCATGGAGTGCACAAACTGTATTCCTTTGGCCTCAAACTAAAGCAAAGGAGGTACTGCAACTGCTAATGGAGCTCCAGTTCATAGAACCAAATCAGAACTAGTCCAAACTAAAACTGATTGAAATGTCATGTAACACAAGTTCTAGCTCCTCAGCAACAACTACATTGCTCTGCATGTTTGCTCCTCTTGCACCACACTGCTTGCTAATGTAGAAATGGTCCAAATAAGCAGTATGGCACACCTGCTATACTTCCAGTTAATAGGGATTTAATAAAATAATAATAAAATAATTACATTTTAAGTCAGTCTAATATTTAGCTTGAGCAGCAGTCTGAATTTTGAAAAACTAAGACTTTGAACATGCTAGTCCAAAAGTGTAGCTTTGGAGAAAGAACCTTAATCAGTACAAAAGTTCTCACCAATTTACTCTGCATTAAATTTTCAGTTTCCTGTCCTAGAATCCCCTATCTTCTCTGTTCCATTCCTTTGAGAGACAGTGATCACCAACATCTTATTTTGTAACAAGACAAAAAAGATGTAGAAAAACCTGCAAACACTTTGAGTGTGGTGTCCAGTGACCTCCTGAGATGAATCTGGCAACCTAAGGGCATGAACCACGATGAATTGCATAACATCTCACCTGCCCTGAGAGACTGCTATGACAAATGGAAATGTGCAGTCATGAACTTAATGAACTTTTCTGTAGAAAAAAATGACAATCCATTGATGCTGTATTGGGTCTGGCTGAGCTGATTTTCCCCATCGCAGCCCTCATGGTGCAGTGTTTTGTGCTGGGAGCCAGAGGGTGTTGATAACACACCCGTGTTGTGACTACTGCTGAGCAGCGCTCACACAGCACCAAGGCTCTTCCCAACATTCCCCCCCAGTGGGGTGGGGTGGGCAGGATCTTGGGAGGGGACACAACCAGGACAGCTGACCCAAACTGACCAAAGGGATATTCCATANCCCAGGGAGGGGCCAGACATTACCTGCTGATGGGAAGCAGAGAATAAATCTTTGTTTTCCTTTGCTTCCATGCACAGAATTGCTTGGCTTTGCTTCTGTCACTATTAAACTGCTTTTGTTTTACCCACAAACGGGGTTTTTTCCATCTTATTTTCCTCCCCCTTTTTGCTCTGCTGAGGAGGAAGAGGAAAAGGGGGGGTGATAGAGGAGCTTTGTGGGCTCCTGGCGCTCAGCCAAGGTTAACCCACCACAGATGAGTATTTTGTAAATGGTATGGAACAGGAGGTGGAATGTCCTGGTTTGAGTTAGAACCAAACCAATTATTTTCAGTGATTTTACTATTCATCTGAGTCTCTTCTAACTAACTGCACTTTCTGAAATTAACGGCATGTTTTTGCAGACAGTGTCTGCTTCTAGCAGTGATAACACTTGATGTTTAGAGTTACTACCAAGGACTGGTGTGCAGACCAAGGTCACTGCTAACTCGTGTACCACATCGGGGAGTGCAGAAAGTGAAAGGCCGTGCCTGCGGGGAGGAGCGGCCAGGACAGGTGACTCTAAACTGACCAGCAAGGTATTCCATCCATCTATGTCATATTCAGTATAAAGCTGAGGGATCACGAGGGTCTCAAGCCCACCCGTCTGGCTTCTGGATCCTTCTGCTGGCCTTCACTTCCCTTGGGGCCTTCTTGCCTTCCGGACCCTTCCGTTCAGCATTCTTTCTTCTCAGCCCTGCCTTTCATCCTGATTCATTTGTTCCTGAACCCAGCTCCTGAATCCAGTTGCCGTCTGCTGCTGAGCCCAGTCTGGGACTTTGCCAGTGCCTGCTCCACAGCCTCAGTGGTGACAGTGGCATAATTGCCATCAGGAGGAGGTTGGGTTCAATACTGGCTTTGTATATATTTGTATATATCCCATTTTATTATCTTCATTAAAGCTGTTTTAGTTTTCTTTTCTAATCCAGAAGTCTTTCTCATTCCCTTCCTCTCCCATTTGAGAGGGGAGGGGGCCATAAGTCTCTCTCCCTCATCCTCTTTCTCTTTCTCTATTTGGGGGCAGGAAAGAGGGGTTAACAGAGAGCATCTCTTGTAGGTCTGCTGGATTGAACCTAAACCTCAACAAGCACTTAACAATAAATGCTACCAGAGATACATATAATGAGACAGTAGCCTAGAATGATGGCAATATATTGCAGTAAAGTGCTGTTTGTCTGCTGATCACTTGTGTGGATAAAAATCAGTGAGGAATACTGTCCTCACTGCTCACAGTTTGTAAGAATTCTAAATAAAAACAATTATGCAGGAGACAGACATGTGGTGTACAGTACACTGCTATTATTAATAAGTATTAGTGGTGAACCACAATAATTACATTGCCAACTGATCTCATTAAGATTCTTTATTTAGAATGTGTTTAAGATAGGATTTTAGTACTGTGGCTGATAATATCAGTGTGTAAACTGAGTTTTTACTTAAAAGCAAGATCTTTCTCCATCAGAACACGTAAAGACATTTCAAACTAAGAAATTAAGCTTGACACCAGTATTATTAGACTTGAGATTATACTTGGGACCAGTGAATATGGCATTTTATTCAAAAGACAACTGAGCAATTTTAACATAGCAGACAGTAGCCACAGTGGAAGAGGAAATGTAAACTTCAGATTGATCTCTTAGTCTTTACTAATAACCATATACCTTAGTGAAACAGTTTTGTTCAAATCCTATAATGTATGCAGAGATTGCTGCAGAAGAGGCTGAGAAAGGCACCTTTGCCTAAAGCATTTTAAACCTCCCAATTTCATGCATGTATTTCACCCTGACATGAAGTCACCTCTGTAAGGCGACAGGTCCTATTTTCTGCACAAAAAAACCAATGCAGCTACTACATATTTGACTGGGAAAAGCAGCTATACAGAAACAGTCTACGATGTGTAAGGCAGGGCTCAGAGGAGCCCATCTGTCACTGCTGAAACATTTAAAAGATCTCATTAGTGCAGAATTATCCAACTTCCCCATATTTCTTCAAATCTACTGAATATCTACTATGGGAAGATGATCATATTCACCTTTTAGCATTACGGTGTAGGTAACTTTTACAGTTTCAATAGATAATGGGCTAGGTACCAATTTTGCTGATAATAAAGCCCAGTAATTGTCAAAAGGATGCTGGTACCTTTGCAGGATGAGAAGCAAGGGCATGTCAGAAAGTCAGAGATCGTACAATTAAAAAAGAAAAGCCAAGAGAACAGATTGAGGAAAGCAAAGATAAAACAGAATTATGTCAAATCTGTAAAGTTCTGCAAAATGACCTTGAAGAGGAGAGATTCAAGACCACCTCAAAATACATTTTTGAAACTAAATAGCAATTCTGTACACTTTTCCTGTTCAAAAGGTTTGACTTTCAGAACAGAAGAGGCACCTCACCCTTCAATGGATCAGAGTTCAGAAGCATTTCAGAAGCTGAGCACCCAAATACTGAGGCCCCAAAATGGGCAGCTGCATTTTAAAATGCGAAAAGGAATTAAGCATGATGAAGGCAAGCTATGGACTCAACAGGAAAGAAAATAACCAAGAACATCCTGATATCAGACAATGTATGTAAGCAGAATAAATAATACATCAGAAAACAAATGCAGATGTTAATATGAATAAGGAAGGGGAGATACAAACTTCATACACTGACCACTTAAATGCACACACTTGCTAGAGACAAGGTTTTTATACCGCAAGCTCTACCCTCATAACCGAAGTTTTAGACTTGGAAGAGAAGTACAAATATGAAAATTTTGGATAATGTTACAAAAAAGTCAGGCAAAACAAAAGCAAAGGGGGAGAGAAGAAATATTGGATAAAATGAAGGGTCAACTAAACTTTATAGAGGAATCTCAAAATGATGGCAAATCTGAAACACTAAATTAATCCATCCATTTGTGTTCTATCTTTTAAACAAGAAATCTAAACTATTCAAGATACAAATATGCAAGTTTAGGAGAAAATTCAACTAGTATGGCAATATTTAGGTGTCCATTCTCTAAATGTAAAATACTGTTTAAAGTGTAGGGGCGAGGGGAAGAAAAGGACAAAAATTTCTTGTTTCTAGAGTTTTCTAATCATAAACCAGAGATAACACAAGACTTTCAGTAGCTACTGGTACTATCATCTGACCCACGCAATGCAGACAGAAAAAAGCAACACAAGAGCAACACATACTGGGTGCCATCATACTAAAAACTTTAGGACAAGGATTAGTGTGGTTTCTGGAGGCCACTGGTAACAGTTGGAACTTCTTCCTCCCTCTCTTTCACTGCAGTACCTTAATTACTCTAGTTTTGGAGACCATGAGGGACTCCCTGAAGGGACTTCACTACTTTGAGAAAGTAAGAGTGGCAGGTCTCCAGGTACCCATCAGTATCTCTGCCCTCACCACAGAGAAGCGCAGGACTTGTCATCTCAGCCAGATACCTTCACACAGTCTATTGCCAGCCATGGGCCAGATTCCTCATTTTGCTGTAGAAAGAGCCCTGCTGACCAAAGACTAGCAAGACCTGGGCCAAGTGCAGTGGCATACAAAATTAATGTGTAACATAATCTTCCCCAACAGCTCTGGTATAGACTGGCATCTGACCTTTGTTCTACAAAGACAGTAAAAAAGATGGAAAGCTAATGGAGAAGGTATGCCAAAGAGCCTTGTTTTTCAGAAATATAGTCAACAAAAACTGTCCACTGCCTGGCAAGATAAACTATTACATCTTAAGGAATAAAAATTCAAAGAACTAAGGTGATGAGCACATTTCAAGAAGCTACAGGATTTGCATGACATGAATAAATTCTTGCAGAAGAAAAGAAAACTGTTGCTAGAAAGGAAATAGATTGCACACTAACATTTTACCAGAAAAAAAAAAAAGAGAGAAGACACTAGATCTAATAACACTGGGAAATAAAATGAAGTTATCCATAAAACATACTGACATACCTGCTCTAATTAAAAAAAATAGGGTTAATCTTGATATTGTAGAAAACATTGCCATAAAGACAAACTGTTGTAGACATGGAGACAGAGGCATACAACAGAATGTAGCCCAACACTTTACCTTCATATAATCAGTTAAACCTTGTTAAAACTGCAAGACCCAAAAATGAATCATCTGATCAGCTTCAGCTGGAAAGCAGCTCCCATGGCATAGAAAACCTTACAGGAAGAAGGTGAGGAAATAGAGTTTTCTGACTATAATCTAGAATTTGAGCAACAGATACATTATGGATTGCACTGCACTTACAGTATTAATTTTGAAAGGTCTCAAACAAATAAACTCTATGAATATTTTGTCTAAATATACACATCGGTCTAAAAACAACTCAGATGCAGTGAACTAGCAATTCTTCCAGTAAGTTTTATAATCACAACATTATTAACATACATGTGAGCTTTACAGCATGGGAACAGTTTAGAGCCTTTGGGAAATTTTAGTTATGGAGCTTGTACATCAGGAAGAGGAATATATGGCTGTTCATTTGTGGAATATATCTAACAAGAAGTAAAATATGGAAAGAACTACTATAGCCCAAGAAGAAATCTAGATAGATTTTCAGAGTTGCTTCCACCATAGCCTGATAGTATTTAAAAATCGCTTTCAGGGGAGATCTGTGTGTCAGAATTCATTATGGGAATAGTATCAGACAATAACAGAGGAATATTTAAAGACGCTTTAGGACAACAGAACTTCATCTGACTTCACTCCAGGATCTGAAATCAGATGTGGAAGTAGAGGTAGGAAGAACTTCAGAAAACATTAATTCACTCAGAAAAGGAATGCAGGCCCATTGGCAAATTAAGAAAAGAAAGATACAGTCTACAAATTCCCTGAAAGTATTCTCTCACAGATGGCCAAAACACGAGCAGAAACAATTTGGAGACAGATCATTTCAGACAGGAATATGGTGATGGCTTAAGATATATACATTGAAATTCAAGCAATCTAACTATACTCGCCCTGCCTCCAACACTTTAACAAAGAAATCTTCCATATTATTGAAATAGCGCAATTCTGCCATCAGTCCAGCCTAGGCAATTAAAAAGAACAGATTTTTAAAGCACGTATGTCATGCTTAGCAACAATTGGCACTTTGGCAAAAGAGATTGCGGCCGTGAATCTAATGACAAAATAAAGCCAAGATAGGCATCAAGAGAATTTTCAACCTTAGAGATGCAGCAGCGAGAATACTGAGTAACAGCCAATTTGTGTTGGAAGCAGAAAAAGAGAACCTTCTGTAGTCGTGATCCTGCAAGATAGGAGAGGCTGATCTTTTGACGCACAGACCAGTTGGGTTTCTGATCATTTTTGTTCCTGCTGCGCTTCAGGAAACAGGATTTTGCAAAACTGAAATAAACAAGAAGGCAGCTATAGATGCGCCTAACATTTGTCACCTATTTTCATGTTAGCCAAACTGGAAATCAGGAGATTGACAAAGAAACAGTATTATGAAAATTTCATGAAGATGTTAACTAAAGCAAGTATTTACTCCAGCAACATAATATGGAGGTTTTCTATGTGCTGTTGCATACTTTTGATGGTACTTGTTTCTTTTTAAATGATGTTAAAAATCACTACAGTAATAGTCCTCAAACTCACAAACGAGCAATATTCCCCTTTATATGTAGGGACAGTTTAAACCTGTGAAACTTCCTTTCAATGAGATAGCACAAAATAGAAGATTTTTCTCAAAACAAAGTAAAAAAACTGCAAATTACAGTTACATTTCTTCTATAAAACAGAGGTCATACTTCACATCATCTATTATTCGTATGGAAGTATGCGATACTAATTTTCATTTTCCAGTACTCCAAGGTATCAGTCTTAAAATCTTAATTCTTACATTCTTGGTTTGTTGTGTTGTTTGCTTTTGGGTTTTTGGTTGTTTTTTTTTTTTTTCTTTTTTTAATTCCAGAATGGATAGTATTAATTTGTTATATTGCTTCTGGTTAATATACAATGAATTGGCTGAGCACGTTCAATATAAGAACTGTAACAGAAGAAAAAACAAACATACAAACCACCTTTATTCTACTAGCCCAGATTTCATAAAGAAATACACAGACCTTTGTCTTCAAAACAATGGCTCAATCCCAGGAAATTATTTAGCATTAACTGCATCTAAAACAGTATTTCAGACAAAAATCTATCATTTTTCAAAACCTATTTTACCTATTTTCTTGTCTTAAATATAATAGTCAAAAAAGTAATCCTGGGTTTCAATTTTGTAAGAAAATAGAGAACAGTCCCAAATATTTAACACTCTGACAGCTTCCTTATTTGGTGTTTCTTAGGAAGGCCTAGTTTACAGACCTTCTTAAATGGTCAGAAGTCTCATAAAACCAAAGAAAATCAGTAAAATTTACAGGAATTTTCTTAATTGCTATGTTCTACCTTCAGAATTTTGGTTGATATTTAATAAATCGCTATGGAAGATGCTTTTAAGCTTGAACGCAATTCTGACATCTACTGGTCACTGGAATTATAGAGAAGTTTCACATGAAAAAAAAGTGGTTTAAGTACACAGTGAAAGACAAGTGGACAAACTGCTTTTAAAGATTAGTGTTAAGTAAATATGAATGTGAGTGATTTAATTTTAAAGCAATGCAGATATTCTAGTTTCACAGAGTAATACAAGTCTAGCAGCTGTCTTCCAGTTCCCATTTTAAAACAGTAGAAAATAATTAATGAATCCTTATGGACTAAACTATTGTTTCACTCTGTGACAACAAGGAAGTGAAACCGATGATTCAGCTGATCCAGTTCTTTGTTTCTATATCACAATTGTACTTTAAAATGCAAGGGTTTAACTTCCTTTGCCTGAAAGTAAGAATTTCATACATACTCTTTTTAATGCAAAATGTGAACTTCAAATGTTGACATACAGGATTTCAGAGATCTTTTGCCTCATCTCCACAATTAGTATTGTTGGGTCATGCCTCACAGTAGCCTACAACGGAACTGAGAGCTGAAATGCCAAGTACTTGCTGGCTATGCTAATTTTTCCTGTACATTGATGGTTCCCTTTTTCCCAGATTTCAGGTATTAGATTTTTGGTGTAATGTATTTCCATCACTGCTTCTCTAAGATGTCGTGAATGCTGTTTAACGGGTACCTTTTCATACTGGAAAATCATAAGCATTTCAGCATTCCCATAAAGGAATCTCCTTAATACTTAAAGTGTTTAAAAAGCCGGTTCTGTTCAAAGCAAAACCAGAGAATTAACAGAATGGTAGAGGTTGGAAGGGACCTCTGGGGATCATCTAGTCCAACCTCCCTGCTAAAGCAGGTTCACTTACAGCAGATTGCACAGACGGGAATATGTCCAGGCAGATTTTGAAAGTCTCCAGAGGAGACTCCACAACCTCTCTGGGCAGCCTACGCCAGTGTTCTGTCACCCTCAAAGTTTCTCCATATGTTTAGGTGAAACCTCTTGTGTTCCAGTTTGTGCCCATTGCCCCTTGTTCTACCCCTGGACACCACTGAAAAGAGACTGGCCCCATCCTTACACCTGCCCTCTAGATATTTATAAAAATCCATCAGATCCCCTCTTGGCCTTCTCTTCTTCAGGCTAAACAACCTTTCCTCCAGGCTCTCAACCTTTCCTCTTAAGAGAGATGGTCCAGCCCCTTAATCACCTTTGCAGCCCTCCACTGAACTCTCTCTAGTAGTTCCCTATCTCTCTTGAACTGGGTAGCCCAGAATTGAACACTATACCAGATGTGGCCTCACTAGGACAGAGTAGAGGGGGAGAAGAACCCCCCTTCACCTGCTGGTCACACTCTTCTTAATGCACCCTAAGTGCTCAAAGGTACAACTCTCTGATTGCAAAAAAGATTTTACTGCTATCCCATAAAATATGCTTATATTCCCGCCTCACTGAAACTGTTTACACTTCCACTTACCAATCTTTTCACCACCCATTCTGCAATATTAATTATAGAACTCAACTAAAACTCTTGTCCTTAACAACTGAAACCATAACCCCCTTTGCACACATTGTATCTGAATGCTTGTCTCAATCCCAAGGAGGACCCTGAAAGAGCAGAATTCTGCAGAACAAAGGCTGTTCACATGACTGATTTCATTAAGGGATTAAAAATTGCATTTAGAGTGGATTTAATTACAACAGGTTTGATACATTTGGATAAATGAAACCTAAAACATCTAGGAATCTGATTTAGGCACTTCAAGGTCAAGATACCTATGATAATTTAAAACAGACTTTTTTTTTTCCTTTACAACAAAGAACCTGGACTTGAAAAATAGGTCCAATAACCTCACAGCAAGCTACTTCAGATCAGGGCATGTATGCCCCTCTCACTCTTTTCTTATTTTCACTCAAGACAAAGAAAATAAAGCATTGTTTATTTACACTTAACCTTCAGTGTAAGTTTTTTAAAAAGCTCTTCTCTCTAGGTTAAAGCTTTACAAGTAAAATCTTATATTAGAACATTAAGTCAAAACCAGACTTGTAGAACCTGCAGCTCCCAGGCCAGCATGGCCCACTGGCAGGTGAGACACAGGGTGCTCAGCCTGCAGTGGCGTGGCAGAGGAACAAGGAGAAGTTTGGGAAGGTGCTGTACCAGGGAGGGAGCCAATGCCAGCGTGGGCAAGAGAGGTGTGGAAGATTATTGCTATAGCAAGGAGGGAAGTCTCTGTTAGGATTTCAACATTCACACACATTGCTGCTCTAGTCCACAATGCCACAGTTACAGATTTTGTCAGAATTTCATTGCACATTATACCTTCACCGGCTCTAATAACATACCTAAAACTATTCTGCCTATTACTTAAATGATTGTTTTTCCACTTCATAAAGAAAGCATCTTACTTTTTTGTTTTTCTTTATAAAACACGCTATAGTCATATTGGAAAACTGTATTCTTTAAAGCCTTTCCTGTTATGCTTTTGCATCAAATGCCATCCAAACAAAACCAGCTGTTATACACAAAAAGATAGACAGTCCAAATCAAAATTATTTAGTGATAAATAACAGCATTCAGTCAGTAAATACCCACCAAAATAGTCTTCTTATAAGCACACAAAAGATAAATAATAAAACGGATTAAATTGATTTGAAAAAAGACACAACAGAAAACACTATTTTTAGTAAAATGCAGGAAAAGCACACATAACAAGGTGCAATCTGTATTTTCTCAACATACCTTTCCAAGATCTGCAGCCTGTTTTAAAATATCTCTTTTTAGATCTTCTGCTCTCTTGGAATGGAAAGAATTACTTTGACTCTGGATGACAAATACAATTTCTTTTAATTCTGTGAACAAGAAAATAAGAAGATTTAAAGACAACACAAGTTATTCTCAGTTTTCCTCCAAAGCTAGTGAGAACCCCGGTGTGTGGAGGGCAATCTATTACATAAACTATTTCTTTAGTTACACAAACATTTCATGAAATAGTAAAAAGGCATAATTAAACACACACACACACAAAATCCAAACTTGTCCTTTTAAGGGTTAACACACAAAAAGCATGAGATGACTAGATCTGTAGCAACAAAGAAACTTATGCCCGCATTTAGCAGCAGCCACGTTCATCAGGTTGCGTTTTCTCCAATACATCAGCACTCCTTATTACCAGCATTAAAAGGTGTTAGTCACAGAACCAGCATCTCCTCTTACTAGGCAATGCATGAGCACAAAATAGAAAAGATGCTTCCTCAATAAAGAGCTCAAAATCCTATCCAGAAACAAACATCAGATGAAGAGAGATACACATGAGAACAACGTGTATTTTATCTAATAGGAAAGCATACAGGCTTGATCCATGGGCTGAAGCCAATCACATGGGCTTCAACAAGGCCAAATGCCGAGTCCTGCACTTGGGCCACAACAACCCCCTACAGGCCAGAAAGCTGCTCAGCAGAGAAGGACCTGGGCCTGTTGATTGACAGCAGCCTGAACATGAGCCAGCAGTGTGCCCAGGTGGCCAAGAAGGCCAACAGCATCCTGGCCTGCATCAGGAGTAGTGTGGCTGGCAGGACTAGGGAAGTGATCGTCCCACTGTACTCAGTAACTTGAGTACTGTGTTCGGTTTTGGGCCCCTCACCACAAGAAACACATTGAGTTGCTGGAGCAGGTCCAGAGAAGAGCAACAAAGCTGATGATGGGTCTAGAGAATAAGTCTTGTGAGGAGTGGCTGAGGGACTTGGGGTTGTTTAATCTGAAGAAAATTATACTTAGGGGAGACCTTATTACTCTCTACAACTACCAGAAAGGAGGTTGTAGAGGTGGGTGTTGGTCTCTTCTCACAAGTTGCAATTGATCAGACAGGAGGAAATGGTGTCAAGTTACGCCAGGGGGAGCTTTATGTTGGACATTAGGAAAAACTTCTACACCAAAAGGGTTATCAAGGACCGGAACAGGCAGCCCAAGGAGGTGGCTGAATTGCCATCCCTGGATGTATTTAAAAGCTGTCTAGATATGCTGCTCAGGGACATGGTTTAGAAGTGGGCCTGGCAGAGAGAGAGAATGGTTGGACTTGATGATCTTAAAGGTCTTTTCCAACCATAGTGATTCTGTGATAAACATCTCACATGTGTCTTCACAGTGTTTAAAGGCACCACAGTTAAGAACTTTCAATGGGAGAGGAGACTGGGAGAAATTTAAAAGAAAATAAAGTAGTAGCTTTGCAAACACTTATGTATGGGAAACAAAGTGTTTATTAAAACACTTAAGTAGGTGAAGTAGATAGCCAAATTTTCTTGATGATAGTGAATAGAATAATCCAACAACACTTTGAGAGACAAGAAAACTAGGCAGATTTGATTCCATTCAGAAGCTGAACACAGCAGAGGATGAGAAGGTGAAAGGAAGAGGAGAGGACAGATGCCCTTTCCAGAATTCTTAACAAGTTTGACCTGTACTGTACAATCCACCCAAGATCATAACTAAGTAGCAATCAAGGTGTAAGATGAGGAGAACAGCAGGATATTGCTGTTTCTGTTTGTTTGGCAGAAAATGCTGAACTTAATAGATACTCTGCAGAAAATGTGCAGATGAGGAAACTCAGAATATAGCAAATTAAGAGGTCCAAGTCAATGACTCACCAATTACTACATAAGGAACAAAAAGAGTTAGTAACGCTATTATCCCACGTTCAAGGAGGTAAGTAGAGGACTTTTGGGGCCATGGGGGATTGAGAACGGCATTTAAATCCTGTCACTTGAGATGACAGCCAGATCAAGCACAAGCAATAACAGATTCTAGTTAATTCAATGAGGAGACAACACAGAAAAGGCTGCTGAGATAATGTTTACAGATGACATCACTCCAAGATAAGGCAGTATGAAAAGGAAAGAAATTCAAGTCCCATGAGATCTTTACAGAATGTCAAAAAATGTGAAGAAAGAACAAAGTGCACACCAAATAAATTATGTAGGTAACAAAAAAGATGTAGGAGTCAAACTTCAGAAAAGCAGAACTTTAAGATCACCATCATTAGCAACATTATGAAAGCTGACAGAGAAAATGATGTAAAACCTCTTCAAGAGCTCTTTAAGAATACTTTCTGGCATTCCACTGAAACCAAACTTCCAATAAGATACAGATGTCAAATTGAGGACAATAAAAGATGAAAGTTCAGTACAGAACTAGAGAGGCATGGCTGACTGAAAGCTGCCAGATTTTACTACAAGCAATATCTATGAAGACAAACATCCCAAGGACAGAACACTTAGAGGAAGCATGTGAAGCTTCTAGTCAGGCAGCAGAGTATTCAACACTTTCAATCTGCACTTTCACTACAGTATAAATTCAAGTTTTACATCATGCAATGTTTATTTTTACTGTGTATATCCTTGCATTGTAGACGAAGTAAACCTAAAACATCCTAGTGTCACATCAAGACCTTGACCTCTAGGTTAAAAATGCTAACTTGGCAAATAGAGTAGAATGAGTGAAGAACAGCAGAACAAAGATGGATAATAAATGGCCGAAGAAGGTAAAAAGTCTCAAGGAAAAAAGTAAAATTAAGCACACAAAGAAGGATCACGTGAAAAAGAGCGGCAACAAAAAGAGCATTAACTCTAAATATTTTTGCTAAGATTATAATGAGATTGCCATGTCTAAGACCCGAGGACTGATTATATTCACAAGACCGCGACACCTTTCCACAGGGCTGCT
>VZZY01016708.1:0-94190 GCA_013400335.1 Eurystomus gularis
CATTAGGAAAAATTTCTTCAGAGGAAGGGATACAAAGCACTGAAACAGGCTGCCCAGGGAAGTGGCTGAGTCACCATTCCTGGAGGTATTTAAAAGACGTGTAGATGGTGTTATGTTCAGTGTTTAGTGTTAATGGTTGGACTTGATAATCTTAAAAGTCTTTTCCAACCTAAATGATTCTATGAAAATGAAGCAGCAAGCAGCAGAATAACCCTGAGATATATTGCTCAACAAACTGAATGCAATACTTAGAAAAGCAGAGTTCGCATCATGTTCTGGTGCAAACAGAAGTGAGGAGTGGAAACTACCACCACTGTAACCAAGGGGCAGTTGGAAAATATCCTTAGGCACAGCAGAAAATTCTGCAGAAATTCTCTTAAAGGAAAACCCAGAACTTTATTAGAATAAAGACCATTTTGCTTATTTTCTTAAAGGGAAAAAACCCACAATAATTGCTAAACACCCAGAAAAATCTGCTAACTTAACACAAAACATGTAAGAACTTATGGGCCTTTACTAGCTAGTGACAAAATAAACCATCAAGGCCAAGAATTTCTGGGACTTCATCTGCTGTCCATAGACCACTTTTGTGGACCAACACTTCTTGGCTCTGATAGAGACTTGACACAGTAAATAGCACTAGCATCAAGATGATAATACAAGAAGACTTTGGGAGCACCTATGAAAAGTCTGTGAGTAGGTTTCAAGGTCTCAGGGTGTGCGTTGTACAAGATATGCCTAAGCTAAACTTGAAACATTAGATTCTTAAATTTACTGCAGAAGTGTTTCTTAATTATTTTTCTTCCAAACAACTAGTTGGCTTCTTTAGAAACATTCTGATTATCTCAGGGCTTGGACCTAATGTTTGTTAAGATCAATGGAAAAAAAGAAGAAATAACGTATGCTTGTAGGAAATTAGCAAAGACACAAAAATGTGATTTTTGGTCTCTGCCAGCCCTACAGACCTCACAAAATCTTCTGGGAAGTTGCCTGGGACAGCTTCACTCATTGTGCTTTTTGCCACAGTCCGCCCCAAAATGAACTACAAGGCACTCACAGAGGCATTTAATGAACTTTCCAGAAGATGGTTGCCTGCAATATAGAATCATAGAATGGTTTGGGTTGGAAGTAACCTCAAAGATCATCTAGTTCCACCCCCTTGCCGTGGGCAGGGACCTTTTACTATACCAGGTTGCTCAAGGCCCCATCCAACCTGGCCTCGGACACTTCTAGGGATAGAGCATCCACACCTTCCCTAGGCAACCTGTTCCAGTGACTCAACACCCTCATAGTGAAGAGCTTCTTCGTTACATCTAATCTAAATCTCCCCTTCTCCAGTTAAAAGCCATTGCCCCTCATCCTATCACTACAAGCCCTTGTAAAAAATCCCTCCCCAGCTTTCTTGTAGCCCTCCTCAGATACTGGAAGGCTGCAATGAGGTCTCCCTGGAGTCTTCTGTTCTCCAGGCTGAACAACCCCAACTCCCTCAGCCTATCCTTGTAGGAGAGGTCTTCCAGCCCACTGATCATCTTTGTGGCCCTTCTCTGGACCTACTCCAACAGATCTATGTCCCTCTTGTACTGGGGGCTACAGAGCTGGACACAGTACTCCAGGTGGGGTCTCCCAAGAGCAGAGTAGAGGGGCAGAATCCTCTCCCTCGACCTGCTGGCCACACTTCTTTTGATGCAGCCCAGGATACGATTGGCTTTCTGGGCTGCANTAGGTCCCTGTGGATGGCATCTCTTTCCTCCAGTGTGTTGGCCACACCACACAGCTTGGTGTCGTCCACAAACTTGCTAAGGGAACACTCAGTTCCACTGTCCATGTCACCAACAAAGATATTAAATAGTACCCATCCCAGTACCAATCCCTGCAGAACACCACTTGTCACTGGTCTCCACTTGGACATTGAGCTGTTCACAACTCTTTGAGTCCAACCCTTCAGCCAATTCTTTATCCACTGAATGCTTCATCCTTCAAAACCATATCTTTCCAGTGTAGTGACCAGGATGCTATGTGGGACATTATTGAATGATACAGCTTCTTAAACCCTCTAGAAGGTCTCATGGGGTAGCCTGCTTAATTTATATTTTGGGTATAACCACTTCTGAATCAGTATACTTTAGGGTCACTTGTGTCCAAAATAACATCTCACAAGGTCACTGCCAACAGTCCACGCAAGTACCTTAACATTTTGTGTCAGTTGTGGTGAAAAGCATTCCAGCCGGCCCCAACAGGAACTCTCTTCTGACTGATGGGTTCCTGGTTGATAAGCTCCTGTGTCTATTCTAGTCACCAGATGTTCATCAGCAGTACTGAGCTTTGCAGTTTTCAACTGTTTTGTGCTTCCAGCTCCCAACATGTATAAATCATACCTTTGCTGTAACAAGACACTCTCCTATCCTGTGATTTCAGTTTGCAGCAGCAGTCTTTACCTCCAATGCCTCTAGACACAGTTTTCTTGTATCTAGGTGAAATTTATACCTTTATGGTTGCTGCACATTAGAACTTAGAATTATAAAATGTCACTCACTGAGTGACAAATAAGAGGCAAACAGCTCTTACCAGATTGTTTTAATTCCCTTACCACATGCTGACACAGTGTATTCTCTTGAATGACAGGAACTGTATCCCCATAGAGTGCCGTTTTCCACACTTTTGATTACAGGGGCACACAGTTTTGCAATTAAAATTGGTGAAGGAGCTACTGCCCCAACACTTGCAACTGTTGCTCTGTAGTGTTCAGGAAGACCTGTTGTACTCTCTGCTTACCAGACAGTGCCATCAGTAAGGGTTTCTGGTAAGCTTTCAACTACTAGGCTTACAGGTGAAAACAAATTCTTAAATATTTGCCCCACAGTGCTATTAAATGGGTTTAATAAGAATATGAACCCTTTTGTAGAGAAGGCTGTACACATTTCTAAAAGCCTCCTCCAGGTCTAAGACCTTCTGTCCCACATGTCTATGAAAGTGGGTGAGGAAGATACACACACATGTCTTGTGGTTCAAAGTTAATACAGGCTGCTTCAAAATTTGTTTTGGCGTTATGTAAGTATATGTGTCTTTGAACTGCTGTTATACTGAAACAAAACATAGATGAAGTTAAGAGATGGAGCTAATACACTTAATGCTAAGGTAAAGATGGGGCTGTTTGAAGGGAAACAAACAGTTAGGAAGGAAACCACTTTTTTCCTTACTTAGGCTATGCTGGAAGGATTCTGAGTTTCAGAGAAATGAGATGTACCCTGTGGTTAAGTCAAACCTGAGCTTTGATAAGGATTAATCGCTGTATCTCAAACTGACAATAGTTTAAACAAACGTCTGAGATGAAGTAATCTGGAGTAGTATTTACCTTTGTGAATCTTTATGAACGTATTTTTCAAACACTTCCAAAAGCTAGTCATACATTTTGTTACTCTCTTGTGAACCCAAATATTTTTGTCAAAGTGACAGTCAGAAATTTTCCAACAAAAGTATGACTTAAGGGAAGTGTACTTTAAAGAAATATATGCCTGTATTTGTCAAAATTTTTTAGGGAGGGCTCAAGTGCAAGCCAATATGATTTATATTGTAAGAAAAGTTAAGACATCATTCAGTTTCAGAAGAAATTACATTTCAATCTTATGATCCATTGAATATCTTTGTCCCTAAGAGTCAGACAAATTGAAAGTAAAGTTTTAGTAACTTCTTTGAATTGCGGTCTAGGGCAGATGTTTTTGGTGTACTTTCTCTGGGACAATTTAATTTATGTATGGAAATTTTGGTGATTTCTTTTTATGGCTGTTATTTCTTTCTGTACTATTTTTCCTTAAAATAAAAACAAATAAAAAACTTTTAATAGAATTTTCTGACACTTTTTGTCCTCTAGTTTTTATTAATTCCAAGTAGTCATGAAATCACTATTTATTCAAGCTGTATACAGAAAATTAACTTGAGGTAACTGTCCAGGATATCATGATAAGTATGCAGTCAGCTAATGACAGAACAACTGGTCCAATGGCTTCTGAAAAGTTGCATTAATGGCGTTTGCTTCAGAGAGCTGTGAGGTCACCCCTAGTTTTTAATTAATTGCCAGGATCTCTTAAATGCCAGGATCTCAATTCTCAAGATCAAAATTATTCTTTCAGGTTTTAACAGGAAGGAGGTGATGCGTGCATGTCCCTTTATGTAAGATAATATTTCTAAACTTTTTCTCTAAATATGTAAATTCATCCCTGAATTTGAAAGCACAGATGAAAAACAGTGGATCAGGTCTATTTGTAGCTGGCCTCCAGACCCTCAGATTCTCCAGTACCTAGCTCATAAACTTCTTATTCTACTCACCAGCGAGTCCAGCTTGAAGTTTGCTGGCACACCACACACACAGAAGAAATAGCATACTCACATGAATTTAATAAGAAGATTATTTAATAAGAAGTTAGAATTTAATAAGAAGAAAGGACAGTCTGCAGTGATCAGGTGCAGGAACTGGCCAGACAAGTTTACTGCTGAAGTGCAATGACATCTTTTATACTCCACACAGTGTATCTTTGGAATTCTGTGGTAATGATTAAGAAAGTAATGTTTGATAACGTTTGTTACAAGTTGCAGTCCATGCTAGAGCCTCTTTAGGGTCACAGCTGAAATCATACTAAAGGAGCATCTAGCCTGAATTGAGTAGCATTGTTAACATAGTCACAGTATCTAGGTTTCTACATGCTTCAAGTAAACAATCAGGATGTGTTAGGGATGACAGGAAATTACTTTGCAGAAGTAATTTTGAAGTGCCTTTCAGAAACTGGTGGAAGCCTTTTCCCAGGTTAACTCTGCCGATAAACTCTGGTTCCAGCAGGAATTATTCTGGGGTGAAAAGTTTTACCAGAGCGTGATTCTACATCCATTCTTCAGGACTTTTCCACCTAACTATCAAAGAAAGATTCAGAAAGAATGAGATTGAAAATAACTATATTCCAGCTTAAGAAAGTGATTTCAGATGGTGATCGTAGGGATACAAATCAGTCAATAATCATTTTCCTGCTGCTGCTCACAGTGCTTGCATGTTTTCTTCCTTCAGTGCCGGTCACTGATTATTGCTAATATTTTAATTCTTTTTTCCTTTTGCAATTACATTAGGAGTGTGTGAGTGAATCCTACTTGTACAGGAGAAATAGAGAAAAGAAACCTCGATTATATCTGTTACTGCAGGAAAGCATTTAAAGGAAGTCAAAGGAGTGGGAAGGAAGATTACAAAAAAGATCTGAGCATCTCTTAATGCTCACTTTTCTAGCACAAGACATTATTGCAAAAATTACCTTCACTACACCATAAAATTGTTCCATAGGAGTTAAGGTGTAGGTGGAGAGAGAGATACCAGAAAACTGCAGGTGGAAGAACTGAAAACTAGAGGTATCATTAGACAGTCTCCCAACAACTGATACACTCCAAAGACTAGTGGTACTGTTGAATCCATGGGAACTGATAAATTCAGAACATGAGAAGACTGCTGAATGGGTGCACAGCCACCAGCACACACTGGTGATACTGGTGTCAACAGCAGGTTGAATAGTTCAGAGCACAGCCAAGAAGGCAAGAGCTTTTATATGCAAAGGCTAGAAGATTGTGTAGAAATATAGGTGTACGTATGTACACCTATACATATATATGTATATTTGAAGAAAGAAAGGATCCATTTAGGAGTTTTATGAACACTGATCTAAAAGCTACTATTTCACAGCTGTTCAATAAACATCTGGGTTTAGTCTTTCAGACGTTATTCTGACAAGGTTACTATGAGTAAGCATGTATATAGAAGCATGAATGGGTGTGTATGTAAGACAGAAAGAGAGAGAGAGAGGGAATTGTGTAAGGAGGTAAGTGTATGTACAGTATGAATACCTATTAATGAAAAATGTATACATATTCTAATAAAATATCAGGTTAATTAATAAAAGACATTAATGTAAATCTTTTTTGTGGCATAATCTTCTATCAAGGAAAGTGAAATTTGCAGTAACTCTAATGTCACATGTATTGATATACAGGAGAAAATCTATTCAAGCGTTTTAAATGTTCCTATTATGTATGTCTGATTGAATCCTTACATTTTCAAATTTGGAAGAATAGAAGAATGCCTATATCTTTCCAAGGAAATAAATTCAGCAGTAAAAATTTGGGCATCACGTATGATTAGCCACTTTTGACTAAGCTTTCAAGGTAAAGTAGCTGTACCAGCTGCTACATACCACTGTTCCGGCTATGCTTACAGGCATGCAATTCAGAGAAGGATCCTGTAGTGATCCACCAATTACATGGCACATCTTCGCATTTCTGGCCTTAAGCCAATGACTAGAATCAAATTACTGTTTCATTACTTGGAAAAGAGGCCAAATTGTGGTTTAGAAAGCAACCGAGGGCTGTTGTCCTTTCTCCTCTGAATTACTCATTGATGATTTTCCATAATTATGAAGGATTTTGTAATTTACCAGTCATCTATAAACTACTTTAATACAATATATTGATATCATCACAAAACTGAATCTCTGACTGTGACCCCTTTTCAATCCAGTAGTCCACAGCCCCATGCAGTATAATGGAAGTAATTTTCTCTCTCTCTGCTACAAAGGAATCTAAAGGCTTGTTAAAATATAGTAATAATGTGCAATTCCATAATATTTCTACTTCAGGGAACAGAAATTACATTGCATAGTAGCATACAAGGAATTATCTCCCCAGACAAAAAGAAATGTTTCTGATTAAACCTGTAAATTACAGAAATCCAGAAAGGTCTCTTTAGTGGAAAAGAGCTCTGTTTCAAATGCTGGCATATTTGTTTTATGCTACATTTGAGCAGTTTCCTAGATTTTTTTTTTCTGGATCCTCAATGAAAAGAGTTACAAGACAACATGATTTGTATCATCTAATTCTGCTGATGTTAGAATAGGATGAGCTTTGGACTTTACTTGGTTCCTGATTTGATTTACCATACCAGATTTTAAATAGAGCTGCCAGAGCCTCTAAGTAGCATCAGTGTGTGTGGAAATAGTTGGGATGTTTTAGAAGGGTCTGATAAGATTAATTTCAAACTTTCTTCAGGTTGCAAACTGGTAAGTTTAAGATGAGGGAATCAAACCAACTTCCAGCTTAGAAACAAAACAGAGAAAAGAGAAAAGTGCTACTATTAGGTAAGATGCATGACATCAGAGAATCATAACTCTAGTAACTACTATTTTCCTACTAGTACATGAGGTTGGTTTTTTCCCCAGAACAAATGTTTATCGATCTCATTTAATAATTTACCAAATATAACAACAAGGATTTAGTTGACTGTGATAACAACTTTGAGAAAGGGTAAAAAATGCTGCATAGCAGCTGTGAGAGAGAGAGGAGTGAGAAAATGTGAGAGAATCAACTCTGTGGACACCAAGGTCAGTGAAGAAGGATGAGAGGCTCCAGGCACTGGAACAGATATTCCCCTGCAGCCACATGGGAGCAGATATCCACAGCAGGTGGATGTGCCCTGAAGGAAGCTGCAGCCTGTGGAGATCCCACACTAGAGCAGGCTCCTGGCAGAAGCTATGGCCTATGGAGAAGACCCCACACTGGAGCAAGTTTTCTCACAGGACCTCTGTGGCCTGTGGGACACTCATGCGGAAGCAAACCATTCCTGGAGGACTACAGCCTGTGGAGAGGACCCATGCTGGAGCAGTTAATGAAGGACTGTAATCTGTGGGAGCAATCCCACATTTGAGCAAGGGAAAAGTGTGAGCAGCAAGGAGCAGCAGAGAGGAAGTGCTATGAACTGACTTCAACCCCCATTCCTCATCCCCCTGCACTGCTTTAAGAGTTGTGACTGAAGGGGGGTGGGGGNGGGGGAATGTTTTTGTTCTTTATTACTCACTGTCCTACTACGTTATTGAGTAGCAATAAATTAAATTAATTTCCCCAAGCTGAGTCTGTTTTGCCCGTGATGGTAATTGCTAAGTGATCTCTGTATCTCAACCCATGAGCTTTTTCATAGTATTTTCTCCTGTCCTGCTCAGGAGGAGGAATATAGAGAGACTTGGGCACCTCGCAGCCAGCCAAGGTCAACCCACCATAGGTACAAAAGATTTTCACGATCACTCCCTCTCTCATTATGAAGCATTGCAAAGATTCTACCCTTTCAAGGTTTTGTTTCTATGAAATTAACCACATCCATGACATCCTGTAGCACTTTGTGCACATCTGGCTCCCCTTTCTTTGCTGCAACAGCTTGCCTACGAAAAGCACAGTGAATGAATTTCAGATGTGGTGCTATCTATGTAACCTCAGCACACCATCCTTTCCTTATGCCAGTCAAAGCAACTGCTCCACTGGCCATTACACTTGCACAGCTATTCCATAAAACATTTTTATTAAAGAAGCAATTATCTGTTGAGGAGAAAGCTTCTCTGATAGATCTTTAGTGGCTCACAGAAAGTAGTTCTTCATGTATTTCACTATCAAAATAGAGTCTAGCAAATATCGTAAGCTGGGCTGTGTTAGAAACATCTGTACTTTCATCCAGCTGCATCACAAGTCTCTCACACTGCGCAACTTGTACTGATACTTGTTTCTTCAAACCTTCAGCAATGTTCTCTATGCATCTTCCAACAGCATTTACTGACAAAGGAATGCAGTTTAGTTTGCCACTGTATTCCTTTCTGTATATTATTTTAGCCATTTTTACTGTGGCAGGAAGAGCAAGTGTTTCCCCAGTGAAATGTGGCTTTTTGTCTTTTGCTGTGAAGCAAGAAACCTCAAAGGAAGTTTCTAAACATTTATCACTAAGTGTGTAAAGTACTGGATTGAATATCACATAGCTTGAAACATTGCTGAAAAAATCATAAAGGTTTGTCTTAATGTTCTAGATGCTTAGTTTTTAAATGCCTTGCTAATTCTGATGGCTTCATAGTGTCATTAGCTAAGCTTTCAAGGCACGTTATGTAGGGTGGATGTACTTCCTGTGGGTGTTGATCTGCACGGCCAGCTGTGTGCTCGAGTATTCTGACTGTATGTGCTTGTGTGTGTTCCTGTATTTGCCTGAGGAGTATGTGCTCAGCCTCACTACTGGCTCGAACTCAGGACAACAGAGCCACAGCATTCATTCATCACTAGGATAATGGATTGATCAACCTGTAGCAGTACAATCCTTAGATTATAGAATGTAATTAAGAGGAATAGTAAGTATAGAGACTGCTTTAAACAAGTATCATAAATACCATCTATGCTGGTGATGTTTCAAGAGGATAGATTAGTTCTACATTGGATGAAATTATTTACCAGTGTACTAACACCTGCTAGTAGTTATTAACATACTATATTAACATCCTAATGGTTCAAGTTGTTTGTACAGTTAGAGAATTGACACAGATCATGCCAGCAAATTGCTTACAAAAATTATTCTTAATTTAGTTTTGGTAGACTATTACTATGTTACAATTCATAACACGTGTAACGATTAAACTACAGAACTTGCAGTTGTTTCGTGCAACTTTCTATTGTCCTGGTGACCCAGTCTAGGGAATGATCTTTGTTTCCATGGCTAAGAGAGCTGGAGTGACTCACATGTATATACTCATAGCAGATTTCAAAAGCCAGGCCAAGTGTACACTGTCTGGCAACTAACAAACAAGCTGACTAATACTGCTGCCATTCTACCTTCTAGTTTTGATTCTACTGCTGCTGTATTCTCAGTTATACACATGCTCAGGAATTATCTAGAAAGTACTGGACCAATCTTTTTCTCCAGGAGGGGCAAAGTGAGCTGCTTAAGTGTAGATAATATTTTCACGCTGCAGAAAATGACCCTCCAGTTCCTAGGGTCATACTGTGTTCTGCTTTTGGATGGACCAGTAGGAAGTGCCAAATTTTGACATAAAGGAGGTCATCTTCAAGGTTCTACGTAGTGACCTAGTGCCTGTCACCAAGTGTGACCATATCCCATTCTGGGTGCCAAGACCTGTGAAGAAGGTGCTCTATTGCATTGTGTAGCCTTAGCATCTTGATGCTGATTGCTAGGCAGCCAGTTTAAAGTCCATATTGCAAGTTGAGATGGAGGTGTCTTAGACCATCTTTCAGACTGTCTACCCATGTGTCAAAAACAACATCACAAGGATCAGATGGGTGTTAGTCGAATCTGAACTCCCCATCTTCACGGTGACAATTAAAAAAGTACATTTCCTCATATTCTGTTTATAGAGGAGCTACTATCACTACATTGATTTCAAAAGTTACTCAACATGCTGCAAGTCCATAGGGAGAATTATGCATGGAGCATAGATCACAATGGCCATGTGTGTCAAGAGTAGCAGGGGGAGCTGTTCCATAAGGGAAGGTGAACCAAGAAGTTCGCCTCCCCACAGGGTAGACAGTGACTGTCTTAATTGCCAGACTTCCCTTCTCTAGTATCCAAAACCAACCTCTTTTCTTTTCTGTAAAGGCTACCCTTCCTGCCTGCTTCCTGAGTCACATACCTTGCATCCATTCTTTCCACTTTGCTTCCAAGTCTGAGTATACTCTTCATTTTGGATGGGTTGATGAATCTTCTGTCTGAAGTACCCACACAGATCAAGCTATTCCACCTTTTTACTCATCGTTTATCAGATTCAACCAGCTACTGTACCACACATTGAGCTAGTCTGTGATACAGCCTTTGGTCTTTCTCCTTCTTCCTGCCTCCTCTGAACCTAAAGTCTTTTGACTGATGTTAGAGGTTAGAAGTATCTGCAACTTTTCTGTCATTTTTCCTGAATAAAGACATTGACAAGTCACCCAGAGAAATCGGAAGAACAGGTTGCCCAGGGAAGTTGTGGATGCCCCATCACTGGAAGTGTTCAGCATCAGGTTGGACAGGGCTTTAAGCAACCTAATCTAGCAAAAGATGCACCTGACCATAGCAGGGGGGGTTGTGACTTTATGATTCTACACACCTTATGGACTGAAGGCAGAGGAGACTGTAAGTATTTGGTGGAAAAATGGTAATGAAAAGTTCCAATCTACATAAGTGACTAAGAGTCTGAGAGTATTCTTGCCCTAGAAGGATCTTTCTAGGTCAGCCATGGGGCATTTAGAACACTCTGCTAGATCTCTGGCTGGCAGCTCCAATTCTGGACTACTTAAACTGAATTTATCCTGCTATCAGTCCTCCCATCCACAATGAAAAACATAATGGCTCTCAGGTTATCCTGCCTCTAGTTTTCTGAACTTCTCCAGTGAAGCAACAAGCCCTCGCAGTGCTACAGCATTCTGCTGTTTTGGTTTTTTTTCGTTTTTAAATTGTACTTGTGATGGTTGCCTAAACTATTACTAACCTTTGGCAGACAGTATTTCATATAAATTAGAATTTCTTTCATGCTGCTTTAATCCATAGATTGCACTGGCCACCAGTAGTACCATCAGTGATCATTTAAGGTAGAAAAGCTCGAGTTAGATAAGTTTCTTTTAAAACTAAGTACAATCTCTTTGTAAGTGATAAGCTTTCTACATGATTTTTTGATATGGTCAGTGACATTAACATTGCTGCATCATGTTTTTCCGTTGCTTTTTATTACTATTTGTTTACATAAAGCTGTCAATTTTTTGTGCAGTCTATGATACATACATGTTTTTTGGAAAGTTGAAGCTGGAATATCAAGCTATGAAGTAAAACTTCACCCTACCAAACTGTTGCAGGGGAATTTACTATTCATGCAATGTAGGACATCAAAGTCCCAATTCAATTTCTCTTCAGGACAGATATTAGGAAAGTAATTTTCTGAAATCTGCCTAGATTCTTAACCATCAGAGAAGAGAAGAGAAGAGAAGAGAAGAGAAGAGAAGAGAAGAGAAGAGAAGAGAAGAGAAGAGAAGAGAAGAGAAGAGAAGAGAAGAGAAGAGAAGAGAAGAGAAGAGAAAAGTCTGTCACAGAAAAAAGCCAGAGGTCTTCTTACTAATTTGTGGACTCAGGAGAGCAGAGCTGTCATCTGTGTCTTAAAGATAAGAAAGGAATCAGTTGATAAGGATTACTTGTGGTGTCTCCCACACACACCCTCCCCAGGCCCTCTTCCTGCTTCTGCAGTTAGAAAAAGTTTACATGGAAACTTTTTGTCTTCACTTTTGGTAGTTAATAAAGGTGTCTTCAAAGAAGTTTATGTGTTAGCAGGAAGAAACAACTGCATGTATACAGCACCATATTCTTGTATAACTGAATACTTCAAGTATTCAGCTCACAAGATTCCCAGAGCTCTACAGGCTGTATATTCAATAAAGATGTGGAACTGTACACTGCCATCATGCAATTTCCTCCAAAGTAGACCTTTTTCAATGCTTAAATGCATACACAGACATTACACTCTCCTGCAGAAGACTTCCGTATCCAATTGGTAGTGTGAAAAATGTAAGCTATGCTTCCCTGGCTTATTGCTGCCAGATGCAAACGTGTTCTGTTCTTAGTCTGATAGATGCAAGAAACTCAGCTTGAAAAGGTATATAACTACAGTGTCTGAATTACTCAACTTCAGCTAATGACCACAGTCAGATTTTTCTGAAGTGTGGGTCACATAGCTTTGGATAATATATGTCTTACGCATGATATGTTAGTGCACAAGCACAGAAAAAGCATCTACATGAAATAAATGCACATGAATTTTGGAGGAATACAAGTTTTAACAACTTGATTGTCTCCATAACAGCTGAATTTTCCTATTGAGTTATTTAACAAATCATGTTGCAGCAGAAGTCTACTCAGGACCATACTCTTCCAATGAAAACTAACAGTAGTGCCTGTTAGATCCAGTACATGTTATTATGGTCTATGATGACTTAGGAGAGGGAACACAACCTCCATGTCAGATCTTGCCAGGCAGCTTTCTCAGCATCACAGCATCACTAAATCAAAGACTCATGCTCTTCACTGAGAAAGTGATATGCATTTCATTTCCTGAAACATTTTATGCACTCTTATAATGAGGTTGTGATCCAACTACTTTTCAATACTTGACCTAATGTCCTGGTTTCACTGGGACAGAACTATAAGCCGGTCATTAGCAGTTTCATGTCAGCCAGGGCACCTCACCTGTGTTGGCTCACAGGCGTATCCCATACCATAAACAACAGGGGGAAGTTTGCTGAGGATGAGGCATCTTGCTTGGGCTCCTTCTTGATCTCAGGCTTATTGTGATCCTGCTCCTCTTCTTCCTACTCCTGTTTCTCTCCATCCCTGGAGAGGCTTGCTTACCATTCTGTTCCTGAAGACTGCTTTCCTGTTCATTGTGACCACTGTATATTTGCTGGGCTGAGTATACCTTTGTATACTTTATATTAGCGTTGGCATTAGTTTGGCTGTTTCGCTACAATCTGCGGGTCTCCTCTCCTTTTCCTGATCCCCTCTCTATGTTGGGGAGGGGTCATCAGGTGACAGCACACCTGTTTAGCCCCAGATCTAGGCTGAACATAGACACCTGATTAGTTTACAAGGTGTAGAAAAAAGTGTCTATATATAGACATCCAAAATAGTTCTAGATTGTATATGTAATAATATGATAATTTGATAATCCATCACATTTAATCAAGAGGATGTAGAAGATCTGTTTAACAGATACTGGCTTATGACACCATGTAAACTCCAATCATATATAATTGGCATATTGACCAAAAGGCTTTTTTGGTCTTCTCAAGTTTCATTTTAAAATGGAATACTTCAGCGAAGGTTTTATTACTTGTTTTAATTTAAATTACATTGTGTTCAAAATGATCATAACCATTTCATAATAAAAAAGTCAATAAATTCCTTGCCCAGAGACATTTTAACACCTAGATAGTGTTCATTTGAGAAAATAGAAGTACAATTAACTTCATTACTTAAAGATTGGGAGCTGTTAGAGGCTGTAATTATGAAGATCGAAGAGTTCAGACACATAGATAAGACAGATAAGTAAAGTGCAAATTGTCATGAACAGATTTATCCAGTCAGTTTACAAAGATATCTCTGCTGTAAGATCACTTATATTTAAACCTGGGCAGGTTGCTACACACATTTGCATAATATTTATTTGTCTATACTATCAGTGCAACTACTGAGAAGTGTTTGAGAGAGAATACTAGAACTGTAGCTATTGTGAGAAGAAATGTAAAGTAGGGAAGAGCGGAAAACTCAAAGGCAAATGTGGCAGAAACACATGGAAGACTTAAAGCTATGCTGAAGCAAAAGGTTGTAAGGGCTGAATTTTGTTACATATTCCCATTTCTCACACAGATCTCACACAAAGATTTGGGATTTGATGAGCTGTAAATTAATTTAGGCCACAATTAACAAAGCACCCCTGTAGCTGTTGAACACTGTGGATAACAGTAACGCTCCTCTGGAATGATGCAAGAGTTGCAACTATTAAGAGTGTCCTGTTACTTCAACTAAGTTGAATCTAAATCGTTTATGCAAGAAGTATTTGCAAGTTGGATTCTGATGTATAATTAAAGATGTGAAGAAATTCTGCAAGCACTACAGGAATTGGGGAAAAAAAAATCAGATTGATGAAGGTGGGAATTAGATTTGGACTTTAGGACATAGACCAAAGCCTTGGAAAGCTCTGAACAATTGAACAGATATCTAACTATCTTCAGACTAGTGAACCAAGACATCATATTCCCCTGAGAGACTAGCAAGGTGGGGTTGTAGATGGTTCTGTTCTGGTATTCTGTTTGTTTCAGTCATTTTGGAAGCTGACACCGAACTGGTCCCCTCCATCTCTCTCAGCTCCCAGCTGCTACTTGCAAAGGTCTTGGCTCCCAACACCCACTACTCAGTTTTTAATGTCTCAGGTAAGTGATCCTGATTCCCAGTCCTCAAAGCAGAGAACCTTCCCTCCAAGTTTTTCCTATATGCATCCTCAAGGAAGCAAAGACACACAGGCTGGCCATCACCTGAGAAGCAACAAACAATTGTAAACAGAATCAGTAATTAATTATTTTTTTTATAACTCTTAATGCAAAAGGGAAAGAACCAGAAATGGATTTGTGTTCACTCCTTAAATGGACTTTTGTATGCAGATGAGAGAGGGCAAAAAGCAAGTCAGCACAGTAGCCTTTTTTTTTGTGGGAGGAGGAGCACTAGGATCCATAACCCGCACTATCTTGCAGTAGGGAGAGGCCTCCAGGCCCCAGAGCAGCAGGTTGGAACAGGCTAGTAGCAGTGAGAATATCAGGCCAAGACAGGCTTGTTTGGTGGGCAGGATAGTAAGGCTGTGGGAGAGAAAAGTAGCAGCAAATAGTTGAGAAGAGGCTAGGCAAGATAAAGAATCACATACTTCTGTTCCAAAAGATTTCAGTGCAGCTTCAAGAGACAGAAACATACAAGAGGAGGCAGAGGGGAACAAAAAATACAATTTAATGAGAAGTAGAGGTGCTAGGAAGAGAAGGTGGGTGGAGAGTTGCAGAAATGTGTCCATTTCCCCCCCTCCCATTTTCCTTAAGGGCATTTTTCTCAGAGTTTTTCCTCTCTTTTCTCCTGCCCACAGCAATCAGCCTAGCTGGGAAGAAGAGACTGTCTCTGAACTTAGTAGTGTGTCTTGGCACAGAAGACTCATGGTAAACAAGTAGAGTGACAACTGTGGTAACTACAGGAGCAAAGCCTGCTCAGTGACAAGGATGAGCACTCTTCCAGAGGTATGGAAAGGTCTTGCAGTCTGCTGAGGCATCTTTGTTGCACCACCTCTCTTTTTCTTCCCCTGTCACAGCTACACTGCTTATTCCAGAGGTATGGAAATGTGTGTGTCTTGCAGTCTGCTGAGGTATCTTTGTTGCACCCCCTCTCTTTTTCTTCCCCTGTCACAGCTACACTGCTTATTGCACTAGAGAGCTAGAGCAGTTGAGTTTCTGATTCTTTGTTTCCAGAAGAAACCTCCCAGACCTTGTCCAGCTCTCAGAATTAATGGTATGGGCTGTCAGATTCTTACCCTTCCTGTTAGTCATCCTAATCACCATTCTCAGGCTGTATTCAGATCTGGTTAAGTACTGACCAGTAAGTAGTAATAATACTACTATTACTACTAATAATCATCCGAGTATTTACATCTTTTATTTCATCCCCATTTTTTTAACAAATTAGTTTAAGAAAGTACTTATGCAGAAACATGCTTCCCCCCCCCCCCCCCCCAATAATTTTGGGCAAACATAGCATAGTTTTCTGAATGTAAGAATGACATGGTAAGCCTAATTGTTCTCCATACAGTGCAGTGTCCTTTTCCTGATTTTATGTCTTGTATAAATAACTAGTAAAGTGTTAATTGCAGATTTACAGACAAATCACACTGAACCAAACTGTTAGCTGAGGGTTGCTAAAATGTACAAAAGATTCAAGGACAATAGACAGAAGTAAAGTTTTCTAATGTAACTAAATAATATAGCAAAGATGTGTATGTCTCATTATGTTGAGAGTTGTTCAGTGTTATAAGAACTATGGCTGTAATGCAAGTGATCACTTTATCTTGTCTGCATTTTTCTGGCTGAAGAATTTGCAGAAATGTTTGGTTTGTATCTTCATTCATATTTCTGTGTGATAAATATCATACTAAAATAATAATTTGAAATAGTTATTTGCTATGATTATGCTTAAAACTTTCAGTGGTCCAGAATATAATCCAGCAAACGTTGTTTAGTTTCTCATGTTAGCAGGTACTACATTTTGAACAGAGGCTAAAATGTTATTTCTCAAATAGCTTTTAATGTGCTCAGTTTATGTGCTTAAGTGATTTGGTGACAAAAGATAAATTTAAGAAAATGTTGAAGTTTTTATGAGTATTGGGGCATTAGTCTGAAAACATGTCATCCACATGACTAATGTGATAAATACAATTTGGATAACAAAGTCAGTAATTAATGAATAATCTGCTGACTGAAAAATAATACCCATAAATTGTCTAGTAAATAGTTATGAAAAATAACTCCTATTCTTTGATCTCTTAATTTACTTCATTTTCACAAAAGTCAGATGATGTTTCTTCTGCAACAGCACTAAACACTGGGAAAATACAAAGTGAAGAAGAATTAGGCAGAGGAACTTCTGCCTTCCTGCAGAAGTCAGGAATGGCTCAGAAACAGAAAGAAGGAGATGTTGAAGGAAAATCAAATTCTTTGGCTGATCTAGATGCATCAAACACTTCTTGCTTTAGGATAACAATGCCTGTCAAATTTTGCTAGCCTAGGTCATGCTCACAATTGTTCATTTTATAATTGAGGACAATTAGATGGCAGCTTTTAGTGATTTTGCAGGCATTTGATCTCACTTAGCTGCAGCAAAGCCATTTAAATTTGAGCACTTGCACATTCTTAAAAGAAAAGCATGAAAGATCTGAAACTGTAGTGGAAATTGCATTCATCTTCAACTTCATGTGAACACTAATAATTCTTCTCACTTACTTATAAACGAACCCCACATGGAAAAACTCTGTCAGAGATTAAAGGCTCTTTATCCTTTTCCACGGGCTTGTCAAACTATTCACTTGTCTCTTTATATGGATCATGCTGGATGAGGCAACCAGGCCTCAACAAATACCACAATAAGGTGCTTCTGCTTCCTGCAAGTTATAGAAACATAGAAAATCATAGAATGTTTTGGGTTGGAGGGATCTTTAAAGGTCATATAGTCCAAGCACCTTGCAGTTAGCAGCGACTTTCAAGTACATCAGGTTGCTCAAAGGCTCATCCAACCTGACCTTGAATGTTTCCAGAGATGGGGCATCTACCAACTCCCTGGGCAACCTGTTCGAGTGTTCCACCATCCTTATTTTAAAAGTATTCTTCCTTATATCTACCCTCTTTTAGTGTAAAACCATTACCCCTTGTCCTATCACAACAGGCTCTGCTGAAAAGATTGTCCCCACCTTTCTTAAAGGCCACCTTTAATTGCTGAAAGGCTGCAGGAAGGTCTCCCTAGAGCCTTCTCTTCTCCAGTCTGAACAACCTCAATTGTGTCAGCCTTTCTTCATAGGGGAGGCATTCCACACTTCTGATCATTTTTGTGGCCCTCCTCTGGACCCACTGCAACAACTTCATGTCTTTCTTGTGCTGAGGACTCCAGAGCTGTACACAGTTCTCCAGGTGAGGTCTCACTTAAGCAGGGTAGAGGGGGAGAATCACCTCCCTTGATCTGCTGGCCACGTTTCTTTTGAGGCAGCCCAGGATATGGTTGTCCTTCTGGCTGCGAGTGCACATTGCCGGCTCATGTCCACTACCCCCAAGTCCTTCTCCATGGGGCTGCTCTCAGTCCCATCATCCCCCAGCCTGTATTGATACTGAGGACTGCCAGGGGCAGGACCTTGCACTTGGCCTTGTTTAACCTCGTGAGGTTCATACCAGCCCACTGCACAATCTTGTTCAGATCCCTCTGGATGGCATCCTGTCCCTTAGGCATGTCAACTGTACCACTCAGGTTGATGTCATCTGCAAACTTGCTGACAGTGCACTCAATCTCCCTATCTATATCTTTGATGAAGATATTAAACAGCACTGGTCCTTGTATGGACCCCTGGGGGACACCATTTATCACCAGTCTTCCTCTGGACATTGAGCTGTTGATCACTACCCTCTGGATGCTACCATCCAACCAATTCTTTATGCACCATACAGTCCACCCATCAAACCCATCTATCTCCAATTTAGAGAGCATTATGTACCATTATGTAATGTTCCTGCATCCTGTGCCCTGTTAGTTTTTACATCCCACCTCTGATTTAATATAGTTAAACCCACACTTCCTTGACCAAGGATCACTGAATTAGGAAGGGCTTTGTGTTTCAGTGCCTCTGAACCACTCAGTTCATTTGTAGCATGAAAGTGAAGTTCATACTAGATAAATAATCGTGACAGGGATATTGCCACAGTCAGTTTCTATATAACAGTATGGAAAGAGTGTGTTTTGATTTCTTTAAGTTGTTGTCATGAAAAGAAACAAGGGATAACTAAGTATGACTGCCCTCCTCTTTTTTTTTCCTCTGTTTATGTAGGTCCACATGTTCTTTCAAATCCAGCCCCAGTAACAGAGGCAGGTGGAGTGTTTGAATAACACTTTTTGTCTTTATGGCTCGCATAACACAGACCTTAGTCCTGTTTCTAAGTAGAGGTACACAACCAATTTCCACTCCCCCGTCTCATCCCTTGGAATATACTATCCTTTTGGAATATGCTGTTCTCAGCCAGGTACTCATCCAGTTATTTCACTCTGGAGTCTTGAGGGGGCAGTCTGGTTCTTTTACAGATTTAAAAAAATCTATTATTTGATGCATTTTTCATTTCAAAAGAAACATAATGTATAGGCCTCATATAGACCTACTGTTAACGAGAAGTTCAGCAGAAGTTGCAGTGACAGTCTTGAAATACCAGTTTCTTGTATCTCTGCAGCTGTGCCATTTAGTACTCAAAAGAGAGAAACAGATGTCCTCTGATAACATGAGACAAAAGATTTGCAAAATTATAAATATTTCATTGTAGGAATAGGCCAGATTTTCAACGTGAAAAACAAAAAGTCTGTTGCAACAGAGGATTCAGGAGCATTGTTAATGCAAATCATTCACTCTTTCCTAAACATTGAGAGATGAGGGCTTGCACATTGAGGAATACTTTTTCTCTGTCCTTTTCAGCCAAGCAAGTTTTATTTTGCCCACTTCCCCTCCATACTGTTAGGTTGTGACACTTACTCCCTACCTGAGGAGTAAAAGCTAAAGTAAAAGTTACAGGGGCATATGAAAGCAATTTGGATTTCCTCCTTTATATTTCCTATGCTCTACTTTGCCAGTATGATCATGTTTTGTACCTAGCACCTTTTAATGCCAAGACTCACTTGCATGTACTTGCTTTCTATTTAGTTATTCTGCATCCTGCCAAAGGAATTCAAGAGAATAGGATTTTAAAGGGAGAAAAGCAGTTAGGTATTTAACCCTTGTTAGCAGTTTCCGTGGGCCAAGTAAGCTGACATATGCTTTTGAGAGACTTCTGTTAGTGATGGAATAAAATGCTTGTTTGAAAGATATAAAATGATGAGGTCTGTTTTTCTATTTCTGTGTTTTCTGTTCTATTAATGTTTTTGTATAGGAATTGTACATAGTATATTAGACAAGGTGATTAACAGCAGACTCATTCATTTCCTTAGCCTTTTGTCAAGTGAAGGGGTAGATGCTATGAGGTACTCAATTATTGTAGGATTTTGCTTTATTTCCTCTTGTGACCTTTGTAAAGATCTATGTTTTCTCTTTTTGTGGCAAGGAAGATAGATACCAAGCATGCCAAATGCTGTTTAGCTGCTGTATGTAAGGGAGCAGTAAGGGCAGACAATTGAGAACCTGAGTCAGGACAAGAAGGGAAGGAGTGCATCCCTACAGCATGGGAATGAGGGGGATAAGGCACATCTGGTGTCATTAACCAGGGTCAACCAAGAGTGTAGATTGCCAGGCAAATCAATTGTAAAGAGGCAGGCCCAAGGTCAAACCTGCAGAATCAATTCTGTAGGTTAAGGTCAGGATCCAGATCAATGGGGTACATGGACAGCCATAGTCATGGCTGCTGATGCAGCACAGCTCAGATGGAGATCATGCATAAGAGTTGCAAAAAGCAACTCCCAAGTGAAGACGTGGGCACCTCCACTGAGGCTGCTTCTAGCTTTTTGTCAAAGAGCTCCAAGGCCTGTCAAGGTTTCTCAAGCAGCTTTCTTTTACCAGAGAGCCAGGATTGAGCACAGAAAGCTAAACTTGAGGCTGTGGGCACACTACAGGCCAGGCCCTGACACTGGCATGAAAGGCTCTCAAAGAGGCAATTCCATCAGCTTTGACACCTAGGAGATTTACTGCTTGCTTGCTGTACTATTACTTCTCTATCCCTCTCTCTCCCAAGTTTTCCATTATCTTCCGTTTCTTTCCCCTCTGCCTTCTTTTTCTCACTGTATATTCTTGTTCAGTTATTCCACTTTTAACTTTTTCAATTCTTTCCCTTTCCTTGTATTACCAGCATCCATTCCCATTTTTTGTTCTCTTAGAATCTGCTGTTCTACAGTCTTATGTACATCAAAGCAGGTAGAAGCAATGGACACACAGAGTAAATGCCATTTTATCTACCTTTACCTAGGTAGATGTTAGGGGTGTATTCTAACATAGTCACCTAGCTTCATTTGCAATCAATGGAGAAAAAGACAGGTAACTAAGGGATGCTTCAGCTAATCCTAAAACAGATATCTAAAATAGAAGCTGTACTTGTAATGTGCCAAGCCTTCTCCACCGACTAAAAAGACACACCTAGATTGTGAACACAACTAAATTTAAGTGAGATGAAACCTCTCTGTATATAAGACCTTCTCTGTGACTTACAACCTACTGTAGTTTTTAGAATAGGGCAAATCTTTTCTCCCACTTGAAGTGGATTAGAGAATTTAGGATGCGGGAGTTATTTCTTGAGAAGAGATCTGAAATTATAGCTCAGGTTACCAGACTGTAACAAAATAAAGAACCACTAGTCCTAGCCACCTTGTTATTAGCTTTATGGACTCAAAAAGGCTGTGACATCTTCAGTAGGTATATGCAATGTGATTCTGTAATCCAGAAGGAACCATGGAGGGACATGCCTCCTCATGGCAAGCTGGTTTTCAATGAATAATTCATAAAACTCTGCAGTAGCTGTAGCTGTAAAAGGCAGGGAAGTGAAGGAGGTGAGAAAGACACTGGGAGTACAGTCACCTAGATGACCCAGACAATTGTTGCTATTCTGACACTAGTCCTGTCAGTGATTTTTCTGGTAGGTTATGTGGAAGATGGAGTATATGACCAGTGCTAACTTTAATATGAATTTTTTCTTTCTTCATTTTTTCTGTTTGTCTCATTTTCTCTCTTCAGACCTGTGACCAGGAGCAGAGAACAGGTGCAAAGAAAGAACGATGCCTTCAGGGGAAAAGCCTGCTTCTGTGTACACTTCTTCTCAGTATTCTTCTTGGCTTTATACTGCTTATCACCTACATCATCATGCCTTGTGGTCTAGGTATAATAATGGGATATCCTTTTCCCTGCTTCCTCATCCTACCCATTTGTAAGACCCCTTTTTCTCCTATCTACCTCCATTCTGTATTAGGCTTAGCATCTATGCTAAGAATCAGACTTTCAGAATCTCAAAGAATCATAACACCCATTGTAAAAAAGGTACGCTGTATTGCTTCTTCTTTGAATCATAGTGCCGAGAAATCCCTACACCTGTCCTTCTCTGTCTTCCATTTAAAATGCCTGGGCCCAGTTTTGAGGGAGACCATCATTATATTGTCTTGTATATCATCATCTCTGATGATGACATGCTCTGTCTGTAGTCACCTCCAGGAAACTGGAATCTGAGATTCGGAGCTCCTCCTCCACCTTTCCATCTCTGACTTAAGTCACAATCACAGTGTAGAAAGAAAAGTCATAGTCTCTTGCTAATGGGGAAGCTGTGAGCTTAGACCAGAAATATTTATTTGCCTTTCCCACTTGCTAAACAAGTACCCGCAGAGTGGTCCTTGTAAATGTTTATGTATATAGAATGCTCAGTACTGAAGGTGCAGTTATATTACTGGATACAGACGTTCCCTATTCCAAAATAAACTTTATTGATTCTTCACCTAGCATTTCTCTTTAGCCTTTGTTATGTGTTAAAGACCATTTGCTACAGAGACCAAGATAAAACTGTTAGTTTAGATCTTGTCTATTTGCACTCTGCCTACCTCCTTCCATGTCAGCTGTTGAAACCATGGTGTGGAAAGTCTTACTTTGATTTACAAGTGGCTTATTTCAGTAAATAATTGATCTGACATTGATACAAGACACCATGAGAACCAAAATGAGAATGCTTATTCAGTGATTTGCAGCAGTTTAGATAAAGGGAGTTTTAGATCAAAGCAAGATGTACTAGAAAGTCTTTGTCTTGTTTTAACAAATGTCATTTGAAATATGTAATTTGTCATTTGACTTGAATGTTGAGGTGTGTTTCCCATGTTTGAACATCTCCCTCGATGTTTTATACTTATTTACTTACTTTCTCTGTGCTATGTCCTTCTTTTGCTTCTTGTTTATCATTTGGTGAATTTGGCTGATTCAGAGAAAATACACGGAGAAGGCAGAGTAAACCACCTCTGGACTGATTAGCTGTCCTTTATTTAAAGAATATCCCTTATAAAGTTCAAAAGCAATCTTCCTGTGAAGTGAAGGACAGAATACACTTCTTCCATATTCAGGAAAACTTACAAGGAATTAAATACTCTGCATGCAAAGGTGTTTCTACCAAAAATAAAACTTTCAGAAGATGTCCCAGAGATAACTCCTTTTTTTTTTTTTTTTTGGGTTGTTCTTACTCTCTACCATCACTGCTCAGTTTTCTCCTATTTACTTCCTGCCCAGGATCCTGTGATGCTGAGCTGGATCTTACACTGTTGGCCGGACTCCTGAATTCTAGGAATGACACTGTAGACCCCTGTGAGGATTTCTACAAATATGCCTGTGGCAGCTGGGAAGGCAAACACTCAAGGAGAACCACACAAGAATCGCTGAATGTATTTGATGTGTTGTTGGAAGAAAACCAGTTGATCCTGAAAAGACTTTTAGGTAGGGACAGATGAGTGGTGTGTTACTTCAGCATTTTCCTCTGTCAGAGGTGAGAATACTAATAACTGAGAGCACAATAATTTCTAACAGGGACTGAGTCCAGTCTCTTCGTTCCTCTATCATTACAGGTACAGATTTATTCTTGAGCACATCATACTACAATGTCTGCATTTTAAACATTTTCGTTCCCCTTGCCAAGTGTAACAGTCGAAAGTCACACTTTAAAATTCTGACAGCAACCCAAACCATTTTCCTGTTGCCTTGTAAAAGTAGACCATTTTTGCTGGGCTTGTCTGAGTGTACGCTCTAGTCATGTGTTGTAACTGCACATGGGACTGAAACTTAGATACACACCACCATCCTGTTTTGCTTCTGTTGTCATGCAAAGAAACTCATGGATTTGGCCTCAGGAAAAGTCATGGCTCTAGAAGGTCTCTTGCTTTGAGTGATTGTGGGAAGTGTGGATGTATTTACTAATTGTTCCAGAATTCAAGTGCAGTGTGATATTTTCTTAACAACCTTTCTCTGCTCTAATACTGTTCCAACCTTTTTTCTTTTACCACTTTTGTAGTTTTTAATCTATTTTTTTTTTCCTCAGAGACCCCACAGTTTGGGATAAAAGGCTCTGCTAGGGAGAAGGCAATCCAATTCTATCGCTCCTGCATGGATACCCAACGGATAGAATCCCAAGGAAGTCAACCATTGAAGGACCTCCTAAATCAGGTGAATGTTTGTGCCATTTCCTCTTCTCACTCTTACAAGCTCAGTTCAATAGGATCCATCTTACAGATAAGGGAATATCTTGCAAAACAGGTAAATTTTTTTGTGTCTATGATCTGATGGCTATCCACTACTCCAGGCTTCAGGAGAGCTTGTTTAAAGAGGAAAATGCTTCTTTGCATTGTGGGAGACCCCTCTCAGTGCCAGAGTGGGTTGTACATGTTCCTGCCAGCAGGCCATTTAAGCCATGTCTCCAAGGAGGGTGCAGAACCTTCTAGGAGAAGGAAGAGTGGCTGCAGGCCCACCCATGAATCTGCTTGTCAGGGAGGTGGGACCTGTAATCCCTGGTTGTCCTTCTGGATGGCTTTAGAAAAATGAGACCTCTTTCCTCTCTCCTTCTTCTGTTTTTTTCCTGTACATCTCGTTCTGTTGATAATTATCATTCCTTTTCCCTCTCATTTTGCAGTTTGTTGCTTTGCTTAAGTGAAAGTAACAGGCCATTTTAAAGCCAAGGGGGTATGTAGAAATCTTCATGAGTTACCCCTGCTGCTATTTGCTTTGTTGTTTCTCAGTTGTCATATGACTGAGCTCATAGGAGTAAAAAAAAGATTTTTTAAATATGGGTCAAACAAGTGTTTTTCTCACCTGCTGTCATGCTGTCTCTCTCACTTTCTAGGTTGGTGGATGGAATATTACAGATGTGGGGAAAGCAAAAGATTTTAATGAAACTCTTCAGACTCTCATGGGCAAATACAGCACCTTTCCCTTTTTCAGAGTCCATGTGGGACCTAGTCCTTTTGACCTTGAGACCAATATTATTCAGGTGGGTGGACTAAAGAAAGAATGTGATCAGGAAGCATTGAAAATAAAAGAGTCAGTTACACAGCCCACGAGACCCAGGCTTGCTCAGATTAAGGCTATGTTCTTCTCTGAAGACAGTTTTCCTAAATTTCAGTAAACTTCTTGATTTTATTACATAAAAAGCACTTCTTTCTGGAAAATGAGCAGATGGGGAAGAATATATTGCTTACTTGCTCTTCTGCCTGACAGTGTAGATTGTATTTTGTCATGGAAGGGTATAGTTCTTCTTATGTTCAGGGGTCTGACTAGTATAATAATGGACTCTTAAGTGCTCAGTGTCTAATACACAGAGTGTACTATGAATTCTGCAGCTCACTGTTGTGGTTTAAACCTGGTAGGCAGCTAAGCACCACACAGCTGCCCATTCACTCCCCTACCTTGTGGGACGGGGGAGAAAATCAGAAGGGTAAAAGTGTGAAAACTCATGCGTTAAGAAAAATACGTTTTAATAATTAAAAAGAAAGAAAGAAAGAAAAGAAGTGATGCTAAACCCTGCCAATTTCTCAGCACCAATTGACAACTGCCCAGCTAGTTCCCAAGCAATGGCAGCACTGGCCAGCCTCCTTCACCCACAATTTTATTGTTGTGTATGATGTCATATGGTATGGAAAATCCCTTTGGTCAGTTGAGGTCAGCTGTCCCAGCTGTGTCCCTCCTAAATTTTTGTGCACCCCCAGCCTACTCACTGGCAGGGCTGTGTGAGGAGCAGAAAAGCCCTGGATGCTGTGTAAGTACTGCACAGTACTAACTCAAACATTCCTTTGTTATCAACACTGTTTTCATCGCAAATCCAAAACATAGCCCTATACAAGCTACTATGAAGAAATGTAACTGTATTCCAGCCAAAACCAGTGCACCGTGTAGAAATATTTAACGATGTAACTTATATTTGAATATCAGTTACTGCAGATTTGTAATGAGATTGTAAATGAGCTGCAGAATGTGACAGACCCACAAAAATTACTTAGCAAACATTTTCCAGAAGTAAAAACAATTTATTAACATCTCAAATTCTGTGATACAGAAATTAATAAAGCCTGTTGAGCATATCCTCACATTTCCAGGGTTTCTGGAAATAGCAAGATGTTTTTCCTTTACTCTTTTTTGCAGATTGACCATCCTGAGTTTGAGATGCCACCTGAGAGTAAATTCAAGGAGAAAAATTATCTTGAGGTAACATATCAGAGGCTGAAGAAAGGTAATAATAGCTATTTGGAGTAGGGATCTCCTTGAATTGCCTCCTGGTTCAGAGTGGTCTGTTCCCATGAATTACGGTCAGTGACCCCTGAAAATATCTCCAGAAGGAATTATTTGCAAAACTTTCCACTTTTCAAAAAAGATAGTTTGTAAAATATAACCCATTTTAAATGCTAAGTTTAAAACTTCTTGTGTAGAAACAGAATGTTATCGTTTTAATTGGTATTTGCTAAGTAATATGACACTGGGCTTCCCTTTAGGTTTCACCCTGAATGAATATTTAAAACAAAACAAATTGTCCAAAGTAAGGCTTTATAACTTAAAATCTGTGTATTGAGGGAGGGGTAGCTATTTTAAAATATTGTAACCTAAGCTAGAGAAACAGGCTCTTTGACTGGGGAATTATTATGACAAAGATCACAGCTCCGTCATTTTTCTGAACTTTTAAAAAACTGAGTCAATTTCAGTTTCTCAGTCTGATTCTTTCAGAAGAGTCCTCACAAAAAAAAGTAAGTCCATCTACCCATCACGAGCATTCCTTTGATAGCTCACGAACATAGAAGTAAGAAGATGGCATTTTCTCTCCATCAAAAATACTGGCTCATTTTATCACTACATCTCTCTCCTTTGACTCCAGAGATTGCAGGCCTTCATCTCTAAAATGATTCCAATATTTAATGTAACTGTTAGCCGGGACAAAATTAACCTTTTGGGAATTCAGTGTTCTTCAGTTGAGAGAGGAGCTGTATTTGGCAAACTATTCCACATGCAGAATTACATAAGGATGTTGCAGTGAAGATGAGTGTTTTAGGGATGGGGCTGCAGTGGTTTTGAAATATTGGAGCTTGTATAGTCAAGATGGATGGATGGGGTGATTAATTTTCTCCCACTGGTCATATGCTTTGAACTGCAGGTTCTCCGTGTGTATCTCTCATATTTGAAGAAACTGGGGAGCCTACTTGGAGGACTAGAGGATGGTCCTCCTGATTCCTTTTCCCTTACTTTGTCCTTCATCTCTAACCTCCAGCAAGTTGTCACACCACTGCAGGAAAGACAGCAGAGGGGGATGCTGTTCTTTCACACTACCATTAGGGAGCTACAGGTATCTATGCCTTACAACTTGAACAACACAATTGCATGTGACATTCACACTCTGAAGATTGCTATCAAAAGAGATATGAGACACTCTATTTAAATGCCATTCCTTTACAACTTACACTTGGGAGTCTGTTGAGCTTTAAACAACCTATTAACTTATGGTCTTTTATTGACAGCAGTTGGATTTTCTCAGGCCCACAACACTTTCCCCTCCCCAGTACTAATTCAGTTTTTTAAAAAGTGATTTCTCTTTTTCTACTGTAATCACTACCCACATCATACAAACAGTTTAACTTGTTGAAAGCATCTTTTAACAATATTAGAGAGACTATCCCTGTATCCCTATTATTTCTTGTCAGTCAATTTAGATTCATAGTTCAGCATGTAACCTTTGTTTTACTTCTAGGAAAAGGCACCTGCTATTGACTGGCTGTCATGTCTCCAGGCTGTCTTCTATCCTATGCCAATGAACCTCTCTCAGCCAATTGCAGTGCATGACATGGATTATCTAAAAGGCATGTCACAGCTCATCAAACGATGGCACAAGGGAAGGTAGGAGTCAATATCTATGGTTGTACTTGTTCATGACTCAAGAAATACTAACTTCTGATACCATAAATTAAAGAGGTCTGTGGTATTAGAGGCTGCTGAATTCAGTAGTCTAAAAATTACGAGGCTGCTGTCTGTATTAACAGGTTTATCCAGGACTAAGGCATAGCATATATTCCCAATAGACTTGTACATGCATGCACCATATATGTACACACAACTAAATATATCTATGTGTGTCACACAGGTCAACAGAAATAGAACATAGTGCCTTTATTGGCACTCACCCATAGCACTCACACAAATATTTAGGAATAGCTTTTAGTAAGATAGGACAGATAGAGACCATGTGCAAGGCTCAGTCGGACAGATGTCCTGGCAAGCCACAAGTTTATGCTCAACCATTCCCTCTTACCACCTTTCCTTTCCATCATCTCCTGTGTGATCCCCCCACTCCACCACGATCCTTCCCTTTCCCTGCCTTTGGTCCTTCCCATAAAGATCTCATAGTAAGTCTCACAGCATCCCACAAACCCCTCAGAATATTCTAGAATAAGTTTCTCCAATCCTAAAAATGCTCTTTCTCCTGCTTCCCATAAAGAATCCTGTGCCCCAGCAGTCAATTATTCCTTGAGTCTTCATGGTGTTCTGAGAAGAGAGTTTCTTTGGTTGAGTAATATCAAATCATCCTTCTTTGATAGCCCCAGGTGTAGCTCTTTCAGAGTACTTTGTTGTCATTGTTCAGGTTACTAGGGTTCCCCTGCTTCAATTTATTCCTCTGACACTTGCCACACCTCTGTGTTTATAGTGACCGGCCTTCAATCTTCAGTCTTTTAAAATGTCATTTTCCTGCAGGGTCCTTCACATATATATGATGGTTTGTCTGGTTGGGAATCTCTCCCCAGCCCTTGACAGTCGATTCCAAGATGCACACCTGGAGCTATCTAAGATTCTTCATGGAAAAATGGGATCTAGAATCGTGAGTTAGCCTTTAACCATCTTCAGCCTCCCCAGCAGCTGAACACCCTAGGACATGCCTTCTAGATGTTCCCTTGATGCCTTGTCTGGATCTGGGGAGGAAAACTACTCTCACTAGGCCATTAAATGCTTTCTTTTTCTCAAAGTAATGTGGGGGTTGACATGGCACACAAAACTTTCAAGAGCTAAGTGCACTGACTGTATCATAGGGTAGGGAACAATAAATATATATATGATCACCTTCTATGTATTTGTCTCATCTAGCATATGAATCTTCATCTTGTGTGAAACTGGAGTAAATCATAAGGAAATAAATGTTTTACTTGATTAATTATGTCTGGTGTAGCTTAAATGGAACTACATTTCTTACCATTCACTGCTGTCATTTTTAGATAGCAGTGTATCTGCTGGCTGCATGTTTACAAATATTTTTACCATTTTCCTATCTCTTCATCCTCACTCTCACGCGTCTCTGTTTCTCTTTGTTCTTACAGATTCCAACTGAACGCTGGAGGAAGTGCTTGACTGATACCAGCTCTTTCTTTGAGCCAGTTCTAGGGCAAATGTTTGTACAAGAAATTTTCCCTCAGCAGACCAAGAAACATGTAGGTATTCATCCTCTTAACCCACAAGCAGAGCTCAGCTTCATCCCTTTCTTTTTTTGACATGCTAATTTAAGACCACATCAAGGCAGTAAAATCACGGGTAGGTTTCATACCTTTTTATGTATTCCTGTGCTTATGTACTTTGCCTCCTTTTTTGGGAATGAAAGATGTCAGAACAAGACATTGCTGTCATTGCTAGAATAGTTAATATCAAAATAACGGTTATGATGTTTATCTCAACTGTTAGCAATGTTGTGTGTGCAGCACCAATACTTACGACAGCCCTACAAATGCATGCAATCTCAGTGAGCTTCCTGGAATTAACAGTATTTTTCACCAGTCTGACATATTTAAATAAGATTTTCAGTTGCAAAGCCATTAAACAATAGCAGTCATATGACCAGTTGTACAGAAACAAAAAAATGCCAAAACATTCTGAGTGGATCTACCATAAAAGGAGCACCTGCCTGCTGTGTGGAAAAGATTTTTTTTTTTTATGATCAGAGTTGCTTTTTTCTTTTGAGGAACAAGGTTTTATAAAGAGTTTGCAGTGTATAAAGGGACAAGAGTAAATAATCCCAAGAAAAGTTAATGGGAAAACTTAAGACTGTGTAGTGAAGCACAAAGCTGAATGAACAAAACATAATTTTGTGAAGGAGAGACTTAGATTAACTTTGGAAATGGAGACATCAGCATGAAATACTTGTGGAAACTGAATTTTCATTTCAGTCAAGAAACGGGGTGATCATTTGGTCCATTCCTGTCCCAACAGGGATTGAATGAAAAATAACTGTTTCTTTCTTAGTTACTGTGAGGAGCAAGATGAAAAGGTATGTGGGAAAGAATGGTGAGCCCTGTAAGGATCCACTGGTGCCAAATAACTTAAGCCTAAATCATTTTAGAAATGGAAATCTCCTTTCATCACAAGAAGATAAATTTTCCCCCAATTATTCTGTGGTTGAATTCCTGCAACATGGGAAGATGGTAGCTAAGCTTAAGCAGTATTTTTCTGCAGTTCTGACTTCACCTTCTTTTCTTCATTGCAGGCTGAGCAGATGTTCTCTGAGATCCAAAATGCCCTCTGTGACCAACTGGATCAGTTGGAGTGGATGGATGAACAGACTCGCCAAGAAGCTAAAGTCTTGGTGCGTGCAGAAGGCAGACATTACTGAAGCCTTTCTTTCCCTGAAGCCTTTGGAGAAGGAATGGAAGGGGCCTGCACCTTCACATATTCCAACCTGCTTCTGTAGGCACACAATCTTAAATAGATGTGTAACACACTGAAAATTGTAGGTGGTTTTCTAAGTGCCATAACACATGTAATCATATATTGATGTGTAAGCATAGAAAGGCTCAGTGTTTGTTTGTCTGTGGATACTCTGAATTAATTGCATTGAGATACAATTCAGTTTTACACACTTGGAGAGGTTAAAAGCTATAAAGCTGACTGCCAGAAAATGATGTTATAAAGAAAGAGAAGAGTAGAACAACATCAGGCCTAAGGCCATTCACATAAGAAAGCAGAGTAGAAAGAGATGTCTTCTTGAAATAGAGTAGCGGTCATTTTGAAGGGCTGGTTCACAGGTTATATTTAGGTTGTTTAGAAATAGAGTTTATAAAGGACTTCTAGAATGTAAAGCCTCTTATTGGTCATGTTTATTTTTGTTTGTTTGTTTGTTTCTTATTTTAGGTTTCCAAACTACAAGTAGAGATTGGCTACCCAGCTCACATACTCCAGATTGCCAAAGTGAACCTGGAATACCAGAATGTGAGCTATATAATGTAAACATGCCTGCCTCATTTTTGGCAGTTTACCTGTGTCAACTGTTATCTTGTCTGCTACTAAAAGAGGCTATGACTTCTGATGCAATGCACATTCACTACTGTTCATTTTCTGAGAAAATACAGGCCCAGAGAACCTTTATCTATTGCTTCTCTATTGTTGCCTATGCTGTCTCCTATTTAGCGTGGCTAGCCTGATAGAGATTGGTTGTGACCTGCTTGCATGTTCTGTTTGGCCTGGTGATGACATTCCTGTCATATCTTAAATTGAAGGTCTTTAGAACCAGGAGAGTAAAACCCACAAGTATTCCATTGGTTTGTCTTTTGATGAACCCTTGCTTATGCCCTATGGCAGTCACGTTACCTGTCTCTTCCCTCAGTTGGAGATAAATGAAGACACTTTTTTCCTCAATGTGGTGGCTTGCTTGAAAGTACTGAGGGAAAATTCCTACTTGAAACTCCTTCAGCATCACTCACAGGATAAGTAAGTGTCAGACACTAAAAAATATAAGAGAATCACACACTTGTGGGCTAACTGAAGTGGGAAGGGACCTGTGAAGATCACCTAGTCCAACCTTCCTGCTCAAAGAAGGATCAGCTAGAGCAGGTCACTCAGGACTGTGTCCAATTGCATGTCTATATTTGTCTTTTACTGGGGAAAAAGGGGGAGGGCAAGCAAGGGCAGGGAGGCAGAACCGGACACAGTGCTTCCAGGTGTGGTTTCACCAGTGCCCACTATGTCCCTTAGCAGAGCATCATCACCTCTTGATCTGCCAGTGACGCTTCTCCTAATGCAAGACAAGATGCTGTTGTCCTTCTTTACGGCATGGCTGCATTGCTGCATCCTGCTTAAAAATAGCCTTGAATCTGGCAGTCTGTCTTGTATTCAGCCTGAGCTCATGCTACCAAAAAAACTCACTGATGTGGGGGGAGCCCCAGACCCTTGAAAAAAGAAACATTTTGCCCATCAGTCCTTGAGAAAGAGGGACAGCTGAATCTCCTGGACTTAGCAACAAAGCAAACAACACTGTGATGACATGAATGATGGCAGGGTCACCTCAAAAGCAGGACATAGGATCCTTCAGAAGGCAGGCAGCATTGACAGGCATGCTTGGGACCTTACACTGCCAGAAGAGTATTCTGTGCGGGACTTCACAGAAGGTTACTAATCCTGACTTGACAGGGAAGTTATGAGGGTGAATCCCTTAATGTGTATGAAAGCTAAGTTACTAGCTCTCACTATCTGTAAATAAGTGAAGGTTTATTTCAAACACCTTGAAATCTAGGTAATGTGAATTTTGTAATTTGCTGCTGCTGTATGGACAGCTGTACTGAGCAGACAATTTTGCAAGCCCAGGGGAGATAGGAGATATGGAGTGAATACATTACTTTGTTTCTCTTTTTCTGCTTCTAGATGGCGTGTCCCCCCTTGGTCTGTGAATTCATACTACTCAATAAGGCACCACATGGCAGTTTTTCCTGCTGGAATGTTCCGCAGTCCTTTTTTCCACATGGAGTTTCCCAGGTATGGAGGGGCTGCAAATGTGGACGCTGAATGTAGACTCTTGGCTTCACCATATTCCAGGAACAATCTTAATGGGTCTGCCTTTAACCTCTTTCTTACTGCATCCTAGAAAGACACAGTAAAGGGGGTAAAGACCAGGTTTTTCTAAAGCAAGATGGATTGGAAAGCATGTGATTATTGAATTAGAATCTAGGTGAAACTAAGCTAAGCCAAATATATTACTCCAGAGCAAAGAGGCAGAAGTCTCATGTAGGTTAACTGCAAAGAAGACATTTCACCTTTGCCTCTCATTTTCTACATTCCAAGAACTGAAATCTAACCCGTAGAAATCTAACCCAGAGAAAATAGAAGCCTCACAGAGCAACTTCTTATTAGAAGTATTTTTCAAATGGATCAAACACAGCTGTTCTCTTCCTTTTCTTAAAAAGAAATCTTCTTTAATAAACAAATACATTTTAAATTCTGAGTTTTCCCCTGCAACAATGATACTTCTGTAGACCATACTCTTACAGTTGGGTTCCTTCATCATATGGAACAGATCTGTTAAGCAATTTTTCTGATACTAAAAGCACTTAAAACAGTGCCCTTTTTTGCACTGTAGTATGTGTACTTCTCCTAATGCTGTTGCACTGAAAGATAAACTTACACTGTGGTGAGAGGCTGATGTTTGAAAGAAATGTGTAAAGTAGTTATTTTCTCCACTAGTAATTATTTTTCTACTACTAGTTGTATGACATCTTCTAGTGTTTGCAATATTTCATGAATTGATTATAGTATGAAGAGCAGGACACCTTAACAGTAGAATGAAAAAAAAAAATTCCAGTGGTATGGGCTGTCACCATATTCTTCCTCTCTGAAAAAGTTTACAGCTTCTTATTCCTTTTACATTCAGTGTTAGTAAAATATATTTTTCTCACTGTCATCCCAGTTGATTAGACTGATAAGTCAAACTTGATCAGCTTTTGGTGAGTTGGCACAGTAGCATTATCTCAGATGATGCTCCAAATTTTAAACTTTAGTGACAAAGCCAATTCAGATGACTGTGATGATAATTTTTAAAGTAAGTCAAAATCAAAGCAGTACAACTATTATAGAATGACAGAATCATAGAATGGTTTGGTTTGGAAGGGACCGTTAAAGTTATCTAGTCCAACCTCCCTGCCATAGGCAGGGACATCTTTCACTAGATCAGGTTGCTCAAAGCCCCATCCAACCTGACCACTACCACTTCCAACGAGGAGGCATCCACAACTTCTCTGGGCAACAATTACAAGTTGTCAGCTATAGAGCTTCTGAAAGAGCAGTTCAAAGAGAAAATGAGTTGTTCTGTTCTTGTCACTTCCTACTGAGTTTCCAGTGATGTAATAATGATCTACTACAATCTTTTCATGCTTCAGCAGCATTAATCAGTGCTTGTAGAGAAAGAATGACCCCATCATTTCATATTATGGAAATGCATTTTGAATGTAGTCTTGTGTGACTATTTATAAATGTATTGCATTGAATCATAGAAATTCTGATTGGAAAGAACTGCTGGAGGTCTCTAGTACAACCTCTTGCTTATAGTGAGATCACCAATGCTAGACCAGACTAACTGTGGTCAAACCTTCATGATTTTAACTTGCTTTGCCAGTTTAATGTATAATTTTTCACTAGACTATTGTTGTAAGATTGCTTCTCCAACCATCCTGCTTTTCTATGATTACCATTGCAGCTTACTGTTTGTGCAGCAGTTCAGCCAGTAGTGGGTAAACAAGGACATATCTCAACAACAATGCATGTCATTAGAGTTAATAAAGGCAGAATCTCATTCACAGATCATTATTATGGCTTATTAGGTATGAATACTTTAGTGCAAGCCCATAGTACACTTTTAAGCACTGGTAGAGTAATTTGAACTTGTATTTGCATTTTTACAGAGTGTGCCACATCTGAAAGAAAATAAATAGAAAGTGCTTCTGTGTGCTCTCAGAGTAGAATGCTCCTGTGCAGCCCACAGTTGTTCTCAGTGGCTATAAAGAATGTTCACCTGCCCTCTATTTTCTTTACAAAGCACTCTTTTCATGTTGGCTTTTCAGTGCTGTGAACTTTGGAGCTGTCGGGGTCTTCATGGCACATGAACTTCTTCACACATTCTATGGTTACGGTGGGTACTGGCTGTGGTATCTTTTTTGACTCTTCTCGGTTCCCACTGGTATTTTCCCTCAGACAATCTTAAGTCCTGGTCCCTGTATCAGTGTATGCATATATTATGAAGGTAGATGAAGCTAAGGAAAAGCCACTCCAGACGATGCTGACTACTAAGAAGACTTAGTGATTAATATGAGGAATACAGATGAATGTCAGAAATACCTTTAGTTTCTGCGACATCTTTTTTTTTCCCCACAGTGCTGCCTGGGGGCTGTCCTATGTGCAACAGGAGTGTGCTAGAGAAATCTATAGACTGCTTGGTTGAACAGTATGAAAGCTATGGCTTTAATGTCAATGGTACTTTTACACTGTTGGAGAATACAGCTGACACTGGAGGGCTCATCATCGCTTACCAGGTATTGTAATCTACTTACTTCTCTAGTCTCATAGTCTCACCACACAACCACCATGTCATAAGATTGCTCTGCTGCATCCCTCTCCTACATGCTGCTCCAGTTCTGGATTTCTTGCATGCTTGTGCCACTGCAACATGTACCCTGCATGTCCTCTACTATTCCACACACAGGTTCCTCACAAAGCATTGCTCTTAAACTCACTACTTCCATGTAAGACCACTTCTCCCCTTCACCAGTTCTGAGGTGGGACTTTCTTTACTTCCCCATTTATGTCATGTATACAAAGACATGTTATTATTTATATGTTTATGTTATACCTGAGGAACTAAGCTGAGACATAAACCAGAATTCTGTGTGTTGGTAAAATGACACCACAATGGTATGTTTTCAGCAATAATTTAGTCTGGAGATAATTTTTTTATTTCCTTGTACAGTAGTTCAGCAGTTTAATTAATTACTAAGTGCAGGGTGCTCTGAAATCTCTAGGTCTCGGATGGTACTTGTTGCATTCTTGCATGGAGAATGGCGGGAGGTAGAAAGTCTTTCAATTTTTATTCAAATATTTGTGACTTTCATTGAAAGTCATTTTCTATCATAGTGCAGTCACCACATCTTTTCTTACGAAGATATGTAGTGTCTGAAGTGGGATGCAAAGGAGTTACATTATTCTCCCATCTTAGAGTTATTAGGGGCATGGCCAGCAGCAGGGAGCCCCAGAGTGAGGCCAAAGAGATAAAAACATGCTAATTTATTTTATATATATATTAGATTGATATATTTTACTGACAGAAGACATGGTTTTGGGACATTACCTGAAGGGAGATTTATTCATTTTCTCTCTCCACAGGCCTATAAGAATTGGCTGAAAAAGCACAAAGAAGAGAAGGATTTACCTAAGATTGGACTGTCACACGACCAGCTTTTCTACCTCAGTTTTGCTCATGTAATGAATTCTAGGCTAGTCATGTGTCTCTCTCACTCTCCATTGTCTTCCACATTATTACAGTTTGTCTTTCTCTTTATTGAATGATTTTTCCCCCTCTTCACAGGACTAGGAATGACTGATATTTCTGGGAGATCCAGATTCTTATTTAGAAACCTAGAATTCACGTACAGGGCTCCTAACCTGCTATGGATCACAAAGCCAACAAAAGGCCTATCTGCAAATGTATCTTTTACAAAGCTCTGATATCTAGCAAAATTAAGTTGTAGCAGAAATTTGTGTCAGGGAAAGAGTGCTTCACTGACAGCTTCTGAGTACTTTTTCGCTGTTGTGAGCAAGCTTACACATGGAAAGTGGAATTTTACTGGAAAAGGCACATGTTTCTCCATCTCTTTCTTCACCTGCCTCTGTCAATGGTGAAAAACTAGATATCCTGTCATTCTGAGTGACTGATAGTGAAAAGAAAGTTTTGAATGTTACTTAGAGATAAAAAACTAGAAGTACATGCACACATAGTTTGAGATTTCTGTTGCAACCTGGTTTAAGGATTTGTGCAGAATTGTCCAGTTGTGTGCAGAGTTATGCAGATCCTTAATGATAGATCATGGGATTTCTGTGCTCAGAAAAGTCACATCCTTATAAGCCCCTGTAATTATGCAAAGGGAAAAGTTCTGTGCATGTATTGACATTAGGTCAGGGCAGTGTGTCGAAAAGCAATTCTGAAATCACAGATCATTGGGTCTTGGGGACAAGATTTGCATTTCAGAGGCTATCTGGAAGCTACTGGAGTATTTGTGAATGAATAAAGACTGAAATCACAAGAGTGAAGACTTGGATTGCCAGTTTAACACCAGTAAAGTCACATAACCTTCCTCCAGTCTCTCAAGAAGTAATGGGATGTTGTGCAAGTGCTCTCCTTTCTTGATGAGCACTCATTGCTTTTGCTTGAGAAGCTGAATCTATAGACTGAGACTACATCTATACCATCATTTTCGATGGAGTCCAAGGTTGCATGAGCCTAAATTCCAAAGTGGTCTAAATTCCAAGTGTTTTGGTCTACACAATATAGAAAAAGAGCAAATGGCTTGTCAGATAAGGAAATTAGAACAGAGAATTTTAGGGAAAGGGAAAACAGTCAAAAATTGTAGTGGTGAAAGGAAAGATCTGAACGCTGTTGGCACTCATGTGTTTCCTTGTTTACTCCAGCAGCCTCAGTTACATGTGCAAAGGCATGAGAAGACTTAAATCTTGTTCACATGAGGACTTTCAGCCAAACTGACTTCTCTGTTCTGCTTTCTTTCAGGCAATGTGTGGATATCAGGATCCTGAGAAACTGCAGTCTTCCCTGAACACAGATCCACACAGTCCCTTGCCACTTCGTGTCCGTGGGCCTGTCAGCAATAGTCAGGACTTTGCCAAGCACTTCCACTGTTCCAGTGGATCCCCAATGAACCCAGATAACAAATGCCACATCTGGTAATGTGCATGGAAAAGGAGGAAAAGAGCTATGACTCCAGGGAGAGGAAGGCCTGACCCATGAAAGTATGACCATCTTCTCAGGGCCTCTAGGGTGACACGGTGCTCTTAATCACTCTTCTACTTTCCCTTTCTTGTTATCCTTTCCTCAACAGTTGATGGTAGCAAAATTCTTGAACTGAGCTCATAAGGGAAGAGGGTCACCAGCTGCTCTCAGCACTTTGTCCCAGATGTGACAACTCTGGAGTTGAGCAAGTCCTAAGGTAGCAATATGACTAGCCGGTCTCTAGTAGGCAACAACTTCTGAGGAGCTGTAAACAGAAGGACTGTTACATTATTGGTCCCTTTGTTCAGTGCATTTGCCTGTCTACTCCAGCAGCCATACACTCATGTTGAATGGACAAGGCAGTAAGCTGGAGCTCTAATATTTATTTATATAAGATTGGTTCTTAGGGAAATTGTTTTAGTTACTATGGAAACCACACATGTAAGTCACCAAAGAAGGAAGAATCCTCTTCTTCTGCCAATAAATGGAGATAGGTACTAGGAAAGACAGTGGCTCCAGCTTTTACCCAGAGGCTCCAGCTTCTAGGCTGAAAGATAAGCCACTTAATAATGAAAGTTACTGAAGATCTTCCCTGCCTGTTTTTCTTTCATCAGTAAAACTCATAAGAGACAAAAGAGGAAAGCATCCCCATTAGTGGAAGGGGGGTTGGGGGCTGAGAACAGATTATCTTTCTTCTTTCTTTCTTTTTCAACAAGATTCTCTATTTAGGATTGAACGTATGATTGAGTGTGGAATATGGGATAGTCACAAGGGTTTCTAGAAGTCTCTGAAGTCTGAACAATTAGAATTTCAAGAACTTCTTTGGATCCTGAACCTGGTTCTTTCATCTCAAAAAGTTCTCTCATCCCTACATTTGTAAATATTTACCATCCAAACAGAGCAGTAGAGCTGTTGTAGGATTTTACTTTCTACTTGAAATTGAATTTTAGGTGTTAATTTACTTTAGAGGAAAAAAGAGAGTAAGAAGTAATATATTTTAGGGTAGAAAGAGAAATGCTTAAAGCACATTCTTAAGAGCAACCTAATAATTACGTCAATTTCAGGTTCTGATAATTAGAAAATTCATACCAATGTTGTAGACTTTACCAGAGTTGATACATATACAAAATACTCCTACCTTTTGCATCCTCTTCAAACTGTTCTTGATTGTGGGAGCATTTTTTTTCACTTGTTATATTGGCTGCCTGGGGATTGTTTGTGGAATGCAAGTGGAAAGATCCCTTGTCAATATAAGCATTGTAAAAATTTTGAAAATCCTAATAACTGTGGTAATCATTTCCAAGTACTGACCAGTGCAGCAAAATCTTTTCCAAGAACAGACTGCTCATATTTTGTTTTAATTAAATAAAATATTAATTAAGTGTTTGATTCAGAGAAAAAAATTGCTTTGATGGCAAACTCTTTATGACTAGGCCTGTTTCTTTTTTTCTGTGTTTGTACTGTTCCTAGCATGACTGGAGTTCTTACCTGAATTTCAAGTAATAAATAATAATACCTTGAAATAATTTATTTGCCCATCATAAAAAATAACAAAATTTGGCTTGTGCTTATCTTTAACATTTTTAAAGTGTATACTCTTCCTTCGTTTAATCAATTTTGTCCTAGCAATGTGTCCAGACTGTCTTTCTTTTAGATGCTAATAACATTTAACATTGTACCAGACCTTCTGTTTGATACAGAAGTTATTTCAGTGTATTGAGACTACTTAGCTTCTTTGTTTGTGATATATAGAAAAAGGAACAGCCATTGACAGTCTGCATTTTGAGGAGTCTGTAAGTTTTCTTGTAACTATTTTTGTTAAGTGTGTGGGGGGAACAGTTCCCTGGAATTTGTATTTTTTTCTTGTTCTTACAGTATGTGCCAAATCGATGAATATTCTGTTTAAAAGACAGGGTCACCCTTACAGTTGGTAGGTTGAATCATTTCTAGTTTATTACTAACTGTGATGTTTTTACACAACATACAGAAAGTGCAAGAAGGACGATCTGGCTTAGAAAAAAATTGTATGAGTCTTGAACTGACAATTTGTGTTTTGCAAGTAGAGAAGGTAACACTTTCAATATGTGCACAAGATCCTCACCCTTGCCCTCAGTGCTGCAGGTTCCCTGGGATGTTGTTGGTGAAGATATGTCATGCTGCATGGGTGGATGTTCAAATTGTTATAATCCACAACTGTAGAAATTATTTCATGCTTTATACCACACATAAAAAAAAGAGCACAACACTGCCGGTGTTCAGTAAAATAGCCAAATCCAATGGCAGATCCATCACCGCTGAATTCGTCAGTCTCTGTGAGTCCTCATGCTGCACCATGTTGATAACCTCCATTTCTTCCCCTGTTGATGAGGCCACAAATGTTTCCTCCATTTGCTCCCAGCCTATAATCAGGGGTGAGTGGGGACAACGTAAGCTTTCTTCTTGTTCTCTTCTTTCATACTTGGATTCTTTTCACTTTGCTTCCCTCCCTCTTTTCTCTCCCTGCTTTCTAAACTTTCAACTCCCTTCCACCCTTACCATGTGTCCATTTTTTCCTTCATTCTAAGCAAGTTTTTCATTCATACCCCTTCCCCACTAATTTCTTAACACACTTCCTGCCTGACTGTTGGCTGTCTTGCTTTCTATCTTCCCAGGCTGACTCCATTTCTTAGACTTGTTTTCCCTGAATTGCTGCATTTTGATTGTTTCCTGGATGTGCTGTGACAATACCTCATTTTTCTTCCCCAATTTCATTGCTGCATGATGGACAGGAGACAAGTATCCAGTAGAGCAAAGAGCCAGAAGAGAAAAAAGAAGCATGGCTCAGACACTCCCCAGGAAACAGTATTTGAATGACCAACACATCAGAAGCCCTAATTAATTTTTTTTTTAAGAGGGACCTATTGTCAGCTTTAGAGGAACTGAACACTTCAGAAAAGGTGCCAGATCTTAAAATGAGCCACAGCTCCTAAGATAGGAAATCAGGGGAAGCCATTGCCTTTTCTAGTGCACAGCCAGTCACCTTTTTTCAGGAATTGGGGGTAGTGATTACTGACTTGTCACAGGGTAATTTCAGTTGTTTTAGATATTGCTCTCTCAAGCAGTAGTCTGATTTTTAGAGGGAGTTGTGTCTTAGAAACAATTGCTTCTTATTGCAGGTAGGATCTTCTAAGAATTTATCTTATACTTAAAAGTTTTAACTCTTGCCTGTAATATTTTTACAGGATTTCTGTATTCCTGGTTCCACCACACTCTGAGAAAGCTTGGCTTGGAACAAATGGCCTGCCTCCTTATGGCTCTATTTTGAGAAACCACCAGTTTCTGGGCAACGAACTTTATTATTAGACTACATTTCATTGAGTAAGGAATTACTTAATTTCATTAAGTAGGAGAGGTAGCACAAGAAAGACTGCAACCACAGCGGCAAAAGTGACTGTCTCCGAAAATCAGTAACAGACAAGTACAGAGTGCTATGAAATATTCAAATAAGCACAATGCTTGTGTGAATAAGAGAGTTCCTGCCTGAAAAAGCCCTTTTGAAATATTTTTTTTCAGAAATCACTTTCTTCTCATTATCCATCCTTTGTGCTGTCTTCTTTTTCTCCTTTCCTGTACTTTCATGTTATAAGAGTCATCCCAGATTAATTATTTTTTCTTTTCAGGGCCATGACTGCAGTAATAGGCCTTAATGGCCCTTACCAGTCTAAACTGGAGCCTTCACTCCCATCCTCTATCCATGGGTCCAGGAGCTTCATTGAAGCTCTGACCTGGCCTTGCAGTCTCCACTGCAAGTATACCTATTTCGAGCTCTAGCTCCATCACAGCTGTGCCTGGCTATGGACCTTGTTATTCTGGATCTTGACCTACAAATTGACTTCCTGGTTTGACCTTGAATATGGCTTATCACTATGGACTTGCCTGGCAGTCATGGGACTGTGTCTGACCCTGGTTTCTCTCATTCGATCTGACCCTGGCCCTGGCTTGCTGACTTTTATTCCTGGCTTGACTTTGAGCCTATCTCATGATTATGCACTTACCTGATGATCTGCGTTCTTGACCTATCCATACCTATAACTACCTAACTACCCTCCCCAGGCCTGCCTTGCTTGCCTTTCTGAGAGGCTGTGCGGACTGGGCCCTGGCTGGTAAGGGCCCTTCCCTGCCAGCCTTGTTTAGCAGACCCTCGTCTGCTGGCTCCCTGTCCCTTAGCTGGAACTTGCTGCTCCCAGGAAGTTAACTTGGGCTTTATTGAGCACTGAGGTGAACACCATAGAGCTGGACCCACCACAAAGCAGGGCTGCTGATCTCTTCTGAAGGACCAGCCTGGTCCTGGGTTTTGCCCCCAGGATTCTGGGTGAAGTCTCCTGCTCTCCCAGATGCCCAGCCTCTGTTGTTCCCCATGGGTGGCCTGAACCTTTCGTTTCAAGCCCACTGAGTCTCCACTGTCCCTCATGGGCAACCTGATCTACACCCTTGTCCCCCATATGCCATCCTTATTTCCCAGTTTCTTATCCCTTTCCTGGCTCTTTACCGTTGGAAACTGCCCTATGGCATTCCATAGCAATTAAATTGATCTACAGCATGTCTCTTCTGAACCCAGGTCTCTGCAAGGTATGAGAGGGACCTGCTGAGAGGGGAGGCTGCAGTCGTCAGGGCCATGAGTGAACTGAGAGGCCTAAATGGCTCTGGCCAGTCTGAACTTGTGCCTCCTCCCACATCCCTTGCCCTCTTTAAGTGTAGGGCTGGGCAGTCACTGGGCTGTCTCTTATCTTGATTACCATCACTGTATCTGATCCTGACACTGACTGGCATTCCATCTTGAATGTGGACCTGCCACATCCTCATGGACTTCTCTGATGATCTCATCTGACCCTGACTACCTACCATCCCCAGGCCTGTCCTGCTTGTCCTGTTTTGGGCTGAGGGGACTGGGCCCTGCCAGGTGAGGACCCTGTCCTGTCAGCCTTGTTATCACACTCAGTGGCTGGCTCCCTATATTCTAGGGACCACGTGACTGTCATTGTCCCTTGAAAAGTACCTTCTTAGTCTTTCTCTGCTTTTGTCTTTGCAAAACCAAACTTCTATGTTCATAGTACATCTCATTTTCTGCCTTTATTTTCTCTCCAAGCCTCCTCTGTCTCATCCTCCCACTTCAACCCATCACCTCACCTGCTGGTGATCTGTTTCCCTCTTGCTGTCCATTCTTGGCTGTGTAAATCATGGTCTGGCTTTTCAGTGGTACGAAGGCATTAGAGAAGACTGGGCAGTAAGTGGCCAGGAACATAGCCAGCACATAGATGGTAAATCCCAGGGAAACCATCAGGGTTGGATTACCCCCAATTCAATTCTCCTGTCCAGCACAAGACACTTTTGGTCCTCACCCCTTTTAACTAATGAAGTCAGGATTTCCATAGTACCAGTCCTACCTGAGGCACACTGTGACATCACTGGACTCATCTGATATACAAGGTTGTTAGGCAGAAACACTGTGGACTTTGTGTCATATGTAGCTAACAACATTCTAAAGCATTAAAAGGTTTTGGGAATCTGTAAGAATATGTCTCCGCTCAAAGTTAAAAAGAAATAGAATGAAAGGGTTAGGATCATAACAATACGACACCACCTGATGTGAAAAATCCCATTTAATCCTGACCATTTCTGTAGCTCCCTCTTGCAAGTAGTACTCACAAGTAACTGAAACGGGACAAAAAATGTTTTATAACACTGGTGCAAGTAGAAAGGAAAGGAAAATGAGATGGCTTTCCCACTTCGATGCTTAACCATTTATTAGTATTTTGTGCTGTTTGGCTCACACAGCCTCTGTGAATAGAAATAAATTTGAAAAAAACAACAGTGGAATGGCAGGCATGTGTTTTTAAATGTCCTCTAGATGGAGATCTAACAACATCAATGCAGAAACCGCTCATCTTACAAAGCACCTATTCTGGGGGGGGAAACTCCCTCATGTCATTCACCCTTGCCATTCACTTTGCCAGACCAAATTTGGAAACCATGAAGCCTGGGAGACAATTTTCTATTTTCAAACTCATATTTAACCCCAACTATCGTTTGTTGTACCAAGTATCTTCCACACTTCCTGAATTTACATAAAATTTTATATTGCCATTGGCTTTCCCTTTTCCTTTTTTTTTCCTTTTCTTTTCTACTTTTAATAATGTTCTTTTTAGTGAACATTTTAACTCTTTTCTGAGATGCATAAAAAACTGTCTGGAATTTAGGCATGTCAGGAATTTAGCTTGTGAAATCGAGATAATAATTATCCCAGGCCTATGACAGTCACTACAGAAGTAAGCACATGCAAGGATATATACATTCTGATTTAGAGACCCTGAGGTTTCTAGACCTGGTGGTGGTCTCAGGTCATCTTTGTCTTGTTGTCCAAAGTGTTAAAGGATTTTTTTTTTCCAGCTAGTCTTCAGAAGATTTTACACTCAACCCAGAAAGTGCTGATTAAAAACAGAATTCAGGAACTTAGAAGATCAGCTTTCTCATAAATATTCATTGAGTGGTTGAATATTACATGGCTGTATAAATTTCTTATACACTGTCTCCTACTGAAGGTGTATAATAAGGAGTGAGATCAATATAGCAGGTATATGTAGCTATATAACACAGGAGAAAGACAGAAGTTTCAACAGATCTGAAGACAGAGTACATTGGACAGAGTAAGAGGGAGTGGGACAGGAACGTGGAATTTTCAGTCCTGCAATACAACAAGTAAAGCAACTTAGAGGGGCATATTCGTTACAGAGATATCTGGATCTAAAGGAATCTGTACCCAATTCAGCATAAGATTGTATATCAAAGGTGTTCTGCATTCCTCAAATGGAGTGTGAAATACTTTCAAGTCCTCACTTGCACCCCTGAAATTCTTTAACCCAAAGTCGGTAAACAGATGCCAGATGTGGATACTCATGCTACTGCTGAGGTCATGGTGACATATTCATTCTGGCATAAGTCCAGGCTCCTGCCTCAGCAAGTAATCCTGCCACAGGATGCTTGCTCCTACATCTTTTCCTAGTGCTAACACTAGTGTTGGTATGGCTCAGTTAAAGAAGCGTTTTTGTTGAGAAAACTTTTAAATACAGGTTTTATTAGGTCACTTTTCTAATGGATGAGTTTTGGACCCAACTAACTGTGCAATCACAGGCATACTAGTCTGCAGCTAGGCAGTAAAAACAAATGATTGAGGTGGGACAGAGGAAGGCTAGGCTGCCCTTTACTGAGTGCTGGACACTGCTAATAGAGTGACTGTACAATTCTTGCTTGAGTTCGAAGAGTTTGGACTCTTTTCCTTCATTTGTGCTTACACATGTTCACCAGAAAAGAATGTGTGATAAAAATAGGAAAGAGACATACTAATATGATGTATTATTCAAGCTAATAGCAGTGTTCCTTAAACACAGCTCCATGGCTGAAGAGTTCATAAAATCAAAATGCAAAATTCTATTTAAAAAAAAAGAAAAAAAGATGGAGAACAGAACCAGACTGTCTAACAAATGGGGTTTTACTTAGTGTGGCAGACGGTATTAGTACGATACTCAGCTGTCCATCTTAGACCTTGTATGCATATTTATCTGGATGTTCTCTGTTACAGTGTTTTGTATGTGTGATAATTTCAATTTGTATGCATTCAGCACAAGAAAGATAGAGTAAATAAACTTTGAAAGAATTAAACTAATATTGACTTTTCTTTCCACTTAATCTCTGGTCCCAGAATTAAATCACACTTTGTCAGCACTGCTACTCCATGTGGAGGCAAATATTGCTCTACATTATACAAATCTAAATTTAATAGATTAATTAAACTGATTTGCTTAAAAAGTTGTTGGATATTGTTCCTAGGTTGGACATAGTTTGAAATGAATCTTTTTGTGCTTGGACTTCTCTGGCCTGCACTCTAGAAGGTTAACATAAATTCCTGCTTCTGAAGAGGACTGACTTCCACTCAACAATATCACTCCACATGAACTTGCCCTTTTCTGGGATCCTCACGGTTGTTTCTGCTTCTTGTCACACTGACTGCACTGGACAACAGATTCTTACTGCAGGCTGTGCTTTTCTACTCAGACCAAGAGATGCAGGTGCATTTCTGTAGCCAATGGAGAGGATTTCTTAGCGTAGTCCAAAGGACTGCCCTTGGACTCCTCTGAATTAGAGGCTCTGAGGTAGTAAAGATCAGTGGATATGGATTCGCTGTCCATACTGTGGATGCAGAGTGATGGGCAATGAGCAGCCTATGAGAGAGATGAGTACATTGAAACAATTGGATAAATTAGAGTGACAGCAATAATTTCTCTTTCTAGGGATTCTGACTCATTATTTCATGTCAATCTGCTTGAGGGTAGGAAAGCTCTGCAGAGGGATTTGGAAAGGCTGGAGCAATGGGCTGAGGTCAATTGTACGAGGTTTAACAAAGCCAAGTGCCAGGTCATGCACTTTGGTCACAACAACACCCAGAAATGATACAGGCTTGGGCAGGAGTGGCTGGAAAGCTGCCTGGTGGAAAAGGACCTGGGGGTGTTGGTCAACAGCCGGCTGAACATGAACCAGCAGTGTGCCCAGGTGGCCAAGAGGGCCAACAGCATCCTGGCCTGTATCAGAAATGGTGTGACCAGCAGGAGTAGGGAGGTGATCATGCCCCTGTACTCGGCACTTGTGAGACCGCACCTTGAGTACTGTGCCCAGTTCTGGGCACCACAGTACAAGAAGGACATTGAGGTGCTGGAGTGGGTCCAGAGAAGGGCAGTGAAGCTGGTGAGGGGTCTGGAAAGCATGCCTTATGAAGAGTGGCTGAGGGAACTGGGGTTGTTTAGTCTAGAGAAGAGGAGACTGAGAGGAGACCTGATTTCTCTCTACAGCTACCTCAAAGGAGGTTGCAGGTAGGCTGGTGTTGATCTCTTCTCCCAAATTACTAATGATAGGATGAGAGGAAATGGCCTCAAGTTGTGTCAGGGGAGGTTTAGATTAGATATTAGGAAGAAATTCTTTACTGAGAGAGTGGTTGGGCACTGGAACAGACTGCTCAGGGAGGTGGTGGAGTCACCATCCCTGGAGGTGTTTAAAAAATGAGTAGATGTAGCACCTGAGGCTATGGTCTAGTGGCTAGAGAGATGTTAGGATGAAGGTTGGACTCGATGATCCTAGAGGTCCTTTCCAACCATAATGATTCTATGATTCCTCCCTTAGGTAATTCTACAACATAACAACAGTGTGAGGTGCAAAGACAATGAAAATATCCAAGCGAGCACATTGGCCAGTGATTTCAGATTGGGCTGGGGGAGGGGGATAAGACAAACTAGTTAATGTATGCTTTCTCCCACATCAGGTTGAAGGAGCTGGTGCATGAAATCTAGTAAAGCAACTCTCCGGTCCAGTGAAGCACAGGACAATTGGCAGCACCAGGAAGGTTATCACTGTCTGCATCAGATGACTCTCCCATGTGAGGTCAAAACCCCATTGGATTTGTAATAAGGAGGTGGAGGAGGCTGTAAAGTCATTCCCAAGATGGAGCAGTGAGGCCCTTGAGGCAAAAAAGAGCCAATGGAGGGAGGAAAGGAAATGGACTGAAAGATCCTAATCAGTGAATTTCTGCATCCTACCCCAAGGCCGTATTCCTCAGAGAACAGGATAGTGCCAAGCAACTAAAGGTGCACCCAATGGTTGATTTTGATACCATGATCAGAAAACTGATAAAGATTAAGAACTTGGGGATACTTCAGTCTGTAACCGGGACTCCAGAACATGACTTGAGAGCCCAGAACTACAAAAGCCAGGGAACAGGGAGAGGCAATGGCACAAGCAGAACTGTGTTAAGATCCCAGAGCAGAAATAAGTGGAGAGATGCAGGGCAGGACAGAGGGAATTGGCAGAGGTTTTTTTTGGGATCATAGAGTAGGAATGACTGGACACATGCAAGATGGTTCTGTATTATGGCTACTGATCTGATGTTGAGAGGAGTCAAAAAGTGCACTGCAAATTGAGAAACTAGTTCCCCTCCGGCAGACAGTTCTTTTTATTTTTCTGTCATCCTTATTATCCAAATAGTAACTAGTCTCCTGGAATCTGTTTTTCATGACTGTCACATACAATACACAGGAATTCATGCACTCTCCTTCTTTGCTTTCTCATGCAGCATTCACAGCTTCTAAGGTCATCACTACATGGAAAACTTAGGAAGAGCAGTGAAAAAGAGCAGAAACCTGTCTGGAATTTCAAAACATGGCCATTTTTTACCCCTAATATTGGATCCTGAAAATGAAAGTGTCTTGCTTCTTCTAACAGCAGATACCAGCAGTAAGGTTGTATCATCTCATGCAAGAGATTAAGATAACGTCCTTACTCCAGAGATTTCATCTATCTCAACATGACAAAGTAACAAGAAATAAAAAGCTCCTTAACTGGGAGTGACAATGGCCGATGATTATTTAAAAACACAACACAAATTGGATTTCCACTGAAGCAGTGGCTGTATTGTCACTTCTCATCATCTCCTTGTGGCATTTCTGTTTTCATCTGCTCTTGTCTTGATTGCTATTAGTTATTCAAAATAATTGCAGTGGAAGCATGTGCAAGATACAAAGTGTGAATCAAACCTGTATCAAACCTAGTCTTCTTTGATAGCAAGGCAAAAAGGTCATGTCCAGGATGCAATCCATCCCAACCAGCTCAAACAGCTGTACTAGGGCAGGATAAATTACTTTTTATGCTAACTCTGACTTAAATAATTTTAAAATATCTAGATTTAAGTGAGGGAAGCACCCCTGCTTGTATTTTGAAGAAAGTGAATTCAGGTAAGACAGAAAGCTCACAGCTGTGAGCCTCTAAATCAGACTACACCACTCCCTGCTGGCCCCTTCTTTTAAATACAGGATGAACCTGATGCCTTCATTAGCAGTATAGCCTATGGAGAGGAATCTTTAGCTGTTGACACACCTTTCTGTCTTGCCTGTCAAGCCTCACATCATATATCCAAATATCTTTATGGCCACTTCTCTATATGTTCAATAAATGCTGAAATCTCCTTTACAATGGTCTGTATGTTAAAACAAATGTTTGTTTTAAAGCATTTTAATGGTTTTTCTCTAATTTACTTCAAGCTACCCTGGCCAAATTTAGACACAAGGTAAAACATAAATGACTTCAAAAGAGTTTCAGCTTCTTACTATTTCAGAAAGTCACAGTTGTTAAGCAAGTTCTTAAGAAAATTAATAAACTATCTTTAAGATTATAAGAAACACAATCTGGGAAATTTTGTTTGCCTTCTGGTCTCTGAATATGCTTGTTTAATATTTTCAGGGTTCTTTTTTTAGTAATGAAATCTGGGAAGCCACTTTTTAAAAAGTTAGCAAAATTTAGGAACCCAATCCAATATGCACTGTAGGCTTCAAAGGTCTTTCTGCAGAAGGTGTTGCAGTGCTTGTATAATGCAAGTTATGTTCATTTCCCACAGAATCTGCATATATCCATCCCTCGTTTTTTTATTCAGCTTTTATGCTGTAGATATTAATGTTTTTCTTCATTTGTAAAGTGATCAAAGGCTTATGTGGGAAAAGATAACAATTTCATTATTTAATTAAGTGAATAAATATAATTAATCATCATTGTTTAATAAAAGAATGTATATAATTATGGCAAGAGAATGAGGCCTCCAAATGGGTGGAGGCTACATATACCCAGGGTTCTTGCAAATGACAATGTGAGGCAATTCTCTGTGTGGATGTGTTTATCAAAAGCACAGAAAAGAGGAATGGTATAGCTACTGTGGGAATGCAAAAGTCATTAGGTGCATTGTTAGGGTCTTGAATCCCTTTCTCCCCAGGCAAAACATTAGTGACATTGTTCTGAGATGTTTTCTTTATGAATGGGCAATTTTACAAGGTTCTGTCTTAATTTCTCTTGAACCTGTTTGAGAGTTGACCACATGATGCAACTATTCATTAGATAAGGTACACAAATCACTGCTGCAGTCTTCTTGCAGGCTGTAATTTGGTTTGGGGTAAATGAGGGCAGTACCATGATAAGATGGAGATACAAGATAATTAGGTAGTTTGTAAGAAAGACTATGATGGTTCACTGCTGTCAGAGGTGTTACTATGAACTGCCCCTGAAGCTGCACAATCTGTGTCATGCAACATATTTCAGTCATTCTTATTAGCAAGGAATATTTTGTATTAGAAGAAGGAAACAAAAAATTGTGTTTAAACAATTAAATATGATTATTAAGAAAATGAGTCTTTAATTCTTATTATTCTAGTCCTGTTTTCTAAGTAGCCAGTTTGAAAAGAAGTCAGTGGCAAAATAGCAATGGCTTCATTTGGAGTCAAGATTTTGCTTAAGTAGTATCTGCATATGTACTAGATAAGTGGAAGAATTACAAATAATCTTCAAGGTGTCTGACGTAGGTAGTTACACAATACAGTACCCTAGAAGTTTTAGAGTGGGGTTTTTTTTTGCTTTCAGTCTGATGAAACAAAACCAGTCGACCTAAAATTGAATGTTTCAATGTTATTTCTTGGTAAATTACTTGAATTGTGTAAACAGAGTCGTCTGGAGAGGGAGAGAGAAGTATTTGTGTCCCACTGTGAAGCATTTGGATTGAGAGGACTGTGTCAACAGACTGGACAAGTAATGGCTGCAGCTGCAAAGATACGATCTTAGATACTTTGCATTATCTACATCTTCTGTAATGTGCTTGACCTTCTCTTTATCTATTGTATGAAGCTCTTTTAAAATCAGGGCCCACCCTTTCACAGATATTCCTTCCAAAATGGGAATACATTGATAGTGCTAAGAAACGACATTTCCTCTCAACAATCCAAGTGAATGTGTTCTGAAAGTGTAGTTGTGGCAGAATCACTCCCTACTACCACAATACTGTCACGGTTTCTCAGAATTGCAACAGAGTGCAGAAGTTACCACAATGTACATTCTTCGCATAATACTCTTGATAATGTGATGCCCAATCTGTATTCTGATCTGTATGGTTTGGAATGTGAACCGTGCTCAACACTGAAGCATCTGAGCTCCGCTTCATATGAAGTTTCTTTGTATGTGTCTTGTAGGCTAGCCCTGGGAAACAAATCGTAGAAGTTGTTTTGAAGATTTTTGTTGTTATTGTTCCTTCTTTTTCCAAAGATAGCAGATTCATGAGGGGTTTTTGTGAAGATGAGCCCCAAAGGTGTGGAAGTTCAAATGCCTAATGCTTAGTAACCTATGTGACTGCCTCCTGATCTTCTTTTCATGGGAAATGACACCGTTAAAAGGTATACTGTTAGGGTTTTCTCCCCATTACTTCCTAGTTATAATATTTGTTGTTTTTATGTAACATAATGAATATGCTATTAACATAAAAAGTATTTTATATAGTTTCATAGGAAAGGATAATATTTCACACAGCATAGGCAATATTAAAGAATGGACACAAAAGATAAAATGGTAAAAATATTTGCTTCCTTGTAGTGAGAAGTATTCTTCAAATTTATGAATTATCTTTTATTAGCTTATAGAAGTTACTCCTGGTTTTTAAAGCCATTTGTTCATTTGGGTATGTTTTCAATATATATCACTCCTCTAGGGCAGATAGCTGTGCAAAAGCTCTGACCATTTAAATTATTTGGTGTTAAATTATCTTAGATTTTTTTCAGATTATCATCTCTCTATGTATTATTTAAAAATTAATCTCCCAGAGGTAATGCAAAAAAAGCAACAGTAGCTGAATGACTGCCCTAATTCATAGAGTCATCACCAAGATATCTTTAGGAAACACTCACCTTATAGCAGCATGTGAACTAAAAATGCAATTAAGAGTTTGTGTTCATCAAACTGTGGTGAAGAAAACAGTAGATAGTTTCAGATATAGCTGCAGTAGCTGAAGGAACTACCAGTTCAGATAAGAAGTTTGGAAATACAGTTTAAATTTATATTGTCAATATTGCTGCTTCTAATTTTTATTTTTAATAATAAGTAACTATCAGTCCTCAACTTCTTGACAATAACGTGCTCTTCCCAAAGGCACTTTTAACTGAAAATGTCATGGAGCTAAACGTGTCCAAGAAATAGTTGCTGAGCTGCAGAGCATTCATGGGTCTACAAACCTGCAGAGTTTTGTGAACTGTGGAAATGAGCTGGCAAAATAATTCCTACAGGTTTTATAAGCATTAGTGTATTGATTATATGTACATGCTTCCCATAATCCAAGTTCTGATTACATTATTTCTGAAAAAGAAACAGGTATCAAAGTTTTGTTGCTGAATGGTGGAAAATGTCTCTAACTGTTGGGAAAAGGAAATTTCCAAATGAGGGAGGATAAAAAACACTACAAAGCAGAAAGACGAAAAGAGCAAGAGGTGATATTACACTTCTTAAAGACTGGAACCAAAACACTAAACTGACGATCTGTTCTGTAATAGAAATAAACTGTTTTCAAATAAAGTTTGTATATGGCATCACATGAAAATAGATTGTGAGTCAATGTTTATAATTGACTTCAGAAGGAACCTAAGAGGCAGAGAAGGGTTTAATACGTAACATTTTTCCTTGGCAATCCCGCATGTAGGAGAAGTTAAATGGAATAAGTGTATTCAGTTAGCATTTCTTTTTCAGTAAACTTGGTGACTCCAAAGGGCAAATTATGGAAAAATGCCGTGGGTGCACAGAGGATGTTCAGGTGGAAAAATACTTTGTGGTCTTTTCCCCAGGGTTTGGATGAAGGTCACCCAGATACAGTGTTCTTATAGCCATTCTAGAGATGTGACCTCTGATCTTACAGGCTTAAAATCAGAAGATGGGCAAAGACTTGGGCCCTAATGCTGGTTGCTCTGCCATATTAGTGGGAAATCATCTACTTAAGATCTTCGGTTGTTCTGATTTACTGTTTGTGAGGGTGTCACTCTGAGAGAGAGGTTATACCGGATACCTCAAGAGGATCTCTTCCTGAAAAATATGATGCTGCTGTTTTATTTCTTTGGAGAATGATGGCCTTGAATCTCCAGTAACTTGACTCTGAAATCACAAGGAGCAGATAAATTGCTTCTTCCTTTACAGCTGTAAATGCAGAGATCACACGTTTCAAGAGATACCAGATTAAGAAGCATAATGGTTCATAGGGGACTTGTGTGGTGAGAAAGCTAAAAGGGTCTTTGCTGAAGCAGGTGTACTCAACAATCTCACTTGGTGATAGCTCTAAATTATCTAGCTTGGTTGGTGGCAGCAGGATCAGTTTACACTGAAGTCTTAGCTGCTCTGACTGCTTGGTGGCAGGTTCTCTTCCAAAATCCTTTAGCTAATACATAGAGATACCGTGGTGACTACAGTGTGGTTGTACTGTAGGTGTGTGTATATTCCAAATAGGTCAAGGTTAAAATTATTTGGGAGAGGGTATATCTTGGGAAGACAGTTGTTTTCCAGGTATTATGAAAGGCAAATTCTACCTTTCTTTTTCCCTGCATATTGAGATATTGAAAATTTATTTTAGCAAAATTCAAATCTTCCAAACTTCATGTATTTCAGTTCAGAAAATAATTTTTAAATTAATAATACAAAGTTAATTTTCTCTTGTTTCCTAAGGTTAGCCTTTAAAAATTATTTTTAAGCAGAAATAAGAGATGTAGCTTAAGTTCTTTGCTACTTGTAAGTACAATTTGTTGATTTAGTTATAACTACTCATGACTATATCACAAATGCAAGTGTGTTTGTAAGCAGTATTCAGGTCTCAGCAAGTGCTGAAAATACAGATGGGGCTAGCTGAAGGACGCTGAAGGGGAACAGAGTCACGTTTATTGTTCACTGCCAGTATCTGCTTTGGCTAATCCTTGAAGAAGATGACAGTGATGTAATTTTGGTGGCTGTACAGTTCTAGCATGTATTGACATCACTGAATAGTTATTGATAGATACAGGAAGTATCTGACTAACTAACAAAACATGATTTAAAGAGTTGTCAAATTTTTAGTTCTTAAAGCACTTCGTAGGCTTTAAAAAGCCTGTACTGTCTTCTTGCTCAAAGCAGTGCTAACAACAATACTGGATTGGCTTGCTCAGAGTCTTGTCCAACTGAGTTTTTAAAAGCTCAAAGAATGAATATTTCACAGCCTCTCTTGACAACCTGTTCCACTGCAAAACCATCCTCAGTTCATTCTTTGAAAGTTGTTGCTTTTTCTCCTTGATACCTCAGGCTGTCATCTGCCTCTATCTTCTTAATGATGCTGTTTAAGGCAGTTAGACACTGCAAAAAAGACGCTGTCTTTCCATCCTCTCCCTCCCCCTCCCCCCTTAGCTATCTCCATGGTAAAGAAACCCATCTCACTCAGTCTCACCTTGAACACTCTTGTCCATCTTAGTGGCCCTTTGACATGCTCCAGTTTCTCAGTCTCTCTCCTGCACTGTGGGGCTCAGCTCTGGACACAGTCTATCCTAGTCTGTGTAACCCCTCTGAAATGGAAGAGAATTTCTCTTGACATACTGCCTACAGTATTGCTAATACAGTCTAGCATGTGGTTGACCTTCATTGCTGCAAGGGCACACTGCAGGCTGATGTTTAACTTGCAGCCTCTTTTCTGCAGAGATGGTCCCCAGACGATCTTTTCCTAGCCTGTACCGACGTGGAAGTTTTTCTATCCCAGGACTGAGTATTGTCTTTATTCAACTCTGTGAGCTTCCTGTTGGCCTGTTACTTCATTTTATCAAGTAGTCTCTGAGTGGCAGCCCTGTCTTAGAGCATAGCAACTGCTCCCCACACTTTGGTGTCATCTACAAACTTATTGAAAGTGCCCTTTGTATTTTGAATGTGATGCCAACAACAATGTGAATGAACTTTCAGCAATCCAGTAGAGGGCAGTCAGTCTCTGTGTTAATTATAACACAGGGCACAGAGGTCTGTCAAAGCGTACCTACCACTGCTACACCAGCTCTCGTGTTTCATAGCTAAGTAGGGTAAAAACTAGGACATCCACTACAGAGGTTGTTGGGAATAACTAAAACAAAATATGCATTTATGTTCATTATTCAATTGTTGAGCTTTACATTGAGCCTTGAGCTTGGGTTTAGTGATAGTGGATGTGCAGTGACCACACCTCTATACTGGGCTGAATCACGAAGTGAGGTTACTACTGAATCACCTCCTAATGCCATTTTATGATATCACATTTGTGGTGCTTTGTTAACTTGTGGTCTTTGTGTCACATTACCTACAATCCCTTCAACAGCAGAAGTGATATTTTTGTTGCCCATTAGAGGAAAAGGTGTCATTTTGGATCATTTAAACAACAAGAGAAAGAAATCCTTGGTTAAGATGTAATTTAAGGAAGATATTCAATTTTTGGTCCACGGCCACTGACAGTAAGAGACTTCAGGGAGGCTATAAATGAGCCTGTGCCTGGAAAATGTCACAAACCATATTTGCAAAGAGAAACATAACTTTTTATTTCAAGTTCTATTCTCAGAACTCCTCAGACAGATAGAATTCTTGCTTTAATAGTTTTCTGAATGTCTGTCCTATTCAGAGTTCTGTAAGTCAGTGGAACTTCTTTCACCTTAAGAACCTAGTTAGTAGTCACTGCAAACATATGCTTCAGGATACTCCTCACAATAGAAAAATTTGACTGCTCCTGGCAAAAAAAACCCAAACCAAAACAAAACAGAGACCCAAAGACTACAGGTTCATCACTTTGGCTCAGCCGAGGCAGTGCCTAGAGGATGTACAAGTGCCTGAAGACCCGACATTTCAGGATAATTTTTTTTCTGTGCTCAGTTTTTAAACAGTGGAGATCTGTTTTAGGGATCAGCTTTCTGGTATATTCAACATTCTCAGGAGTATTGTTTAATATCGATCATTCACCATGTTCTTAATTATGTGGTTGTAATGATAAACCTGTGGAGTAAAACTTTTCTCAAGTTCTTGGTGAGGATTTGGGGAACAAATCACCAATGCAAAGATAGCTCTTGTAGCTCTTTGGGTGTCAAAATTCATTACCTGATTAATTCTAATTGGATAATATGAATGTGAAGTAAACCTCAACATATTATAAAAAGTGCAAAAGAATGATAGTGAAATGAAACTTTCTGATCCATCACAGTGTTACAGCAGGCATAAAAAATAAGAATTCTGCTTTATTAAGTAGGGTGAAAACAACAGAATCTGAGGAAAAACAAAAATCCAAATTAAAAAAAAGAATCTCAGCCACCAACTTTTCCAGCAGAAATAAAGAGGAAAATAACTAATTGCTAATATGTTACTAAATTTATAAATAAATTATTTTAGTTTAGTAGTTACTTCAACAAATGCATTAAATAGAAAACAACCATTTCCATTTTAAAGGAGATTTGTAATTTCCTTTCTCAGTGCTGTTAAAATTTCATTTAAACTTTGGTTCACTACCTTCTAGATCTGTTCCACTTCATGTACAGCACTCTTCAGTTTCTACCATAAAATTTTCCATGAGGTGCATAATAGTCCTTTCCCCAGAAACTCGGGACAATGAGTGCTACAGCCTTCAAATATCTTTCGTAACTATTGTAATACCATACCTGCACAGAAAGAACAGTATTACTCTACCGTAACCTGAACCTTCTAGCAACATGTTTCCTTACACCTTACAGGATCTGAGGTCAGAAGGGACTGTTTGTAGAGTGGTTTCTTGTGGGTTTTCATAGAACCTTTTCAGAGGACACAGAGCGAAGGACAGGCTACTGAAAAAGAAGGTATGAGAGACTTGGGGCTGGGTAGCAGAGCTCAGGCTGCCTATGAGGTCCATAAAAGCTGGGAGGGCTTGAGAGGCAAAGGGGGATGAGGAGGGCAGAAATTCATTCTTGCCCTGACAAGTCTTTGGGGCTGGGACAGGGCAGATCAGGGCAGAGGGAAGAGTTCAAAGTACCCCTAGGAAACAAGGGAGGCCAGACCTCATTTGGGGTGATGAGTGTGTGGGTGGATACTCTAAGTGAGGCTGGTCAGGGGCATTAAAGCCTTTTAGTATGCTCAGGGGCCTGACAAAGTGGAATAAAAAGAAGTAAAATATTTTGACTCTGTTCTTGGATTTCACAGGTTACAGATGTTTGTAGCATGCCCTGTAATCTGTGATGTATAGTTCAATGGCTCTACTAAGCCATCAGCAAACAATATTCATAAAGACAAACATTTAACAGTGCCCAGATATCCCATATTAGCCAAGACCAAAGCTGAACCCGCATCAGCAGCAATTACCTTCAAAATCTGCTTCTTCCACCAATATAAATTCAGGAGCTCCCTAATGATGCTTTGGACAACATCATAACTCAGAGCTGCGTGTTCCAAGTACTAAGTAGTATCACCTGTTGTCACACAAATAAATCAGTCACAATTCAAGTTTGATTTCCTGTCTGCTATCCTGACATAGTAGCACAATTGCTACAGGCTAAGACTGAAAACACTCAAAGGCAAATCAGGATTCATTTTGCAGAAGTTTCTGAGAATCTTTAAAGCCTGATGCCAGCTGTGAAACTGGAAGTCAGCGTACTCACATCCATTCTTACTGCAACATTATAAGGCATGTACATCAAGCAGCTGTCACACTAATTGTTTCCTTTTTCCAAATTGCAAAAATTTAGCCAGCCACAGACTTGGGGTTAACATTCCCATGGATGCATCCCAGATAAATACTTTCACCCATTTTTAGTATCTTTAGGAGCAAGGAGAACTACTAAATAAGCAAGGTCTACCAATTCCAAGACTCCCACACAGGACTTTACAGTTACTGAATTAAAGAATTAGGTATTCTTATGGCAGCACTTACCACAAGGTAAAACTAATTAGTGAGGTGCTCTTTTTTGCTAATGCTTTCTCCCATTTTGTTACAGGCTAGTTTGGAGATTCCTAGTAACACCCTTGGGCTATCTTAAAACCTTAGACCTCCTTTGAGGAAATCCAGATGAGAAGGCTCTCATGGATTAATTTCATTATCTTATAGCTTCAGATCCTACTGCCACAATTTATATGTTAGTCTACAGTTCAGGTGAGGTTCCAAGACCTTTTCTGTATTTCTACATAAACTATTTTTATGTTAGGACTCACTATCACTTCCCTCTGTATAGGACAAGAATATCTGTTTCACATTTGCTCATTCCATCTTTTCCAAAGTAATATGTGTCTGCTTTTATTGAGTACATGAGTCCTTGAGTCACCCTCCCTTGACAAGAGGCTGGGAGACCAATCGGTCTCTTACCTAAACCCATGGAAGGCTTCTCAACCCACCAACAGAAAGCTTTCTGACTTAAGCTAATAACTCAAATCACAGCAGTAGGAAAGCATCCAGGACACTTGCCCAGGTTTCCCCAGTGAGGTAGAATCCTACTGACCCACCCATCCAAGGATACTTATGAGTTAGGAAGTTTCTTGCTGATCCTAATTCACTAAGAGCAATCCTTTAAGCTGCCAATATAGCTGCACTCACCAGAGGTCTTCAGTTCTTGCTGTTGTCTCTTTTGGCTTTTCCTGGAAATGCTACAAAATCTGCTACAAATGTTGGTGGGGCCAATTTTATGAAGTCTAATGATCCTTGTGCTCCTGCACCTGGATTTTCTGTAACAGCCAATGGAACTATTGCTGATTCCTTATCCAAATCACAAGGACCTTGGGAATGCATCTTTCAAAGGTGTCTGAGCCTCTACTGCCATTCTCCACCACAAGTAGTGGGCCTTGCTTCTGCTACCCTAAGTCAAGAAGTGGAGACATACTCCACTCTTAAGTGTCTTCTTACCCAGGCTTACTACACACACATTCACACATAACTAACTCAGACTATTAATTAAGGTAATTCAGCTTAATATTTTATTTAAAACAAGCTTGCCTTTGGCCTTTTGCTCTCCTTCAGTCCAGGAGACAGATTCACAGAATTACATATCAGGATTAGCACAATATATAGTAGAACCTTAAAGGACACTTATGCCCTGATATAGTTTATAATGCATTGTTAAGTTACTTCTGAGCTATGTGTGATTTACTGGTGATTAAGTAATTCCTGTTTACACAGTAGATGAGATCTTCTGAAGATAAGAGTTTCTCAAGACTGATGGAGATAACACTACTCGTATGCTTCTTCTGTAATATCTAGTTATTTACCTCTGTTAGTTTTGTTTTTTGATATATATCACCACTCAGTTGTGTGATATGAAACTACATAATATTGTGCATTTGCATACAATTGTCCACGACTTTTTTTTCCTATGCTACATAAGTTAGATACTATAACTTGAATGACTGGAAATATCACAGTCCAACAGGATTCCCTAACATATCTGTAATATGTCAAGCAGTTGTGGACTAGTCATTATTACAATCTTCTCAGATGGAAGATTATCCATTATACACATGGAGAAACTACATCTCTGCTTACTGCTGACTTGGTGAGTTCTTGACTTTCTGTTCTGTGTTCTGTCTGTACTCAGCAACTGTTATTTTTCATTGCTTTTTCCTGTGCTTCTGCCTCTCTCATTCTTTTCTCTCACAACTCAGATCTTTTATTAAATGCTACGATTTCAGACAAAGAATTGAAGTAAAACCAGAAATGTGCTGGGGCGATGTTGAAAGACTGAAGTCTGGTTGTAGTCTGCACTTCCACTCTTGCTTTTAAGATGGTAGCCCAAATTTGGGTATGTAATCCCTGCACTTTTTTTTTGCTGTTGCTGAAACAACAGAATTTCTCTTGTGATTTCTGAAGTGGGAATTTTTTCAAAGCAAATTTTTATGAGAGGTAAGGTGAAAGATTTTTGTGAATTGGAGAAAAAAAATGCAAAATGTCATTTTAAAGATTTGAGCATATATGTGATTCAGAAAGAATATATGGAACAAGGCAGGAGGAAATATGCAATGTAAGAATAAGAGCTTCTGAAACGGCCTGGCAGCCTGTGTCTCTGATGCTGTCCTTAAAACAGCAAAAACAGGCAACCATTTTGCTGGAATTTGTCCAAGCAGAAGGACTGGGGCAATACTTAACCTCTGACAGACAGCTTGAGCCAGCCAAGAAAACTTGGTTACTCAGTGGCTGTACAGTGTTCTGAACATGTTAGGCATCTAATTACGCTACTTTGTTTGTCTACCAGATGCTTAACATGGATTTAGGGGAAAACTTTGGAAGGCAAATGTAGAAGAAAATTTCAATTCATCATAATAAATAAGCTGATGTCCCTTTCTTTCCTTTATCTTCAAAAGCCACTCATGTAAATTTTTCTGATACCATTCATTACATACTTCTCTGTGCTTAACAGAAAACTTTGGAATATTTTCAGAAGATAAAAATGGGGGACTTCTACCATGTGCAGCTAATGTTGCTTCTCCTAGAGGTTCAACAGGCTTCCTTACTTTTACAATGCCTTTTATCTTCTCTGTTTCCTGCTAATCACAGTTTGTATTCTCATGGATTTTGTGAAAGACTAGGATAATACATCTTTGTAGTAACTTTGAAATATCACCCAGGTCTTGCAATTTCCCCCCCTTCCAAACAAACAGTAAGAGAAAAACAGAGAAAGAGAAAAAAGAACATGCACTCCCATCCTGATTTATAACCAGATAAGCACATTGGATTCAATCCTATGTACCTTCAGCACTCAAAATTTTCAGTATGGTTAACAGGAATTTTGTGAGAACATGGAATGTAAGGGTCAGGGCCATTCAGAAAGAAAGGAAATGCCATGTACTGTGCAAATTATGTCTGTATCTACACCAGCACTGAAATTACTTTTATAATAGGCCAAGTAATAGCCGTTTTGATTTATGTTTGAAAGAAAGAAGTGGCCGGGGTGAAGACAAAACTGGAGACTATGTAGAAAATTTTCTTGTAGTCTTTGACTATAATTTTTCTGTAATAGACACTGTGGTATGAGGAATACATCTTCATGCTTACATTGCTACTCAGGGCCTACAGACATAGGAGGCAAATGGTGTGTAAGGAGATTTTGACATTAGCTGTCACATTTATTAGGTAGGGCCAAGCTGGAACCAAAAGATTCCAGGAATCAGGTCAGTCAGCCCAAGTCAGAAACTAGAGGAGTCAAGACACACACCTGGAAAGGGTATCACTGGCAGCCAGGATAAAGACCCTATTTGCAGCAGGAGTCTGGAACAAGGAACAGGTAGACCCAGAATAATGTCAGCAACTAAATGTAGGCCTTGAGAATAAGGGCTACGAGTCAGAGTCATGGTATATCTCAGGAGCCGTGGAAAGGGGTACAAAGAGTTAAAAGCAGATATCAGGTGTGTGGGAAACCACATACACCAAAACTATACAGTCTTACAACCCCCTCCTCAACTACTAGGCCTTATCAGGTCCTTATTTTTTTAAAAACTGCTTATAGCCTCCTGCTAGACTGGAAGTCCACCAGTGCTTAAGAGGTGTGTCCACAATGATCTGCTAAAGAGACTTGGGTCTGTGCAATATTCTTACATTATTTCATCCATCTTTTCCTCTCTGTTACCTTTGCAAATGATCTCTATCATGAATTACAAGAAAACATTATTTTGCAGTATTAATACTTTATATCCGTACAGGTGGGTAAAGTAAAACTATTGAGTCATATTTACTGCAATCTGAAGCTATAATAAGAGCTATAATGAGACCTCCAAGACAATGTGGGGAGTCCACCTGAAGTACTGGTTTCCAGTTGTTTGAGCTGCATGGCTACTGCAGCTGTTGCCTTCATGGCTAGCTGAGAACTCTCTCCTCAACCTGCTGTCTAACAGTTACTCACTTCTTGTACCTTAGAGCTGTGGTCTGGGTGGCAATAGCACTGCTGCCCAGAAGAGGGAGGAATCTGTCACTGTTTGCTTGTTCTGCTCATACCAGCCTTCTAGGGCTTTTATTCCTTTGGGCAGACAGTATAAAGTATTCTCTGTTTGGGAGAACCGCCCAGGAAAATAGAGATAGTATTTGTCTATAATAGGCACTTAACACTTCACTGTCTAAATATCTTTCTCAACTTTGAGTGGACCTGCTTCCTCCCCATCAAGAATGTTAGTAGGGCTACACTATTGATATTATTTAAAAACTCTCACATTTTGCTCATAACATATGGCTGGTGTCACACTCTAACCTCTCAATGTAGCAAGTAAAAATATTTTCCTATTATGACAGTTTAACTTGACACTTCCTCCCAGAATGGGACAATTCAGTGAAACTTACATTTTGGGATACAATTCCTTAAGTTTGCCTTAAAGCATTATTTATTTCTGTGTGGTGATCTATGTTTTTATGGGATATGATACATCATGAGTTTACAGAAGTTTGGATGTGAATCCTGGTTTGGTAAGTCTAAGTAACCTCTAAATAAACCAGGCATTTCAAAGAGATGACTCAGCCCTATTGCTTTACACATTTTTCTCCCTTACCTACCAACTCTGCCTAGGTCCAGGCACCTGGGACAGAATCCTTTTCCACTACAGCAGGAGTAAGAAAAGACATTTCTGTTGATTCAAGATGCAAGCAGGCTAAGACAAGTCTTTAGGGAAAGATTAGAAACTAGGAGCTTTTTTTCCTTTTCTTTTTTTTTTTTTTTTTCTTTCACATAGCTTCCAGCTTCTTCATAAGAAGGATATCTCCTCTCTTCATTTTGCTATCCTGTCTACTGCTTTGCAGACACCACCCCTGCAAATTCGCCCCCTCCCCCCTCCCCCCTGATCTTGATGATGTTTTTCTGTACAAAAACTTAGTTTTTGTTAAATAGATATTTTCATCCATTTCCGAAATAAGCTTTTCAGGAAGAAATATGAAGAAACAATGAGATTGTAGAACACTAAAGGAAAATTAAATATGCAAAGTTTACACGTGAATCTATGTAAACTCTTCTACCAGCTTGTGAAGTAAAGTGATTTTGTGTGACGCAGAGAGGGTGGAGTCTGTAATTATAATTTCTTTAATGGGATTTGCAGACAGTTGGGGTGGGAGGTGTGTCCTCCTCTATACCACCTTCCCAGAGCACAGTGTCTTTTAGAGCACGTTCCCACATGTTCAGTCACCTGAAAGTGTTTTGCCCGACTTGTTCTGCTGTCTATTTCAAAATTGTTTACATGTTGCTTTCCAGAAGAATTCAGATATACATAAGGAGGATGATTACTGCTAAAATCTGGGCTTCAGAAACTAAATACTAGAAGCCTTGGACATTGACACCGTATGAATTCTTTAGTGTTGTATAGGGTCTTTGTGAGGGGTAGGCTGCTGGCAAGCTACTTCTAAATCAGACACACCTTTGGGTTGGGCTATTTTGGAAACTAAGTACTTGATGATCTGCTAGGGACAAGTGATTTTATTTTGTGTTTTTACATGTATTTTGATCAGCTGATGCAGCTGTAGGACAGTCTCCTTTGAAACTAAGACGGGGGGTGGAGGAGTGGTGACCTGTAGTGAGCCTTCTCTGACTTTTTTCAAAGTAGGGATTGCTGGCTTTCAGGCAGCTAGGAAAGAGAGCAAAAGGCACATGCTATGGGGGTACCTTTATTTGGAGATAGCAAGCCCTTCTATTTCCGGATCTGGAATGGATTAAGACAGAAGTTGCAAGGCAAAAAATCCTGGGATAAACATCTGGATGAAATCTACTTACTCCAGCAGAAAAGGTACAGTGCATTTCAGCCTTCTTGTCTTCCCTTTCCTCTGCTGCTCTCTCCCTGTATTTGATTCTCACTCTTTTCTCTTAGGCTTTTCTACCAGTAGATAAACTTTAAACAACCCTGGAGCACTTTTCTCTATCAGATTTCTTCTTTCGAGGTGGAATGCTTCTGGAGTTCCAATCTTATCTGCTTTCACAGGCAGCTTTACTAGTTCACAATTGAATTACCCTGAGCACAGGACTTCAGTCACAAATTAATAACATATACCCTTGTCTTTCCTGTTTCATTGGTGGAGCTTGAAAGAAAATGCATGATTGCCTATTTGTTTTTTTTTAAATTATTATTAAGAGTGTGTGTGATATATATGCTGCAGTCAGCTGAAATAATGGCTTTTTTTTTTGGTAAGGATTCTGCTTTCTGTCTCTCTAAAGGTTTCCCTTACTGAGGGATAGAGTGGACTTAATGTTGTTCCACATTCTGGTGGTCATTCACTTTCTGGGTCAGTCTGCTGTTTCTCACCTCCATGGCCCAAGTGTCAACATGTACAGTGACTCCTCTTAGAGCTTACATTATCAAGAAGATTGCCTGTGTCTTCATATACAAATACTGATCAAGGTTGTTTGTTACTGCTGCACAGAGTTGCTTCCTCCACACACAGAGGAATGCAGGAGTATTCATGGAAATCCAGCTAAATCTATTTTTAATTGTTCATTGTAATTTATGCATGCACAAACACTTCAGTACTTAATTAAGCAATTGCTTCCAGTCCCTTGTAAATTTTTTTTTCTTTCCTCACAAACCTCTGAACATCTCTGGGGACAAAAAGATGGCTGTGTAGGACAAAATCTATCTATACATACATATGTATGTACACATACATGTATAGAAATTAGTAGAATAGTACCTTAAAAGGGACAAAGGTACATATCTGTGTTTAGGGAATGAACTGACATATATCATTATCTAATTTCTGACCAAATAAAAAAAGCCCCTTCTATCATACTTCATAACAATGGGACTTGAATATACTTAAAATGGGAGGGACAATGGGAACAGTAGTGTCTCCATAGAATGCTGAAGTGTTTACATTTTGTTATGTTCATGGAAAGCACCACAGGTAACTGAAAAATAACTTCTCAGCAGGTTCTGTAATATCCAAATGAATGAGTGCAGAAGAAAAGTCTAAATATATGAATATTTTTATAATTTTAACATGATCTTCACATTTTTAAGTCGTAGAGATAGGACCTCTGGAGGTATCTAACTAACCTCCCACTTGAAGCTGGACTACTGCCAGCAATAGATAACATCACTTTGGCTTTGTCTAGCTCAGTCTTGAAAACCTCCCAGGACAGATTCCACTGTATCTTTAGGTACCTGTTACACAGTTGTAGTAATCTCCTAATTAAAAAGGGTTTTTTCCAAATGTTCAACCTAAACCTCCAAAATCATCGCTTGATGTTGTAGCCCCTTGCTTTACCATCTATTACGAAGAAGGGTTTGGACCCTTCCTTTTTTTTGTCATTGCCTTTCACATAGGCTGCTATTAGATTGCCATTCAACTTTATCTTTGCTTGATAATCCTCATTAGTCATGTGCTGCTGGCCCATGAACGTCTTATGTGTTGCTACTGATAGAGGGAAACAGAAAAACTGTTAGGCATATAAACTCTGCTTCATAAACTTCTGCTAGCTCACTATAGTGCAACCTCAGTGGTCCCCAAAACTAACATTTCTGTGTTTCTTTATAAAACTTGGTATAACCACACATATAGTGCATATGATATCATTGTCCCTGAAATCAGGGTTGCATGGAAACACAATTGTTCCTTTCCATTTTAAGTCTATGTGTTTCCCCCAGCTTTCAACTAACACAAACAAGCCTTCTGTTATCTGGTCAGAAATTATATGGTGCCAACAGGTGGATACTCTTTTCCTAAAGAGGGACAGGACCGTTTCTCCCTTTATTATGCCACTCTCTCCTTTCTTGTCCCCAGAGTTGCTCAGAGTTTGAGGAGAAAGGAAATTAACATTTTGCAGCACACTGGAATTGGTTTTATTGCTTTCATGTTCTTAATTACATACAGATAGAAAAACACAACGAGAAAACCTTCTCATGTATGGGAACTACTCATAAAACCTTTGCTTTTGTGGAAAAACTGTTGTAATCAAGAGGGCTTTTGCTTCATCCTGCCATTTTGTTGTGTTGAATTGCACTATTGTGGTTTCAGCTTGAGTTCTTAGTGTTAATGGTGCTGGAATATGTACAGTAATAAGCAGCAATTAAATTCTACTATTATTAAAAGTGAGTGGTAGATTTGTTACTGTTTAATTAGCGTGCTCTAACTGCACACTGAAAGTCTGCAAGAAAAGAACAATTATTTTTCCTCCCCTACAGCTGGTGATGATAATACTTGAAAGATAATTGTGTTTTCAGCTTCACTGGAATTACTGTTCATTCTCTTTCTTCATGCATTCTTTGAATCTGATTGGCAGTTGATCTCGGCATTATCCACAGTGAGGGATTTCTTTGGCTTAATCCTATACTGCCCCAAAGGGGCATCCAAGTTCAGAAAATCTGATAACAACCTTCTAATATTAAAGAGGACTTTGAGTTTGTTTTGCCCTGCTCTGCTGGTTTCTTTCTTTTTAAAACTCTCCTTTTTAAACAGCCTGTAGCTCAGTGTGGAGTCCCAGGGACAGTGGTCATGTCTTATATGTCCTTTCTAGAATTATCCTTGCTGAAAGTGACTGAGCAAGATTTCTATTGCTTTGCATGGTAGATAGCTAAATATCTATATGCAGAGTCCTGCACCTAGGAAGGAGTAATAAAATGCACCAGTACAGGTTAGGAGGCGATCTGTTAGAGAGCAGCTCCTTGGAGAAGGACCTTGGAGCCCTGGTGGACAACAAGCTATCCATAGGACAGCAATGTGTCCTTGTGGCCAAGAAAGCCAATGGTATCCTGGGGTGCATTAAGAAGAGTGTGTCCAGCAGATTGAGGGAGGTCCTCCTCCCCCTCTACTCTGCCCTAGTGAGACCTCACTGGGAGTACTGTGTTCAGTTCTGAGCTCCCCAGTTCAAGAGGCACAGAGATCTGCTTAAGAGAGTCCAACAGAGGGCTACGAGGATGATTAAGGAATTGAACATCTGCCTTATGAGGAAAGGTTGAAAGACCTGAGGCTTTTTAGTCTGGAGAAGAGAAGACTGAGAGGGGATCGAATTAATGTGTATCAATAGGTGAGGGCTGGGTGTCAAGAAGAAAGGGGCAACCTCTTTTCACTTGTGCCCTGCCATAGGACAAAGGGCAATGGATGCAAGCTAGAGCACAGGAAGTTCCACCTCAACATGAGGAGGAACTTCTTGACTGTGAGGGTTAGAGAGCACTGGAACTGGCTCCCTAGAGAGGCTGTGGAGTCTCCTTCTCTGGAGACTTTCAAGACCAGTCTGGATGCATTCCTGTGTAACCTGCCCTAGATTCTATGGTCCTGCTGTGGCAGGGGGCTTGGACTCGATGATCTCCAGAGGTCCCTTCCAACCCCTAACATTCTATTATTCTATAATTCTGTGATCTGAAGGCGTAAGAGTTCCCTATCAATTTCTTGTCTAGTAGCACCAGCAATTAGTAACCTGTTTATCTCCACAGAAGCTCTGTTTACTGTCAGTTGAAGTGGCTTCAACACACATGCACAAGAGATTCCAGTTAATTTGCTGAGTCTTGCTGTTGGTGCTGAAGAAATTTACTGACCATTGATTGTTAAAGCCCCTGTTATCTGTTTCCTTTTAACTTCATGCTATTACTTCCTAACTCACTCTTTAGCATCTTGTTAGATAATTGCACTGATCCTCTTTCTGGCTTGTTAGCTTCCTTGGAGCACTTCTCTGCTCTCCTGAAGTCTTGCATGCATGTGTATAAACATGCTAGCAGAGGAAGGGAGAAGATGAATCTTCTTTGGCAATTTCATGATGAAGTGTTGAGCATGGATATTCTGAGCACCACAACAGGAAAAAAAAGCTGAAATAATATCCTGCTGATGAATTTATAGTTCAGTTAGAAAGAATTGCTTTAGACCCTCAGTAACTGACATAGCTATGGGGATAAAGCACGAAGCTAGCAGATGCCAAACTTAAACCAGAGCAAACAATAGGAAAATTCCATACAGTGAATGACTCAAGCAGTAGAATCTTAGCAGAGAAGGAAAGTAGAGAAAGGGAAGCCCCATTGCACTTCTGGTGGGTTTAGTCTTGAAAAAGAAGCTTCAGATTGGTTGTTGATCAGATAGTTCACATATTTAACATATTTCTTTGTTTTAAAGGGATAACCCTATGAATTCAAATTCTTCTTTTTATAACAGAGTTGAGACTTATGGACTTGTCCTTGCATTCTTTATGTCTTTGTAAGTGTAATGAGCAGGAGGCAGTCCAAAAGAAGCTGTAGGTCCAAAAGGGTACATGTTACCAGCAGAAAGTGCTTGTGAAATCCTTAACCTTGTTTAAAACTATACTACATGACTCCCACAGTCAGAATCTGACCTACATTCTATCTTCTCTTTGTTTCACAATGGATTTTTGTGTGTTCCTTAATTTGTCCTCCCCTATATTGAAAAACAATTCACAGCTTCCTGACCATATAATTGAATCATCCATTAAGAAAACTGACTGATAGTAATGCATGACCAAGGCTTACTAAGCACCTCAACACAGCTACATTCCTTAGCTTATTAAGAAGAACCCAGGAGCACCTCCAGGTGGATACTGCTGTGGTTTTCATTGCCTATCAGACTACTGGCTACCTACATAGCTGTTTTTATCCTAAACTGGTCCTATAAGGCAACATCAGTACTGCCTAGTGTTATAGATCTAATTTATCTTTCTAAATTAGAATCTTAGTGTCCCCTGACTCCATAGCTGATGAAAAGAAGCTTAACTTAGATGTGCTGAATTATCTTATCAAAGTGTTTAAATAGGTCTCTGCTGAATCATTCTCTGAAAGCTGTAATGACATAGTGGTACTTTATGGAAACTAGGCGTCTAATGTAGGCAGTTCTATTAAAGGGCTAAGTTATAGATCTTACCTGCTGCTGCTTTGACACACAGGAAGTAGAGTTGTAAAATGTAAAATTCATGCTGTGTTTGATGGGTTAGGAAGAAAATTGGTTAAATATGCAGAACTTAAAGAAATTAAAATGAAGGTTCTAGATTCAGGTGAGTTTCGTTTATTTTTTATATTAGTGAATTTGACTTACTTAGTACTTCACATTTATATGCTCAGCACATTGCCGTAATGTATTAAAAATGAGTTGATAATTATAACGGTATGTTTTAAATGAGAGTAAAATGTTTCCCCAATTACGGGACAGAAAATACGAGAGTAAAAGAATATGATATAAACATGTATGTCATGGACCTTCAAAGCATCAGAGTTGTGTGCCATGGTATTTACCAACACTTCTGCATCCTTCACCAGCTTTTAGTTTGGCCTGGGATCTCTGGTTCTTTAAGCTCAGTGGAAGGTTCCTTCAATAAGTAGAAAGGTTTGGTAATTTTGCACTGAGTTTCTGAAAGCTGAGTATAGTAGTTAATAGGTATCTACCTCTTAGCAGGCTTGTAATTTAATTAGTTATTTACAAGGGTTTTGGAAAATTTTGTGAGAAAGGTATTGTGTTTGTGTCCTCCCACATTGTCTCTTGCCCAATCCTTCCTCCTCTCTGAGGTCATTTGAGGGATAATGGCCTATCCAGTAAAGCATCAACATATTAATTGTAGCATTGTTTATACTATTGAAACCCCACCTCCTTCCCACTTCCTGCCTCTGAAACTTACATTGTCCAGAAACACAGAGTCTCTCAGCCAAAATAGTGGCAGAGGTGACAAGCTTGCTTCATTAATTCTGAATCTTACAACTTCTGTTCAGAATGCCTCTTTATTTTGTTCCTATTTATCTGGTCCTAGATGCAATGTTCTCATCAAATCATCTTATAATTAGGCAACTAATGCAACTGATGCATGAGTAAGCTAAAGAAGGAATATTTGTCAAAGCAACAAGGCTAAGACTTTGAAGGGCACACAAAAATACGTTGGAATGGCTCCCTGGTTTGTTTAGGATGGTTCTTTATATTCTGAATGTTTTCATTTATTCTCTGTTCTTCAGTTTTTCTATCCTAGTTTCTAGTGACTTAGATAATGGGGTGCTGTTGGTGACAGGAAATGCTCCTTTTGTGGAATGATAAATACAATGTTCAGTTATGCTTTTATTACTTGTAGTCCATGCCTATTAATTTACACTTATTCAAATGATTCCTATTTATCTATGTAATTCCGATACTTCTCTTTGTTTTGCTTTATCCTCCAAGTTCTCTCAAGCGTGTCAGTATCTTTTTGCTACAAAGGTGTACATTACTTGCACATTTCAGGTGGATTAAATCCAGAGATAATGGCATATCTTTTTTCTTTTCTTTAAGAGTCTATTGTTCATAAAAGAATAATTTAAAGAAAAAAACTAACATCCAGTCTATTGGTGGTTGTTAGATTGTAGTGAAAGGACAGACTGGGGCTGGTAGGAAAATGAGGGTGTCAGTAAGAGCCCCGCCTAAGCCTTCTCCAGCCTAAATGGTCCCAGTTGTCTCAGCCTTTCCTCATACAAGAGATGCTCTAGTCCTATAATCATCTTTGTGACCCTTTGCTGAACTTTCTCTAGTAGCTCCATACATCTTTTGTACTGAGGATGTAGAGCTGGGCACAGTACTCTAGATATGGCCTTACCAAAGTTGAGTAGAGGAGGAGTTTCACCTGCTTTGACCTGCTGTTTGAATCAAAGGACCTTGCTGTAAATGAAGTTTGGTGACTGTAGTTCTCCATCAGCCCCAGAGGGTCTACTGAAATAACTGAGAGCCTCATGGAAGACTCAAAGGCATTCTTCAACTATAAGTGAGCCATTCAGTCTGGAATTCGTTTGATGGCATGCTCTTTCCCAGGACAGGCATACATTTCAATTCTCAACAACTTCTTCAATTGTCTCAGCATCAGAGAAAAAAAAATAGTATAGCTAAGCTTTCAAATTGCTCCTCGTAAATTTGTATAATGAGGAACTACATTTCAGAACTCATTCTTTTATTTATACCATAGAGGATTCTTCCCACAGGGGGAATTCTTTTTTGTACTTTTCCATCCATTATCAGAGTAATTCTGATGTCACAACCTTTTTAAACTTATTGTGCTATGTAAAAAGACCACTGGCTTTTTCTTGCTCCTGAGATGACTAGTCTACTGACAGGAGGGGTATCAAATGATCTGTTGGTCACTATCTTCTGTGCCACAAAATGTGGTCTTTATAAACCAGAAATATTTTGGTTGTTTCTCCTATCTTTCCCTCTGCTGCCACCACATGGTTAAGTGTCAGTAAGTCGAGATGATGAACTACCAGGGTACCTCTGCTTTTATCAGTTCTTTTTTTTTGCATTCAAAAAATAACACAGATGGTAGGTATGCGTTATCCATCTTTCAGTGAAAATACTGAAGATAGATATTGTCTCAAGCAAAGGACATGCTAGCTCTGGATAGGAGCACAATGTGTCTGACTGCACTCCTTATCAGCCACCTTTTCTTGACTACAGGATCTGGGAATCCCCACTCCTCCAGGCTGCCAAAGAGAACAACCTCCCAGCCATAAGGAAACTTCTCACTGATGGAACATGTGATATCTACCAGAGAGGTAACTTGATTATTTGCGACAAATGGTTTTCTGTGGAAGGCAAGAGCCTGCTATAACTAGTACGTTTGTTAGTTTGCTAGAACATTTGCACTAGCAGACTCAAACTACTTAACTCTGTGTCAGCAGCTTTGCAACAAAGTGAGTTTTCTGAATTGGAGAGCTCATCAAACCCTAAAGGAATGGTGAAGATCAGAGTTTTACATCTTGAACAGGCACTTTTTCGAGAGGGACTGAGGGAGGTGGTTTACTGTGGGAAGTGGTTTACTGTGGGAGGTGGTCTACCGTGGGAGGTGGTCAGTGGAAGGGCTGTGTCCTCATTCACTTCATGCCTGAGTCTCTGTCGAGGGTTAGGGCTGGAAGAATGACAGATGAATGACAGATGCTCTCTATTAAGCCCTCTCCCTTTCCAGAAGGGGAAGAGAACAGGAATAAAGGAGCAAGACTTGTGGACTGGAAAATAAAACTAAAACACCTTTAATTAAAAAAAAAACCCCAAACTAATATCAAATCCAACCCTGTCATGGCAATTACTTCTCTGTCATCACTGATGCTGTGGGCAGGCACTGGAGAAATCCCAGACTCAATTCAATGGTAGATGGGAGCCAGATTCAGGACGTGGATTCCACAACTGGATTCAGGAATGCATGGATTGGGATCAAAGGCAGAACAGACAGAGTCCTCAGACACCAGCCATTGAAAAAGAAGCTTGTTCTTTGTGATCCCTCAGCTTTACGCTGAATATGACGTATATGGAATGGAATGTCTCATTGATTAGTTTAGGGTCACCTGTCCTGTCAGCTCCTCCCTGCAGGTGTGGCCTTTTACTTTCTGCATCCCCAGTGTGGTACCTAATATTTAGCAGTGACCTTGGTTTGCACAGGAGCAAGTATATGCAAGAGTCTTTCTGCATACCAGTCCTTGGTAGGAACTGTAAACATCAAGCATTGTCAATTCTAGAAGCAGACACTGGCTGAAAATATTCTGTTAACTTCAGAAAGTGCGGTTACTTATAAGAGACTCAGCTGAAAAGTAAAATCACTGAAGAGAATTTGTTCTGTTCTAACTCAAACCAGGACAGTTTGCTGTCACTTACAGGCACCTGAAGTCTCTGTTCAACTTTCAGATTTTGACGGAGCAAAGGACAGAGACTATGCATTATGTAGCTGTTACCATGCCATATGATGAAGTGGTATCTGGTAGTACGCAAGGGAGGACCTAGCACCCCCGTAATTCTCCACCATTTCTGCTTTTGTCCCATATAGTTGAATACCTAGACGACTCGCATACTTCTCCTACTGTTTCTAGGTGCAGTGGGGGAGACTGCCCTTCATGTAGCTGCCTTGTATGATAACATAGAGGCAGCAGTGACTCTCATGGAAGCAGCTCCTGAGCTTGTCAATGAGAAGATGACATCAGAGCTCTATGAAGGTAACATCTCAGGGAATTAGAATGGACAGAATTCTCTGCAGGGGGAGAGAGGAAGTACTACCTGCACATTTAGAGAAGTGACTTATACTGCTCCTTGTTCAATATATTGCTAAGCTGTTACACAGCAAAACCAACATACAAATGGCTCCTGACCATTTGTGGAAGGTGGAATTATGTTAAATCCAAGTACACAGGTAAACATGAAAATGCTTCATTGACAAACTGTTAAGCACAGGTGGGCCTAATGGCTATAGTGGGATTGAAAGGATATGTACAGTTTGCTTTCTAGCATACTCGTGTGTAACAAAGGGGATACCTACCTGATCTCCTCTGAAGGGAGAAAAAAATAGTTATTTGGTTGACAAAGAATAGGGATTGAAAACAAATGTGGCCACTGCTTTCGAGTCTAGATTTTGAGACAGGTTTTTAAAGAACAGTTCTGAAGGACTACCAAAAAATGCCAGACAGAATCTTGAAACCATTAAAATAATAATGATGGAGTTTTAAAAATTCTAGTACCTGCTTTGAAGGATTAGAGCAAGTCTTCTTTGGGAACTTTGTCTTGACTTGGTCTTTATGTCCCATGAAGGAAAGCATAGTGAGTCACACAGCTTTAGGCGTGCTTCCTGGAAGAGTGTGGCTTGCCTTGTCTTCCTCTAGAAAAAATTCTAGAAAGTGCATCCTGTTGGGTTTTCTTGGAAGGCTGTAAAGTCAGTTTTCATGAATTCATAAAAAGATTTAAGTAGAATGGGACCTCTGGAAAATTGCACACAACGGGGATAACTTCAGAACTAAATAATATAGCCACTGTGGATTCAGTCCCAAAAAACTTAGATTTACCATGACTGAAATGTGAACTGCATGCTACTGATCAGGGACCTGGACAGGCTGGAAAGGAGGGCCCAGATGAACCTTATGAGGTTCAACAAGGCCAAGTGCAGGGTCCTGCACCTGGGCCAGGGCAACCAGCATTATCAGTATAGGCTGGGAGAGCAGCCCTGTGGAAAGGGACTTGGGGCGCTGGTGGATGAAAAACTGGATATGGGCCACCAGTGTGCAATGACAGCCCAGAAGGCCAATCACATAATAGGCTGCATCAAAAGGACTGTGGCCAGCAGATCAAGAGAGGTGATTCTGCCCCTCTACTCTGCCCTGGTGAGACCTCACCTGGAGTATTGCATCCAGTTCTGGAGCCCCCAGCACAAGAAAGATGTGGACATATTGGAGCATGTCCAGAGGAAAGCCACCAAAATGATCAGGGGAATGGAGCATCTCTCATATGAAGACAGGCTGAGGGAGTTGGGGCTGTTCAGCCTGCAGAAGAGAAGGCTCCAGGGGAACCTTATAGTGACCTTCCAGTACCTGAAAGGGGCCTACAGGAAGGCAGGGGAAGGTCTATTCACAAGGGTTTGTAGTGATAGGACAAGGAGCAATGGTTTTAAGCTAGGAAAAGATAGATTTAGGTTGGATATTAGAAAAAAGTTCTTTAACATGAGGGTCATAGGTGACTGGAACAGGCTGCCCAAAGAGGTGGTGGAGGCCCCATCCCTGGAGTCATTCAAGGTGAGGCTTGATGAGGCTCTGAGCAACCTGACCTAGGTAGATGTCCCTACCGTGTGGGGAGGTTGGACTAGATGACCTCTAGAGGTCCCTTCCAGCCTAAAACATTCTATGATTCTATGATTAGCCTGAAGTTGTTTTCTTGGAAGGCAAGGTTTTATTTCTGTGTCTTACAGGGCAGACTGCTCTCCACATTGCAGCGGTGAACCAGAACATCACTTTGGTGAAGGCTTTACTCAAGGGAGGGGCCAATGCCTGCACAGCACAGGCCACCGGGCAATTCTTCAGGCGCAGCTCACAGAACCTCCTCTATTTCGGTACAGCCTTATCTTCTCTCCTTGCTGCTTTGGGAGGGAACCAGCAGAGTGATGAGGGAATATGAGGAAGGTTTGCTTTAGTCCACATTTAAACTGGATAAGCAGAGATTCCTGGCTCCAAATGTCATCAGTCACACACCTTTTAGCAGACAGTAAGACTCCATCTGAGTATGTGAATACTACATAAATATAAATATGTAAATCATACACATTTTGTGTATTTGCATGTATTAAAAATATATTCCATTAAAATTGTAATTTAATTTATTCCTAACAGCATATACTGAAATTTACTTGTCAACCTTCTTATGAAGATAATCTCCTAAAAAGAATGCTTCTTCCTTTTAGTGTAGGAGGGAGCAAGTCTTCTTTTCCTTTCTGAGTAAGATGAGGAGTTGGGCAGGAAATTTACAGGTTACCTGAGGTAACTCTTCCTTTCATATCCTCTGGCTTTATAGCATGGATAGCTTTCCTTCAGTATGCTTCAACCTCTCCTGTGTCCTGGGGTCTTAATGTTGTTTCTCCCCATTCCTTTTTTTGCAGGAGAGCATGTTCTATCATTTGCTGCTTGTGTGGGAAATGAGGAAATTGTACAGTTGCTCATTGAAAATGGAGCTGACATTAGAGCTCAGGATTATCTGGGTATGTGCTGTGGGGCCTAGTGAACTGCATCCAGTGGATCTGGATAAATTCTATCATCTGTGCATGCAGATATTTTTCTCTCATTACAAACAGCTGTGGGATGAGGGATGTGAGGAAAATGAAAGTTATCAGTCAGTTGGACAGTCTTTGCACAGGGCTGGGCTATTCCACATACTTTATCTGGTTGGCTTCCTTCTTAGGTAACACTGTTCTTCACATCCTCGTTCTTCAACCTAATAAGATGTTTGCCTGCCACATGTACAGCCTGATACTTTCCTATGACAGAAACAAGGAGGGGCCAGGATCACTTGAATTGATTCCTAACAATGAGGGGCTTACCCCATTCAAACTGGCTGGAGTTGAGGGCAACACTGTGGTGAGTTTGTGTGACACACTTACCTCCATACATAAGAGAAACATAGAACTTGAAGTAACAACATGCAGACCAAGGGGGCTTGTGCATGTTCTTAGTGGGTAGAAGATATATAACACGTCCTTTTTTTTGCCAGAAGTTTCATGTAGAAAACCCTATATATGAAATTTCTTTATCCTAATGAAGGAAACGAGTGCTTAAAGAACAGATCTTTCAACACAATTTTCGAAGCATTTTGAGTTAAAAGTATTAACAGAAAGATCATTCCCAAGTAATTTTTTTAAGGTCTGACTGAAATTATTGTCTTTACTGTCTAGATTTCATTACCCTAAATGTGACACATGGGAAATTTCTTCAGATATCCACAGACATTTATTCATAGGAAAGTTGTAAATATTTAATGTAAACTCTCATACTTTCCCATAACAAAAAGACAAAGGTGGTGTTTCTTCTGTAAATCCACAAAGGACAAGATCATTTCCCTTGCCACATTTCTTTCCTGATAACTTGTAGAAGAGTAAAAAGGGATTTTTCTTTCTAATCAACATATAATTCCATGTGAAATCTATTGTCTAGATGTATAACGGTGTCAAATAACTTTAGCAATTTAATCAGAATTTAGAGTAAAGTCACTCATCCTTTACCTCAGGCATGACCTAATAATCAAATGGGAATCAGAAGAAGTTCTTCCACTTCTTAACCTGCTATAGCTCTTCCTGAAAAATATGAGACATTTTTACATCTTTATTTGTTCTCATTGTAAATAGACTACACATTGGAAAGCTTCTGATATCCTCAACCCACTTCTTTTCTCCTCAGATGTTTCAATACCTTATGCAGAAGCGGAAGCACAATCTCTGGTCCTTTGGCCCCTTGACCACTGTGCTCTATGATCTCACAGAGATTGACTCCTGGGCTGAAGATCAGTCCTTCCTTGAGCTCATTGTCTCAACCAAGAAGAGAGAGGTACTGTGGGTGCCACGTGCTTTCTGTGTGCTGAACATGGTTGTTATAAAAGGAGAAGAATAATGAGTTTGAAGGATCAACCTCTTTTATCCATAGAGAAAGGACTTTATACCATGTGTTGCAGGGAATACATGAAATGCAGCAGCTTGTTAATGGTCTGACTACATCTGATGTTTTATATATAGTTTCTTCTGAGATATGAAATTTGCATGTGATTGAAGGAACTCAGTATGAGCAAGCTACAGGAAATGACATTTTCTGATTCGGTAAAGGGTTTTCTCTCTTTCACCATACTCTAAGGTATTAGTAACAAGTACCTCTAGATTAGCTCTTGCAAGTAGCTTTCTGATTAACTCTCACAATGTCCTCATGAGACATACCATTGTTCAGAAATCCTAAACTGGAGGGCATTTAAAATCCACCCACTGGTATTATTCCCTTCATTTAATGACACTGCTTATCCAGGTTATGACTCAAAACAAAGTGGTTAAATTATCTCTGAGGCTTAAAAACTTGTAAAGGGTTCACTGAGATAAAAACAGCAGAGTATAATGGCAAGCTGAGACAGATCTCCTTAAGATTTTAAAGGTACAGTACCCTGTCAGTTGTAATATCCTGAAGTAATCCTAATAGGACGGGAAATTAATCAGAAGACAATTTAGTTAGCACAATTCTACCCATCCTGTATTGCTTCCGTCTATACAAAATTGAGTCAAACTTCTCTAATGGAATTTCAGCTACTAGAGAGCTTTGCACAGTGTGGAGGAAGTCTATGAAACTCTCATTTGCTTTCATTTAAAATCCTCTAAATTTCAATGTGTGGTGATAAATCTGGAAATTCAGGGAAAGCAGTCTATGTCAATAAATGGAACAACCTTAGAAGCTGTCCAGCAGACTGTCCAGAAGCTGTCCAGCTTTCCTAATGGAAAGCAGAATATTGTGCCTCTATCTCATTCCAAAACATACAGTGCATGCAGATTCAAGATTCCTAATTTCAGAGGATAATATGTCCCCAAATACCATAAGATACTATGATTTATTTTCCAAAACGCTCTTAATTATGAGCAAGTGCAATTTTTGCATGCATAACTAGTAAATGTTTTCTGCACTTGATACATGTTTGGCCCAAAATGTTTGCTGTCTCCTCTAAAAGAATGTCATCCGTCACCCCATCCTATCATACCCTCCCAGTCCAATTTTGGACCAGAGGAGCATCTTTAGGCCTTAATCAGAAACAAATTCCTCTTGTATTAAGGGGGATACACACACAAATATGTACTAAGATATATTTGTTTATTGCAGTGGTTATGTAAACATTACAATAGGAAGCAGCATTTAATAAAGTGTATGGGTCAAATTCATAAGTAAGTTGTAAAATACACCCTGTTTGTCCTACTTATGCTCTAAGTGCCAGTCTTCTAGCAGAAGCTGAAGGTTTGATATAGATTGTTCAATTAAGCGTCATCCAGATAATAATGCAGAAACTTAAAATGTAGCATTTTTACATCAGCTATGGAGCTTTAGACAAATACTAGTCTCTTTGGGAAAAATGTTCCAATTTTCTTATCCTAAATCATCTGATGCAAAAGACTTGCATTGCTTTACTAACAGGAATATTCTGTCATCCTCCATTCTGTGTGCTACAAACAACAAAAATATTTCAAAGGTTTGCCAGATAAATTTTAGTTGTTAGTTTTTTGTCTTATCCTCAAGATGCCATGAGAAGCGAGGGTCATTTCCAATCAGTTTTATATATATGCCTTTGTTTCCCTTTTACAGAAAGGACCTTGTAGATATTTTGGCAACCCCAGTTGGCAACCTCAAAAAGGATTCTTGGAAAAATATGTTCTGTCAGAATGGCCAAGTAAATTTTTCCCTTTTTTATAGGTAGAAAAACTGCAAATGAAATAACACTGTCTTAAAGTAGCTGAATCCAACTGCTTTTGACTACCTCTGGAGTAGATCGAGCCTCATAACCTACAAAGCAAATGTTGATCCTTTATAAACACACCAGCTGTAGTCCTTTTCCTAGACTGAATGTTTAAATATTCTACTTGCATCAATAGAAACTACACTTCCACATATGGAGGACAGATGAAGGACTACAGGCTGATTCTTCAACTGTAGGAGACCAGTACAATTATAGCTTCAGTTCAGCTGTACTGATTTCTTTCAGACTGGGAACAGATCCTAAGCAGTTATAATGAGATGACAGAAAACCAGAAAAAGATTCTATGCTGATTTTCTGGGCTTGCAGGCACCAATTAACGAAGTATCTTTGTTTTACTTTCACCTTAACAGAATATGGCTTATTACTGAATGAAAACCAAAAATTTTGTTTTGAAAATACCTCAAGATGGTCCACTTGATTCAAAAGTAGATACATAGCTCTTCAACTGTGACAGATGTTGGAGGCCATGATAGCCTGAGTCAGTATGATTAATCTAATTTGAAAATAGTATTTTCCACTTCTGTGGAACATATTTCCTTACAGTGGGACTCAATGAGGCCAAATTTTTCAAAAGAACCCAGTATTAAAAGATCCTAATATTCTCTCTTCCATTTTACACATATCAGCATAGTGCTTTTGTCATGTTGTTGAATGTAACCCAATAGTTCATTATATATTAAAATTAACATCTTTCCGATGTGGTTCATTCTTTCTTCACAGACTAGTTTACTAAGAAGAGCATCTAGTTTTGAGTGGGCTTGAGAGTGATTGCTTTTTTGCACACAATATTGTGTGTTCACATTGGACAAATTAAGCTAAAGAAGTGCACTTGGCCTAGATTAATCCCATCTCAATTTTGTCTGCAACTGAGGCATTTAATTGAGAAATACAGATTCCATATGTTTTACATATGGATGATAGAGAAATGCAAGTAACTAAGTATCTCCAGAGAGCAGCTTAGATCTTAGGTAAGCTGAATGGCAATCTGTAGGACTCTATTATCTACAAGGAGAGGAATCTTAGGAAACCACATCACTAATGAAGGTACCTCCTTTATGTGCCTGAAGTTATGTGATGAGTAGTGATACTCTAAGTACATAGTTAAGGCAAAGTTTGTAGGAAGAAGTAATGACATTTATTAGATAGTTCATGTAGCTGAAATTTCATCTTGTTCTAGGAAAACAAAGAGTGGAGTGATATTATCTTTCCAAGTTTTACAGTTGCCATTCCAGCAGCAAAACAATAGAATCGCTCAGAGGCAGAGATTAGCGATGTTCAACAGACAAAAAGATGTTGAATTTTTTTTTTCCATAACATTGCACTGTATTTTATTCATCCTTTACATGCCTATGTGCAAATCAACCATATCAACCATGAAACCATGATCAACTTAAGAAAATTTCTGTTAGTTTTTGAAACGAAATTGTATGATAGGAGAGGATTCTTCTCTCCAGTGCTCGTACCTCCACTGCCCTTACCTTTTATAGAGCCTCTTCATCACTTCTAAACCTATAGTCTCAACTTTTTTGATGAAGCTTTCTTTTTGTATAGAATTCTTCAGCTACACAGTATGTATGGATACATGCAGATCTTTGACAGAAACACAACCCCAAGGTATGCAGCAGCACTATTTTTCATATCATGCATGATGCTCACTGAAGCTTCTGTTTATTCCTGGAAATGTATGTGGTCTTCTAGATATATTTGAGCTGCACCACTGAGATTCTAAAAAGAAGGGCCAAAACTTTGAGTATGATATAAATAATCTAAAGGAAATAAGTTGAAAGAGCATGGTTGTTTGTTTTGGGTTTTTTCCCCACAGTATATCTCACTGTGATTATACTGCAGTTTTTTATCATCATAGTTGAATGGTGAAAACTTTTGACAATCCAATCGATTAATTCTTAATCTGTCTAAATTCTGTCTAATTCTCTTAATTCTGTCTAAATTCTCTCAGAATTCTGTCTGAACTATCTTAATTTAGACAGGAATTAAGGAACTTTGAAAATCTGTCCAAAATCTGTTTAATTGCCTGCTAAATCAAGGTAATATCAGTGTCAGTTTTTCAAAGAGAGCTAATCATCTAAATGACCTTTTGAGATGTTTCCCAGAGATTAAGTTCCACAAATGCTACTTAAGTTAATAGAAATAGCTGTTGAAACCAGTATTGACTTACACGAATAAATGCAGAACACCAATCTGGAGAAAAAAATCTAAGTGAATTTTGCAAGGTTGCACAGAAACTTTTGTCTGTAGCTGAAAACAGAATCCAAATTACTTTCTTTTCAATTCTGTGTTCTAATAATGAGGTGTATTTTGTGCAGGGAGATGTTTTATAAAGGTTGCTGTCAAATGCTATTTTAAATAATACCTTTTATTTTCTTTTACACATCCTCATATATTTGCAGTCATCTATATCATAGGTCTATCTCACATGTTTATATGCCTACACAGACAACAAACTTACTCTAGTATCTAACATACTTTTCTTTCTCTTCCCACTGGTACTCAAAAGCTGTTCTCTGAAGGATATATATATTTTTTTTTTTCAAAGCTCTTTACTGGCAAACTGAGGAAATCCAAACCCATTTGAGCATACTATTTTTGCAAAATAAATTCATCTTCCTAAGGCTGAATCGAGTAGGTGAAAATAGTTTGTTAACATTCTCCCAGGAAACAGTGTGAATGATGCTTGTAAACAAATGCCCTTATGACAATTCATTCTTTCTTTCTGTCTTTCTCAGGCACGCCAGATCTTGGACCTAACACCTGTGAAGGAGCTGGTGAGCTTGAAGTGGAATATGTATGGTCGTCCCTATTTCTGTTTCCTGGCTTTATTCTATATACTCTACATGGTCTGCTTTACTATGTGCTGCGTCTACCGACCTCTGAAACCCCGAACAGGCAACAAAACAAGCACCAGAGACAATACAATCTATGTCCAGAAAATGCTGCAGGTACTGTGTCTATAGAAGTCAGGGCCTCATAGGCAGCATTGGGCAATTCTCATCTAACCTACTTAACTGGAAAGTCCAAGTCTTTCCCAGTTCCCAGCTATTGCAGCTGTCCTCCTCTCTTTCTGCCATCAGACCTTTGTCAGGGAGGAACATGGGGTATGCTTTGTTCCCTCTTGCTGGGGTTGGGCTCGTTCCTGTGGCCTTGTCAGGCTTAGTCATGTTTACTACACTAACAGTGGAACTTCTTTTCCCCCATTGTCTTTTAAAATTTCCTTTCACTCCCTTTAAAATTAATTTTAATTTCCATTCACCCCTTTCCTTTTTTTTTTTTTTTCTCAGGAATCATATATAACATATGAGGATGAGCTGAGGCTGGTAGGGGAGCTGATCACAGTCATTGGAGCTGTAGTCATTTTGCTCCTTGAGGTAAGAGAAACAGTTTGAGTTTCTCTTTTACTTATTAGGCAAATTTTACTTACTAGACAAACATGACTTTATGCTCACAACTTGGTAGGGGTTATTTGCTTAGTCTAAGTGCTTTGATACACATCTATGGCAACACTGCCAACAGTATCTATTGAATGAAACAGAGACTGTGACAACACACTAGAAAGACTCCAGGTGTGGAGGAAGCAATTAGAAGGACTGGCTGCACTCTCAATTACTGTCTGCTGTGGCCTTATGCCGCAGCTCCCATCAGCATCATCTGTGGGTCCAGCTGAATCTCAGCTGTTGTATGAGATTCTTAGAGATTCTTCACCCAGCACCTCTAAATACTCATGTGTTTAGGGGTGCTGAGTGATCTCTGTGTGTATACAAAAAAATGTTTATATTTAATTGGAGATTAGTGACTGTATGGACCTATAACAGGAGCCTTAACCAGATTTCTGAGGTGTACATGTTTAGGTGTTCTCCTTACCATGAACTCTCTCTCTCAAAAAAATGTAAAAGTTCTTTAAATTAAAATAAATACATCTCCCACTTGATTTTATTATAATATGAAATAGAAGACTGAAAGTTTTATATGAGAAAATTCAAATGACAATGTCAGAGAGAACTGAAATAAAATGGGGCTTGTAAACAGCTTTCTCTCTGCCCAGATATGTTCCAGAAGGACATGTCTTTCCTGTGTTTGGTCAGGACTCTAGGGCTACACTACAACTAACACAGTGAGAATTATAACAAACTCCTTTGATCCCTCAAGAAGGTCTTTTTTTGTCTTCATTTCTGAGGCTGAGCTGTTTGTCTAGTTTCTTCTCACTAATCTATATGAACTTCAGGCTCACAGCTCTGTGCTGCAGCACCTCTGCCACATACCAAAGTCTGACCAAGTATTCAGCAATCTCTGTCACGTCCTGAGAGATGCCCAATCATACTGTTTTTAAAGTAATACAGAAATCGAGCTGTGATCCAACAAACAAAGCAGATGCAGCTGGCCCCAAGACCCTGTGAATATTGAAAGTTACCATGACACTTAGTAGTATAATGGAATCTGTCTGAGTCCTACAGTCAATAGGATATCTCTCTTAGATCCCAGATATCCTTAGAGTTGGAGCAGCAAAATACTTTGGACAAACCATCCTAGGAGGGCCTTTCCACATAATTGTGTAAGTACTCCACTTTTACAACTTAATAAACATACTGTTTCTTATTTTCCCAACTGCTGTCTTTTTCCAGATGAGTCACTTTCTGCATTTTTTTAGAATATTCCTTCTCTCGATTTATTTATCTTACTGACTCAACTGGTGTGTAGGAAGCCAGGTAAGTAGGATCCAGGTAGAGCTGACAGTGCTGACAGGTCTCTGCCAATGGGGCTGATGGCTGTATCTGTCTGTCTTGGAATTTTTAAAAGAAAACAAAAAAGGAGGGTAAGACACCATTACTGAACTTTTTTTCACTGTCTCTTCTTCCTTTGCAGCATCACATATGCTTGCATGATTCTAATAACCATGGTGATGCGTCTCACCAGCACAACTGGTGAGGTGGTGCCCATGTCCTTTGCCCTGGTGCTAGGATGGTGTAATGTCATGTACTTCGCAAGAGGATTCCAGATGCTTGGACCCTTTACCATCATGATCCAGAAGGTATAAGACACAATCAAATATGTGTTTGTGACACACATCCTGCCATCTCTTTGCAGATAGGGAAAACTGAAAGAATATTTTGTCTTCCTCAGGACTGGTATTAATGACAAATGGGCAAGTTCTTGTCTGCACAGAGGGTTTGGGACCTTCAAGTTCTCACTTTAGTGCAGAAGTTTCCTTTATTCTGCTAACGGTCTTAGAATCTGGAAAGTGGTTTACACAGGGTTACATTGTGACTTGGTGGGACAGTTGGGCCTTATAGTGGCTCTGTCTTTGCTCTGCAGATGATATTTGGAGATCTAATGCGCTTTTGCTGGCTCATGGCCGTGGTGATACTAGGCTTTGCATCAGGTGAGTCCACAAAAGGACAACAGCAATTTGTTACACCTGCCAACTTCTTTATTATGAACTAAGTGCATGAATTTTGATTTATTCTCAGGTTGCTCTGTGAGATAGCTGGCAAAGGTGGTGATGACGTGTAGCTTCTATTTCCTCCAGCATGGTCACACTCACAGTACTGATTTCTGGTCTCCTGAGTTTGGTTTTAAATTCTTGCTCTTTCCAGGGTAATAGAAATTAGGACTATCCAGATAATTCCAGATACATATAAGTCAATATTTAAAAGCATACTGTCTTTGGCAAATGAGATTAACAGACATAGCTTTATTATATCCTTGAAGAAGAAAAGATCACTCTTTTAAGAAGAAATAAAGTAATTCTGAGTCATTTTATAATGGAGACTGGGGATTTGTCCTTGTTATGCTGGATACTGCACTAACATAGAAACACATGCAACTCCTTCCCAGACCACTTTGTGTTGTCAGCATCCGCAGGACTCTGCGGTTGCTCTTGGAATGTGATTCCCATTGTTAAAGCCTTTCTCTCTTTTTTTTCCCCCCATTGCTTTCCTCTAGCTTTTTATATCATCTTCCAGACAGAGAACCCTGAAAACCTTGGGCAGTTCTACAACTATCCCATGTCCTTGTTCACCACCTTTGAGCTGTTCCTCACTATCATTGATGGCCCTGCAAACTATGATGTGGACCTGCCCTTTATGTACAGCGTGGTATACTTTGCCTTTGCCATCATTGCCACCCTCCTAATGCTCAACTTGTTAATTGCCATGATGGGTGACACCCACTGGAGAGTGGCCCATGAGAGGGATGAGCTCTGGAGAGCCCAGGTAATCTAGTTTATGTGGCAGGGGGTTTGCTTTGAATAAAGAAGAAGAGGAAAAGCTGACCAGAGAAAATGTGCTAGACAGTGCAATTACTTACTTTGCCATGTGTGCTCTACTGGAGATATTTTAAAACATCTTCCCCAGCCTTAACATTTCTCACAGGCTAATACAATAAGTCATGTCCTTTTGATTCTGTTTTACTGCTTCTGTACATCAGCCACAAAATTTCTTTTATCCCTTCTATGAGTCTGAGGTATCGAAGACTATTCTTCTGCACATCTTCCCATGTGAAACTGTCTTCCAGTATATCTCTGCTATGCAACTATTCTTACTTTATTTCATCTAGCAACTAGAAGGCCATCCAGCCTTTCTTGTCAGTCCTGTGACTCCCTAGCTGTTAGTTCTTTACACATGGAATATCTTGTTAAACAGAATTAAAGTTGCATCTTTTTTAATAAATCACATTTCTGTGTAACTGAGAGTTAAATTATAATTGTAGGGATTGATTGAGGTGAGATAGAATGCACGGTGATGATCACATGTAGGTCAGTATCATCTTTAGATCCATTAGAGAAGATAGTCTCTTGCTCAAAAGGCTAAAAATATCAACCAGATTAGTTACATAGCTGCTCAACAGAAAATCCCTTCCCTAGTATTTTTCTGTGAGAAAGTAGTAAGTCAAATGGTTACATGTTGTGTGGCCACACTGGTAAGTTCTGATGATAGTTAATGCAGATATAAATACTGTCCTCTTCTCTAGTAAAGGAAAGAAACTTAACAGTGTTTGAAGAGCACCATTGTTTCCTCAAAACATGGCACAGTTAGGACAAAAATAGTGAATTGCCCTATAATAAATGGAGTGTTGACTTTATGATTTTCCTTCATTACATATGGAGCTGTAATGAAGTATGGTAATGGGTCAGTGTTTATGAAACTGATCATTTTGAAAGAGAGTCTGATTTTTACAAAATTCATCCAGTTCTTTCTTTCTTTTTTGCTCTAAAGGTTGTCGCTACTACTGTCATGCTGGAGCGAAAACTGCCACGGTGTCTCTGGCCTCGCTCTGGAATCTGTGGGCAGGAGTATGGGCTAGGGGACCGATGGTATCTCAGGTGAGTTCTCTTCTAGTATGTGTACTTAAGGATCCAAGAAGAATAATTTAGTGTGTTGATGTTAATAAAGAGCCTTTCCAGTGTCCTGGGGAGGAGTGTTTGGAGTCCTTCCCTTCCAGAATACAGATTCCAATCTGTTTTCTGTCTGTGACTGAAAGACATGTGCTGTTTCCCCGAGAAAGCTGTGCAATTCCTTGTGAAATCAGCTGATGTTTTCTTATCCAGTACTGTCAGGAAATACACCCCAGAAATTGAGCAGGTTGTAAGGCCTGAATTTTTCTTTCAAACTTCTTATAATGAGTATCACAAAATGTCACTGCTGTGCTTGGTTGGCTGTCCCTAGCCATTAGATGCCTGAAATGACAGAGGCAGAATCAATCAATTAGGCATTCAGCAGCAATAAACTGCACTACAGATGTTGCAAAAACAGGACAGGAATAATTAAAGGCAAGATTTCTTTCTTGTGTGAACTTAGTAACTATATTATACTTTGCGAAGGCTGCATCAGGTGGCAAAATCTTAGGTCCAGGATTTCAGTTTAGGCACCGAAATAACAAAAAATACTATCAGTAGTCTAGATAACACTAGATTCCTCACATTTCTGATTTTAATGAATATTTATACCAGCGTGAGAAAGGATTAAACTTTGTTTGGGTATGTCTCTTTTCTAACTGTATCATCTTTTGCTAATAAATCCAGAAGGGGGAGTGATGGTTGTATGAAATAGGACTTTCTGTAGGTTTTAGCAGAGAAATGAACCTTGTGGATTTTCAGGTTTGCTGGGCAGAACAAGCAGACCTAAAGTAGTACCAGTATGCAAAACCTTTGGTCCAAGGTGCAGAGTATAACTTTGCAAGAGCAATATTCCAGCAACAATTCCTCACTGGATGCTACAAGAAAAGAGTGTTGGTGTGATCTAGTTCTGGCAAATTACATATATTACATATTACATACATTACATATAATTACGTATTACATATATTACACATTTAACATATGCTAGTTGTATATAGCATTGGACAGTATTTCACAAGACAAGTTATATGTAACGTAGAGAAGGGTTGGTGGAAGTGGAGCAGTTAAATAAAAGTTCAGCAAAAGATAAGTGACATACTGAGCCTAGCAGCCATGGAGTATTAGAGGAGAGAAGACAAGATCTAAGGAAATGGATGAACATGCGCATATATACAAAGGATCTTGAGCTAGAGTCAGGTGGAGTAGGTCTGCCAAAAACAGCTGGCAAAATGGAAAGGGCAAATCATGACTGGGAAATGTGTCGAAGGACAAGAAACCATGGGCAGATGAAGGTACTGAAGTCTTTGACAGGAATGAAGGTCTTGGGGATAATTGTGTGCTAGCACAATGCCTGTATTGTTTCCTGTTTCTGTGTAGGTTTTGTGGAATGCCTGGGTCAGTAGGCTTATTTTTGGGAGGGGCTTGCTTCTTGTGGCTGCTTGGTTTTGTTGATAAACTGGCATTTTTCTACTTCATTCAGTTTATGTTTCTTAATCCTCTTAAAGAGTCGAAGACAGGGTTGATCCCAACAAACACAAGATGATGCGGTACGCAGAAGCTTTTAAGGCTCAGGACAGGGATAACTATGACAAAGATTTGGAAAAGCTGGATATCAATAGGGACATCCTGTACAAGAAGGAACCATGTGCTCTGTCACTGTCACGGAGCACATCCAGGACTAGTTCTCACCGTGGCTGGGAGATCCTGAGGCACAACACCTTCCATCACCTTCGTGGAGAGCTTGGTCATGCCATGGAAGAGCAGGTCTATGACGTCTAAGAAGCCTCCTTTTTCACTCCATAACATGGATCACTTTTGCCACAACAGTTGTCTTCTCCAACTGTTCATACACATTCCAGCATGCTACACACATTCATCAGCTTCGAAGAACTCTGCTGGTGGACAATTCATGGCATCTATGCTGTATGAATACAGTCTTTTCTCTCCTGCATTTAAGCGTCTCTGCTGTTGCACTGGTATTTGCACCAAGAGGGTGGGCTTGTTGAGCTAAAGTTTGTGGTGGTTTGTTATGCTTTGTAATGCTCTACAGAAATGAGCAGAAGAACCCAGAAATGGGATTTCATCCATTTACAAATAATTGATCAGTAAGGTCTCTCCTAGACTGTTACATACAATATAATCTCTCCCTGCAGTTTCACAAAATCCAATGCTCTCATAGCAAAGAGAATTTTGTACAGAACTGAAAAAAACCCACCCCATATAACTAAGCTCAGGAATTAAGGTAGTTTGCTGACACTGTGATATTAAAAGGACTACTCAGCTGACATTCAGGGCTCATAGATGTTACCCTCTGAAGAAAGGCAGTCTCTATTAGCTGCATTTTCAACACTGCTGTCCTGGCAGGACAGTTTTGGTTTTGATTTGATTTGCTTATTTGGGGTTTTTTTGGTGATGGTTTTATTTGTCTTTTTTTTGTTGTCACATTAATGCACTTTAGGCATTTGAAAAGAAGTGACTGCTGTTCCTGGGAGGATTCTGAAGGATCTGAAGTGGTAAATTCTTTTCCTAATGAGAGCCTATATGACCTGATTAGGTGACTTTCAGCAGTGTGAAATTTCAGCAGAGCTATTAATCTCCAAGTGAGCTGAAGCTGGTCTTTTGTTGTCCATTGAAGAGTAGGATTCTGAACCATAGTTCTTTCACTGAGCCATCAAGGTTGGGTAGTGAGCTACAATATAGCACAATACAATATAGAAATGGAGAGGAAATGTTGGATAGATGACTAAGAGCTACTGCAGAGGCAGTTCAGAAACTGCTGCATGCTCTCTCTTTCTCTCTCTGAAAGTCTAAAACTATCCAATGAACAACGGAGTCATCCATACAGTTCCCTTCCAGGCATGATGTTGTGCCAGTCTGTTACTTTGTCATCTGTTAGGGCCACCTTAAGAAAAGTGGAGAAATGTTTGGAGAAATGTTTCGAGAAATGGACTGCCATTTCAGGGTTTTTTGTATTCTCACGAGTGTGTAGTTTCATTCCAATAGCAGAAGTAAGTGGAAAGTAATCTGTGGTCTCAACATTTCCTTCCTACAGGACTAGTAACAGAAACATTTTTTTTAAGAAACCAAGCATTATTATCTAACACTAGACTTTGAGCCAGATCACTCTGTGATAATCAAAGAAGATAATGAAAAACCTGAATCCAGTGGATTTCTGATTGTATTGAAAGATCACAGTTAACATCTCCTCTCTTGCAGGTGGTATAATGAGAATCATGATCTTTGTAATTATGTGTATTTATTTAAATGTCCTTTTCCTCTTACTTGAATGTGTATTTATGTTCCAATGGAAGACTGACAGAAGACTGTCTCTTGACTGGATACTTTTGAGTTGAGTCTTTTTGTTGAATTGAAGGTGTTGCCTAGTCACTTGTCACTCACTTGTCAGTCCTTCCCAAAACTTTTATGGTTTGTGCTGGTGGTCTATGGAGATGAGACCATTATGGTACATTAACCGGAACTGTGAATTGCTGCTCTAACTGTAGATGAATTTCCTTTTGTAGTGAATAAGAAATAATAGGAAGGGAAGAACTGATGGCTTTCCCCTCCTCCCCTCAACCCCAAGTGTAGTAGTATTTTCACTAGTTTGAACGCCTACTGAAATACAATTAAGATGGAGCTGCATATAGTCATTTTTACAAAAGCACTCCTCTTTGTGACATAATAATAGTTATTATTAATAATAAAGCTAGTTTGAAATATAAGTCCTGGTTCTGATTTTGTGTCCCACTTCGTCACTATAAACAATAATGAGAATTTTGATCTTGGAACTTAAAACAACATAATGACATTGCAGGAGGCAGAACAGAACTCTGTTAACAGTGCTAGGCCTTTATAGATTTCTGTATCTACTCTTCATAAAGAGAAAAGAAAAAAATCTCGTAGTGCTGAATTTGGTTTTTACACCATTTCTTAAATGATTACTATGATTTCTTTTCTAGCTTGGACTTCATCTTATATTACAAATCAAAGCACACAATGCAAATAAACTGCAAATCGGTCTAATAAGGTAAATCCTGATTAATGAATTCCCATAAACTATTGAAGTGCACTCAGTACTCTTGAGGAAATCAGCTGTAAAAAAAAAGTCTTTCTTATTTATTAGATATCAATAAAGTTGATAATACATTGAAACAATAGTTTAATTGGGCTTTCTATTTGCACTTGTTTTTTCTCTTGTTTGTAATATCTAACTAGTCCCGGTAATATGTGCTATTTTTCATTTTTTTATATAAAAAATACAGTAACATACAATATACAATAACAAAACCATGCATATCTATGTCATGTATAGAAGTAAACAAGTTAAAACAACACTTTCAGTTGATTTTTTTGAAAGCTTTCTAAATGGGAATAAACCAATCCAACAAATACTTGGTTCCTAGAAGATTAGGATAATATTTGGAGCCATTAACTATTAATTTTAAGAATAAGGTTATTTTATATTTCTGAAATGCTAGCATTTTAATTATGCTTTCAGAGAACTCTCTGGCAAGAGTTTTGGGCCTGCCTCGAGAAATCTACAATCCAAGACAAAAAGCTTGTGAAGATGTAAGAAAGCATCTCTGAGATGGGCCATATGATAAGCCTATGGTCTTGATACAGTTTTATGCTGGGTTGATAATTGCAAATTTTGAAAAATTTGCTAGTTTTTCCTCTCAGCTGCTCCAACAGAGGCATACTTTACCATCATCTTTTTGTATACTTGAAAACCTTTTCCTAAGAACACCTTCTTACTCATTAATCAAATGCACTGCTCTCTTTTTGTTACAATGAATTGAGACTGCATCTCAGAAAGAAGCAGAACTAGAAAAGAAAATACTACAGTGTTCCATAAGCTCAACCAGCCTATAATAACAGAATGAATTCTTTTTAAAAACATCTGAGAAGTTAAGTTGAGCTAGGAATTTGCTGTGGTTAAGACCCAGCCAGGAGCTGAGCACCACGTAGCCACTCACTCACTCTCCCACACCCCCAGTGGGTTGGGAAAGAGAACAGAGGGAAAAAGGCAAAACCCCGTAGGCTGAGATAAGGAGAATTTAACAGAAAAAACACAAAAGGAGAAGTAACAACAACAATTGTAATGGAACAATATATAAACCAATTAATATAGAACAAACCCTCTGTCTAAGGCTGCGTTGACTGCACAGATGGTACCACAAACCATCCAAGACTACAACCGAGGCGGTCTCGCCAGAGCTGGTGCTTTGCTCAGCCTTCCCCCACCCTTATACAGCAGGTGTTGAATAACCCATTGGCTGCTTCCTTTGTCTATCCTGGGTGTTGTTCCCTCCCGGCTCCTGGTGAAAATTAACCCTATCCTAGTTGAACCCAGGAGAGAATTTTAATATAATATATCAATAAATTAAAGTCTCCAAGGGGGACAATATCTGCAACACATACTAATCAACTATGTTATTGGTATAGTCAAGCTGGACTGATGCCCCACTTCTGTCTGGGACATGAAGGCAAAGTTGAAGAGACAGTGGTAGCTTCCTAGAATTTCCAAGGAGATATATAGGCAAATGAAATGTCAGCAACCAGATGGAAAAAGTTACAGATTCCTTGTCAGATGTGCTGATTTCTGTAGCATCCTGGAAAAGAGGTTTTCAAACTGCCCAGATGCTTAAGTACAGAATATCTTAAGCTTTGAGTGAGGTGAGTGAGGCACTTTACACCTCTTATGTGGTTTTAGGCTTCCCACAGATTCAACCAGATGTTAGGGTATTGGTTACTGTCTCCTCACTGTTTCAGATTATCTCCATTTGGAAAACTTTTTAAATGGGAAAAGATGAGATCTGATTCTGCATCAAAAAGAATTTTATGGAAAATTCTATCAAGCAGAATTAATAGTCCTACCTCTCAGGAAATACGAGTAAGTTACAAAAAGTAGTCATCCAGTGCTCTTATTTCTGTAGTAAACTACTCTCTGGCTTTTCCCATTATGCTTCTGATAATTAATAGAAAATTCACTAGCTTGCCCAGAAAAACCTCTTCTGGGAAAAAAATTGATTCATTCTCCCTTCATCCTTTCTTTTAGTGTTCAGTGCTTGACAAAAAAAGCTCTAGGGTTTCACGCTGAAGTGAAATAGACTGAACTAATTCTTCCCACAAATAAATGCCAGTGGTTCTGATCACTAAGCAGCAACATTATCTATGGGAGAATTTTACAAGTCAGCTTGGATTTGAAAATATAAGAAAAGCAAGTGATTTAAAAAATGAAAGATTTGAGGTTAGTGGATTTCTAGTAAGCTTTATCCATTGTCTCATAGAAGAATTGTTTGTAAAGGACATCTGAGATCATCCAACATCAGACCATGTCTGCTATGACTTTGTCCTCCAGAGTCTTGAAAATCTTAAAGGTGGAGATTCAAAACTCCTCTGTGTAACTGTTTCTGTGCTGCACCAGCCTTGTGGTGAGAAAATTTTTTCTAATGTCCAGCCTTAACCTCTCAAGTCACAATTGATCATTGTATCTTACTATTCAGACATTAATAGCCACCTTTATTTGAATCTTCATCCTCCCAGAAAGTGAAGATTTAAAATAAAATGAAATAGTATAAAGTTGGACATTTGTCCTGATGTTTTTTTGATTGCCAGTATGAACAAGAACCTTGTATCCCCTGGGGTTAAGGGTATACTTGATAGTGCCATTCAGATAGCTTTATGAGTTATGTTATAAACTAGTAAGTTTTGAAGCCGTTACCTGCTGAAGAACATGAGATGAAGTATATTTAAAGGCTTCTGGAAGTAATTTGGAGGGTATGTGTCTTCATAAAGTTGCTAGTAGGCTTCACACAAAACACTGTATATTGATAATTAGGACAAGAATAAGAATTTTGAAAATGTGCACCCTGAGTGTCTTGATTAAGGCATATCTACAAGACAAATGACGGCTGTTTTTTCTTTGTAGTCTCAAAAAAGACTTTCTGAACTGCTAAGCTTATCATATTTTGCAAAGTTTGCAGTTTATGGGCTACAGAAGATAAAACTAACAGTTTGGCCTGTCATTAAAGTAGGTACAAGGGTTTCATCCTAAGTTACTGAATCTGCATCCCACCTTAGCTTGGCACCTTTTTCTTAAATTGCAGTTCATGCACAGTTTTTCATGATTCAGCCTTTCCCTGGTTTCACCAAGCTTGTAGCACATACATGTAACATTTACACCAGCACCCCAGCGTCTACTCAAGCTTGCTGGCTATGACTGGGCTCAGATTAAGGAAAAGGTATCAGTGCTGTTGACTAGACATGAACATGCTGGAGAAGAAATAGGTTGCTGCCTCCTGCTGTCACACAGTTTTCAGAGTAGCATTCCTGTGAATAAGTCAGGGAAATTGATTTTTATAAACATTGTTTCCAAACTTTGGGAAAATAAAGTGGGTAAACACTGAAAATGACTATTTAGCTCCTAACTATAGAAGTTGTTCACCATTTAAAAGCTTTGCTTTATAACAGGAATTCATCTTTATAAGATTATGATGTTGTGGAACTTTTAAAATATCTTTGAGCTGATAAGATTCCAAAAACTAGAAATACTTCTCTCGCAAAAATAGGACTGGAATTCAGTGATTGGAAAAATGTAGTAAGTGCTAATAGAGACATTTGGGGATTAACAAGGAACAGACGTGGCTGTTGGGAGAGAGGGAAGGAAGTCAAAGGGAGGGAAGGGGAGAACAAGGGAAGGAGAGAGTGAGATAGGAAGGTAGGGAAGGAGAAAAGAGAAGAAGGGAGGGAGGAGGAAGGTGGGGGGAAGAGGAGGGGAGGAGGGAGGGAGGAAATAAGAAAAGGGAGTGAAGGAAGGGGAGGAGGGAGGTCTATATGACCTGTTTTTCCTTCTAATATGCTCTAGTTCAGTTGACATGCTGCTACCTGACCAAGGCAAAATCCATTCTTAAGAAATTACAGTAGGGCTACTGAAGAAGCCTGCTATAAGATTTTAGCTGTAGATTTTGATGACTTACATAGCAAATGCTGGAACTTTATCTAAATGTGGCAAATCCAAACATTTCAAACATGAAAACATGAAGTGGGATAGAATTAGGTTTTTTGTACTTGAACGGAATGATAATAGAATCATAGAATCATTCAGGTTGGAAAAGACCCTTGGGATCATTGAGTTCAACCATCAACCCTACTTTACAAAGTTCTCCTCTAAACCATATCCCCCAACACCACATCTAAACTACCTTTAAACACACTTAGGGATGGTGACTCAACCACCTCCCTGGGCAGCCTATTCCAGTATCTGACTGCTCTTTCCATGAAATTTTTTCCTAATGATCAGTCTAAACCTACCCTGTTGCAGCTTGAAGCCATTCCCTCTTGTTTTATCACTAATTACCTGTGAGAAGAGACCAGCACCAACCCCTACACAATGTCCTTTCAGGTTGTTGT
>VZZY01016709.1:0-41456 GCA_013400335.1 Eurystomus gularis
GAGAGACCAAGGAATGAGATCCTGATGGAAAGATGTGATATAGTATAGTGGTGAAGGGACAGGAAAAACAAAGGTCTAGAGTTAATGGCGAGGTGAGCTGTGTAGTCTGTGAGGCAGAAACAGTTTGTTTCTCTGAGCTAGCATTTGAATAAATAGGTGTTGAATTTGAAGATTCTTCAGGCCATCTTACTTTTATCTTATAAATACATAGAGGAAAGCTGTAAGTTTTAATTGCTGCACTTACACTGAGAGCCCCACAGTCAGATTATGTTTTTACAGGGGTTCTGCTCAAGGACTGTAGCATGAAACAAGCTGTTGCAGCCAGCAGTTGATTTCCTTGCATGGATTTAAAATGCAAAAAAGGAGTTTGAAAAAGTTGCGTTCAAATTTTTGATGAAATAGTTAAAGTAGTTAGGAAAAGACTTTTAATAATCTGCATTTAACAGAGGGAAAAGCTTTTTTTTTTTCTTTTTTGGCCTCAGTATTGTTTAGAAGATATGTTTCTTTTTAGCACATCAATAATTTATAGACTCTTTCCAGTTAATTTCAGATAGACTTCTTCCTCATCACTTTACTGAAAATGCTTGAATTAATATATTTTTTTTTTTTTATTAAACAAGAGAGCTAGTGCTTAAGGTGGAAAGTAGTCTGCTTGGCAATGTTAAAGAACTTGTAGGTTGTTCAGAAGAGAAGTACAGGTTTTCCCTGCATCATCAGTTGGACACAACTTGAAATGTTTGCAACATCTCTTTACATAGTCGTGTTTCAAAACTGCTATCCAGCAAAGATAGGAGATACTTAGTTTTATTTCTTCTATGGATAAAGCTAGAAATGAGGTAGGCATAATGAAAAGCAAGGAGCAGAAAAAATAAAGGATTACTGTCAGTTAAAATGACAGTCAAATTACAAAGAAGTGGATTATTCAGATATTTGAAGTTTGTTTTGGAAAAGATGTTTTAAGTGTGTAAGAATGTTGCATTGTTTTGAAATTACAATTAATATCCCATTGCAAAACATTCACTGCCTGTGTACTGCTGCAATCAACATATAACCTATAAAATGGTATTGACTTCGAGTATGAGTTGACTGGGACCCTTTTATAGATAAAACTTCCAGTAAATACAGTGTATAGATCCAAATACTGTATTTCTCCTTATACAAAATAGTCTTTATTGACATTTTTTGTAAAACTCCTTTCAAAGGTGTATTTTGCGATTGCTGCTTTTTAAAGATCACTGCAAGTTTCAGACTTCATACACCACGATTTCTATACAAAGCTTGTTTAAAATGAATTCTCTCCCTTTGCTACTTCAAATGCATAAAAATCGTGTGCTGTGTGTATACTTTGGAGAAATGCTTTGGAGTGGTTGGATATGCTTACATGTAGTGAACTTGTGCTTTATGAGTGAAGCTTACACAGAAGTACCAAGCTCTTGCTGGACAGTGGTGTACTGCTTAAATAAGGTACAGTGGAGACCAGTGCATGTGCAAAATCTACTTGCAAAATGAAAAAAGATATTAGTTGGCTTTCAGTTGTCATGGCTACAATGATGGCAGGTATCAATTAGCTGTTAGTCATGTCAGCAAAAACTGGTACTGTAACTTAGACCATAACCAAGCCCTAATGAACTATCCCAGGCCTGCTCTTTTCTTAGAGATATGATCTGTTTTGATGTAGTCATAGCTCAGCTGAAAATCTTGTGATGTTTGCTATGAAGTGTAAGTGGTCCTAGAAGTGTCTAATGCTGCTGCTAGGCTGAACAGGTTGGAAAGCCTCTCGATCTTTTCCTACAGCGCAATGTTGCGTTGGTAGATTTCCATCAGTTTGTTAATTGGCAGATTGCACCAACAGAAACATGCCTATCATCATAAAATGCATTGTTGTGAGTAAAAGCTCTGGCCTGGAGGAGTACAAATCTTTCACTGTTCTGCATAACATGAGTAAACGGGAGGATCATATCTTTACTTTCTGTTGTCTACTTTTTGAAATATTGTTCTTATACCTCTATCTTCTCATTTTGGTGTATGATTAAACTTTTGAGGCCTTGTGAAATAGCACGTACCAGTACTTTTTTCCTTTAAAATCCTTCACTCTCTCAACACAGTAAGAGGGTATACTTTTGAGAGCTGGTTTTGTTGGCATTTTTGCAGCACATTCAATATTGTAATGTTGTGCTTTGAATAGTCAAAAGTTACTGTTTCTTCAAGCTGTTACAAGGCTAAACTTGTACTCCAAGCTTTCCATGCATATGTGGCTTGGAGGAATCAAGTTACTTTATGGAATAATTTATTTCTCCATCAATTATTATTTATGCAGCTACAGCAAGTGGATTATGGGCCATTGTTTGATATACTAAAGCATAGATAGTGTCTGCTTCATAGAGCTTAACGTTTTGGATCCCAATGACATCTATCTGCAAGATGTGCGTTCTTAGCCTAGCTTCTAATTCTATTAAATTTTTGCATTAGTTTTATCTTTTATAAAGCATTGTTTTGGAAACAACGCCCTTACACATAGGCCAGCAGTATCAGAGAGATATAATGCATTGTGAATTTTTTTTTTCAGTTCCTTGAAACCACTGACTTCATTTAAACTTCCATCAATTCAAAATTTCCTCTTTCCCTTGAGCACACTTTTTCCATATTTTTTCACTCAAAGTACTATTAATACTTTCTGATTATTCAGCAGAAAACTAAAAATGTCTCTTGAGCCGTTCAACATGATTTAATTGGTTTCGGTGTATGGCAAACTAAATTCAGATTTCCATTTATCAAACCCCAAGCCTCTCCTCCCCTCTAAAACTGAGCAGGGCTCAGGTGAAAAAAAAATCATGAGGCAAAAAGTCTGTCTGAGACTGTGCATAAAAGATTTTGTAACATTCACAAGGTCACTGCAGTGCATGAATTAAAGGAAGGCTGATTGCTTGTATTTCCACCCTGCTCTGCCCCCAACTTCAGTGCTTCCCTGAGCCCCCAGACAGTTACTTCTGACAGCTTTCGAGGTTTCTCTGAATTGGTTTGAAGTCTTACTTTTACTTTGTTCTTTGTTTCTCCATGTTTTACTTACTCTGGCACAAAGAAAAAGGGGTGGGAGAGTGCATAAGAATATAAAATATTCTTTTCTTGTGTATCAAAGACAAGCGTTATGTTCAGAAGGTCAAAGTTCATTTTTTTCCTGAAGAATTTCAATTCCTAGGCCCCTTGAGGTATGTGAAGTTGAGTAAGTATCATCTTAAAACCTTTGTTTTCTATGGAAATTTTATATGCTTTCCCACAGTTACCCTCCAACCCCTCTAAATTCTACCTGCTAAGCTTTGCTTATGGTAAACTTGTCGAACAAATCTTGAAAAAAAAATGACAAGATACCAGAAGAAATTACTTAATTGCATTTCAAGTTATTTATATGCTTAAAAAAAAGATCTGGCATTCATGTTTGTCCTGTTTTTGACTAAATGTCAATTGTGTAATGGTTCACTCTTCTGGGACTGAAGTTTTCAATATTTCAATACCATGCTGTTGTTATTCTTCTGAAAGTGGATACAAGAGGAAAATGACCCTCATCTCAGTTCCTACATCTTCCTTTTTTCCTAATTTGGCAGCTAATGTAAGCACCCTGTGGCAGGATTAGGAATAACACAGACTACTTTTGCTTCATCTGGCATAAAAAAGGAGATGTAAGAACTGATTACAGCTAATCTTGCAATATGTGATAGTCTTTGGTTGTGATGCCTGTATGCATGCGTAAGAGCAAAGAAAAGACAGGAACACAGAAATTGATTAAGTTTCTTCCTTCTAATCTTACTGAAAATCTTAAATTATCCCCTATAGACTGAGACAACAAAACACTCCTATATACAGGGAAGGGAGGTTGGTCCGTGTGTGTACAGATAATCTTTTCTCATAGGGCTCATCATATGTAGGTCTTTGTTCTGCAAGCAAAATGCATCTTGCTTTCTTGTTCTTATGTAAAGCTTCATTAGCCATTGAATTTACTGGTAATTTGCCCTCCGGAAGCTCAGTGGTACAACAGTGTACTAGAAGCTATACAGAACGGGTGCAAAATCTCTTGGAGTGATGCAGTTTTGCTAAAGTGTGGGAGAGGTTGGACTTGCCTCCCTATGAGGCTACCGTACTGGAGCACTGGAAATGTAGGCATAATCTAACTTTTCATTATGAATGCTACACGACTGTTTCCTGATGAGATCTGAGCAAATATTCAGGCCACAAGGACTGATAATATAACTCCTCCGTGGCATACTCAGTTCTGTTACTGTGTAGGTCACCATTAAAATAGGTAAGTAGTACAGGAGAGAGGTGAAGAGTTTGGGCAAACCTTTTAGCCATATGCACTTATATAAAGTCTAGAGTCATCTGTCAAGGGTGCTGACTGCCACCATGGCTTCACCAAAAATAAACATTTTCAATTTTAATGAAATGATTTTTCTGGGGTGGGGTGACAGAGTTAATAGTTGGAAAGTATGCAATTTATTTGAGGGTATAGGAGTGTTATTTCTAAGATATTGGCTAAAGAGCTTTATTGAAAGTTCTAAGATTGAATATGCTGACATCAATAATGGAGAAGTCAAACCAGCTGTTAACAGGCTGAGTCCAGAAGGAAGAAATAAATGGGAAATTATCTTTCTAGCAAAAACTCATGTGCAGAACCCCTGGAGGGGGCTGGGGGAATAGATCCATTTTCCACTTACAATATACTATTTGTTTATAGATGAGATTCTGGGATATGTTTCTATCTGCAAATTTCAGGCCTGACTGCTGTATATGCAGTGGAAAGTTTGAGGGAAGGAAGGGAGGCATATGAACAGCGCTACAGCACATTAAAGCAATCTAACTTTAGAACAACGTTTAGTTATGGCAAAGGTGCAGCTGAATAAAATCCTTGCAATGCCTGTATGTACAATAAGTGGAAGGCAGAAAAACTTTGTACAGTGGTTTCTAGAAGGGAGTGAGAAGCATCTGAAGTCAAACCAATGGCTGGTGATAAATCAAGAGAGTTAATGGCTCAGCAAAGTGGCTTTAAGACTACTGAGTAAACTCAGACTGAAATGATCCTTGGTATAATTAGAGAGGCTGCACTGAAACTGAGCAAGAGGTGAATCAGGCCCTGAGCCTGGAAATCAGTATGCTATTCAGATTTCTGGGAGATCATGGAAAATACCTGAAATAATTACTGGGGTACTATGTTTATCTGTAAAGGTAAATCTTACGAGCTTCAGTTGGTTAAACCCCCTTGTTGGAAGACTATGGTATGGAAGCATTATCTTAAATTGAGTTGTGCAAAGCAGAGATTTGTCCCAGCAACTGGTGTTTTGGCTAAATCAGTGCATTGGAGGTAAGTGGGTGAGCTTAGCTGACTGGAACATACTCCCACTTGCTTGGTTCACATGCTTGAGTTGGGTTTGTTTTAAGGCTGCCATATGGGAATCTATTGTCAGGCTTTTGTGAGTGGGACCAGTGCGTCCCATACAGTAAAATACCACTGAGGTGCTCAGGGACCAACTGGCTGCTGGGACACAGAGAGGAGGTGGCTTGACCGAAGCTGTAGTTTCTGGTTACAAACCCTGTGCATGGTATAAATAGTATTTAGGGTAACTTGGGGATGCTGACAGGGAGAAATACTGTACCCTGTACCGAGGTATGTTTGGTCAGGAGCTTTGAAAATGCCAGCCACACCAGCTTGTGCCTGCTTGTCTTCTTAGGCACTTAAGCATGGCGTAGAAGATGCACAGATGTGTGCTGTGTAAAGGCAATTCTGAGTATTCCTGTATAGGTCATAGGCTTTCTCTAACATGGTATCTTGTAGAGAAAAACCTTATATGTAATTTGAAGATCTATCAATTTGAGGATCTGTGGCAATATTGGGCGTATGTTTGTATTCAGTAAAATGTGGCTTTAAGACATCAAGTTATTAGGGTTAATAATTTCTAACATAGTAAAAGAACTAAAAGGAAAACAATATTTAGGTCAATGAATAGACTTCACGTTAGAGTAGCAAACTTAATTAAATGTTTTTTTATGTCATTTGCAAACATCATCATATAGACTCTGCTCAATTGTGCATCTGTTTTGTCAGTGCCAAGGGAATATGCAGAGTTCAGCTGATCTCCATCTCTGGAGTGCTCCATGCAGTAATCTTCTGTGTTATTTTTAATTAATAATAAAGACAATCATTACAGATTTCTTTCATCTTTAAATTCTTTGATTTGCAGGCTAAGATATTCTGATTGACGTCTCTACCCTCTGCCTGTCTGCTACTTTTCTAGGCAGCAGGAGGAGAGGCACTTGGCAGTGCCTGGGGCAGAGGGGAGACGCTGGATTTGCAGGTTCTATGCTCTGCTCTGCTACTGGTTCCCTATTTTGGGTACTTGTTCTCCAAAGGAGACCCAGTCTGCAGCTCTGTTTGGCTCCGCAGACTGTATCAGAAAGAAACTGATTTGCTGTTAAGAATGTACCTTTGTGTAGGGAGAGCCAGTCCTTACTGACTACAGGCTAAATATTGACTTTAAATACTGTTCCAAGCGAGTGAAACATTGCGCTTCTCATAAGTAGCCTCAGGAAGCAGTGACCCCAAAACGCAACTCCATAACACAATCCTTCCCCCATTTACTTTCTACCCTGGAGGCCAGTACCTCAATATTGGCTTATATCAGCAATATATTACTGCTTTCTATTGCTTTGCTTTCAGCTACTCTGCACCTTTGAGTGAAGATGACATCTGCCCCATGCCCCTCGCTTCTTACTTTACAAAACAAAGAAGTACATGCAATATTGTGTTGGTCCTGGGCTATTTGGTTACTGCTTATGCACAAAAGTGCTGCGGTTAGGAGTTTGCTCATTTTATGAAGAATTTTACTGCAAAGACAATGCGAGCAGAAAGAGCTGGCTTTGTTTAAAGTAGCTAGAGGAGGCTTGCCCTCTCAGTGTCAACACTGCCTTGGCTTTGTCTGACCTGATGCTTTGCACTGATACTGAATTATCAGTATTAATTTTCATACCACAGACAAGGTCATAGTGATCAAGTGACTTAAATGGGTTTATAATCCTGGGTACGCTGACTCCTCACGCTTAATTTTTATTCTAGGCAATTTCTTCACGGCATCAAATACTCATGAAAAATCAATAGTCAAACTCTTTACTATAAATCGCTTGAGATTTTTAGGAACATACATGAATCTCTTTTGTGTATTTTAAAAAAATTGCTAAAAAAGTTATTGGGACATCACTCACCTCCAAATTCACCACACCCTACAGCAACTGTTGATGTCATGTGGTTGGCATCCAAATTTTAGTTTCAGGGCCTAATAAAAAGTTTTAAAGAGTGAAAGGAACAGTACAAAATGTGGGAGATACTCACAACTGTATGGCCATATTAAAATCTTCTCTGGCAACGTGAAATAAAGGTACCTCTTTATTAGTACAGAAACTCAGTCCACTTGAATGAGCCTGCCACACCACAGTTTGCTTACTTGTTTGGCCTGTTAGATGTTGAGAATGCCTAGTAAAAGTGTCTACAGCACAAATGGCTTGCATCCATGGCAGCTAATATTTGTTCAAGATGCAAATGGCAAATAATCCAGATAATCCATTTAATATGTGTATTTTCACCTGTAATTTAATTACTAGCACAAATGTATGCTCTGAAAAGTTAAAAGAGGATGCAATCCTTCCTAAAATGTCCATTTTTTTTTCCATATGCCATTTTACAAAAGTTATTATTGCAGGGGTGGGAATATATGCAATCTATCACGGGCTAAACTGAGGGTGATGTAAATTTACAATATGCACATAGGTGGTTCTGGTTCGCCAACGCTGTATGGTAAAATTATATCCTAGTTTAACTTCTTGTAGCTGGTTTGTCTGCCCATACTTAGAGTATTTTATAGAACTAGAAGTCTCTTACTTTGCTCAATATCTGCAAAATTAGAGATAGTTGTATAACAAGCTTATCTAAATAAGCACTGAGCATATGGGTGTGAGACAAAGAATAAATGCATGAAAATCAGTGTGAGTGACTAGCAGAGGAGAGTGTTCTGGTCCATTCAATTGCATTGATTGTCATCACATTCCTTCCTCATTATTCATCAGCTACAAAAAAAGGTGGAAGACAATGGCATGGGGAAGAGTTAAACCACTGCTTTTGCTGTGCTGTAATTGAATTTGCTACATCATGTTATATGCTAACTTGTTAGCACTGTGGCAAAAATGTGAAGGTGGTTTACAAAGAAGAAACTGTTTCTACATGGAAAAGGCATAAGAGTTGTGGGCCAAATAGGCAAGTAAGGAACGATGCAATAAGAGAGAGCAAACATGCAGAATTAGAAAAGGCTTTGAAAACAAGAAGTTTTGAACTTTATATAACTGGAAAGAGGAGCCATAGTGGGAATGCCAGTGGAGTGGTACTTAAAACAGTGGAGACTGAGGAAAACAGCACTGTGGAAGCTGCAGTTAGTTTCAACTCTATAGAGGTAAGTTAAAAGTGAGTCAGACTTGTATACAGCAATTTTTGGCCGTAAATATGTGAGTTTTAGATACATACTTGGATGCTCATGTTCTGGGTCTCTGATGAGAGTGGGTCAGGGATGTCAAAGATATATGTGCTAGGGTGGCAGGAAGGTCAATGATGTTGTAATAAGTGAGAGAATATATACAGTAGGAGTAGTGCAAGTGGAAAGATAAGTATTTCAAATAAGGCCAGATTGGTTATGTTGACAGTGAGGCCCCAAAAAGATTGTGTTTGAGAAACAGCTGAAATATGGAATAGTAGGATTGGAAAAGTAATTCTTCAAGTGATCATTTACAAGGAATGCAGGGACATAAGCATAAGGTGCCTTAGAGTAACTGTTTGAAGTCACACATTCAGTCTTTGGGTCTCTCGCTTCTGTTTGAAAGTAAAAAAACTCGTGCTTTGTGTTCACTACGTCATCATCAAAGAGAGTCACTGGACTAAATATGCGTGAAGATCAAAGTCTGTGGGTAGTGTACACTCAGTAGTGTATAAACCATAATGCTAACAATAAAAGATCTGTATTGGGACTGCTTTATCCATTTGTATCACAAGCCCCAAAGAACGTGGACTATTTCCAAAAGCCATAGGGCACAGCATTACTGTGGTGTTCAAAAGAGGAGGTGCTTTGAAGTAATCACATCATTCATCAAGATTTTGTCTCTATTCTTGCTGAAATAAGGTTAATTCAAAATGATAATTCATTGCTGTGGTATGAAGTGTTGATGGCATTTGTTTCATGATAGTATATGTTTTGCTTGCAATCTTTCAGGTTCATTAATTTGTCACATATTTTGTCCTTATGCTGCGATACTGTCTACTTTTGTTCATAAAGTGCATTTTTGGTAGATTTGCTTGTTTTCCTAAATGGTGGGAATACGGAAATTAAACGAGTTAACATACTCAAATTTAGTTAGGTCTCTGGACTTCAAAAAGATTGTCAAATAGCCCCAGTCAATTGTTTGGGTTAGGCATGCAGATGTTAAATTAATCAAGAAGTAACTCTAGCTAAATCCACAGAGTTGTTTTTTTCACAAGATTTTTTTAGTGCTAGTATTACAATACACTAGGAATCTATCCAGCTTTAGGGAGATAGCATAAAAATTTTCCCATTAAAAAACTTGATCATCTGTTATGCCTGAAACTGTAAGTCTGCTGGTGGTTGTTGCAGGCTCTTTCATGAAGTGTAACCCAATACTGTACAGTAATGGGTCCATCCTAATTGAAACTTGATGTTCCTAAGAGGAAAAAATAGAATGCACTGTATTCTTTAGTTCTTATTTCTAACCTTTGCAGATGATCAGAATTGAAGTATTGCTGCAATGTTTTTCAGGATAGCATCTGTAAATGAATGTCATGTTCAAAATGAAAGCACTTGTCCTGGCAAGCCATGCTTCTTAAAATAGTGTCTTGGAGATTTTTTATGATTTTGCCTGGAGTGGGAGCAGAGGTGAGAAGCACCATATATCTCAAAACCAAATTGTTGGTGGAATGTCTGGCATAACGAATACAAGAACCTAGCTAAAAAACTCAACATTTTAAAGAAAAACATTTCTTGCAAAATAAATTTTAAAAATACTCCCAAGCATGAGGGAACAACCAACCAGTTAATATGCGCAGCATAATCTTTCATCCCCTCTAAATTCTGCCCATCTTCCCAAACTGCAGTGCAAAATTTTGATAGGTCAAAAATTGGCCTATGTCCTAAACAGAGAGTGGGATTCAAGAAAGAAGAAAGTAATGCCCCAGGTATTGTAAGGAACACAAAATTCCTGACAGTAAGGGTAAGAACTGGAAAAATTGTTTGAAGTGGAGTTAGAACATGAAGGGATACGAAAACTTGGCGAATACAAATAAAAACTATTAATTTGTGTGTTACTGAAATGGGTACTTAATTTGGATGACTACATTTTTGGTTTTTCTTGGGCAAAAACAGAGCGGTGCAAGTCAGGGGCCTGGCTTTTTGTGTGTTAAAAAATATATCAAATGTCATTTAGCATCTTTACTTGTCTTAAATCTTCATTATCTTCTTCCAAAAGATTTCTATCAACTTTATTGCATTTTAAACATCTTCACACTATGTTGGATGGTGTTTTACTACAAAAAATTTTGGATGAAGGAATGAATTAATGTAGTGTGATGAATCAAGTTTTGTAAGTTAAGTTTAGAGGACTGCTGCTCTGTTTTATACTTGGAAGTTGCTATACAAGTACTGACCTTTAAAATAATTGTCAAATTATTTTAACTATCTCTGAATTATCCTAGGGACAAAATAATTTTGCTATCATGGAGAAAAAAATAACAGTGGTATTTAATATTTTTTTATATTTATATATATGAGGTTTCTTCAGAATTTGTTAGAGAGATAGGTGCATGAGACAGAAAAAAGGACTCTTCAGTAAAAGCACCCTGTTGTCATAGTCTGTGATACTGACTGGTCAAGTTTGGTCTCTGAAAATTGGGGAAAAGTTGAAGACACCATATAAAAATGTTTTGGGTTGTGGTGTGGTTCTGGTTGGGGTTGGTTTTTTTTTTGGGTCGCTGGGTTTTTGTTTGGTTGTTTTGGTAAATGTTTTCTGTGATTTATAAGTTTTCTTAAAGATGCTATGGTGGTCCAAAAAATCCCATAGCTAGGTAGCACTGAATGTTTGCTTCGAATGGAATGTTTTCTAAAGTCAAGCTTCTTAAGAATGAAATAAAAGATGAGGCAATTATATTCTAAACCCCACATACTAAACCTAAACTTTGTCTCAGACAAGGCTAAGATCTGTCTATATGTCATAAAATGTTGTCTTGCTTATTGTTTTTAATTGTTTCTGTAGCAAATAAATCCAGAGTGTAATTAGAGACCAGATGCATCATTTTTAATTGTTATTAAAAGAATGTGTGAATATGTTTGGTAATTCTGTAGTGTTTAATTTCCACATTTCTTTCTGTCATGGGAAGCGTCATGCTTTTGCTTCATAGCCAGAGAGTGTATGTTTCCAATGAAATCTTATTTAGGAAGTATGACATATTCATCCTTGATATTTAAGCGAATTCACATTGCAGAATGATTAATTGCATTCAGCCTTTTCAACCACTTCTAATTTTTCAGGGGACATAATTAGATGCAAATTGGCCAGTGTTAATCATTAGATACCACTAATTAAAAACAGAAGCTGTAGGTAATGGTATGATTATTGGTAGAAATAAATGAAGCAGATCAGGTAACACTTTTCTTCAGGGACTCATGACTTGTGCCTGAGCCTCATTAAATTCCAACATGTGAAGGTGCCCTGCTGGTAGAGGCTTCAGGAGGGATGTATTTATAAATAACTTAAAAGTAACATAGGAGGGCAGTGTCTGAAAAAAAGAGGTGGGGAACATTTCTGTGGCTCAAGGTCTCAGCAGTTTAATAAATTAGGAACTTTAAAAAAGCAATTTAATTAGGTGGAAACAGGTTTTGCATAACGAAAAGCTAGTTGAAAGAGAAACTAAGGACATTTCTGGCCATGTTTCAGAAGCATACCGAAATGCCATGTTCTGAAAATTGAATTTTATACCCAAAAAATTCATTTCATACTTTGTCATTTAAAGCTGACCTGTATGATGACCTGTATACCGAGTAAGGTGGAGGCTCGCTGGAAAAACTGTGGTCATGCAATCAAGGTGATCACAGTGTTTTGCACATACATTCAGCGGAGATAATTTCCTCGTTCAGAATCTTCTGACTTAGCTTTTAAATTACTTTTAAAATACACTAACAACTTCATAATCACCAAAGTTCATCAGTACTAAATGTTAGTACTAACTGTCTTTAAGGGATTGATACAGTGATGGAAAGCACCATTTAAATGATTCAAAATACTGATACCAAATAAAAGATACTAATAGCAGGTACTGCATGCTGTTCATCTTTTGGACAGAATCAGTGAATTGGGTTTTTAGGGGAGTAAAGAGAGCCATGAATGAGCGCCTCTTAACTTTCATTAGCCTCCTATTCCCCAAGGATGTGACGATCACCAGTGACGTAGGCAGTGACCAGGAACTGGGATCCCTGTTTTCTGGATTGCGTGCCAGTGCTGTCCAGCAGGTTTGCTCTGGCGCTGTCACGCTGGAGGAGGGAAGAGATAAGCATGACCTGACTGCAGTCTGGCCTGTCTGATAGCTGGAGTGAAGGACCTACACAGAGGGCAGTGCCCCAACTCCTTAGAGGCAGAGACTGAGGAAGGAGGGCTAGCAACCAGAATTAGGAACTAATCTTACTGCTGTGCATGCCACAATCTTACACGTGTATCACATTTAATAGTTTTGATAATGGCTGCTATTATATATGCTTAGAATCACAACTACTATTGTGCTATCAGTATGTTAGCACTACTCATCCATAAATATAAATGATGGCTTCAGCATAAAAAGTTATACTGAAAATAGATACTTTAAATTCGATTGTTACATCTTTAATGGTGTAAAGTTTATTGTATCCAGGCAGTTTATTATCTAGTAGCTTTCTTTTTCAGTGCCTCATTCGTATGTCTGAAAGAGGTATTTTAGATTGCAGGATTCTCATCAGATCTGAAGAAATACTGGGCTAGTGCCAGCAGTACCAGAAAATATGTGCAAAAGAATATAAATGTAAGTACAGTTTCTAAGACTAGTATCGAATCAAAAAAGTATATTTTTACACTGTGTAGCTGCTGGATTCACAAAATAGAGGCCATCAGAAATAGAGATTTCTGTATACTACTACATCTGATCTTAAATGAGTGGGAGAGATTCATAAGGAAAGTCCAAGCCAATAAAACTTGTTTGAGTAATCTTGCTTCTAACATGTGAAGTTCATCTAAAGTGAATTAAATTTTACTTTAGGGATATAGGACTTTTTTTTAATATGGCTTTTTATATATGAATACAAAGCCTAGTGAATACATCATCAAGGTATTTTTAAGAGGCAATACTGTCCTCTGAAATAGTCAGTAGAGCAGATAGACTGAAAATTCTACATTTGAATTGTCAATTGTAAATCCAAAGTCTAAACATTCTTCTAAAATTTCCTTTTTTCCTATTTTCTTCTAAAATATCCTTTCCTTTCTGAAATGAAAATGATGTGAGCACTAACAAGAAAACTGGAAAATATATATGTACAGAGGTACTGGATGAGTGGGGGGGAAGATACGTGCCTACTGCAGTATTACAAATTAACTATTTTTATTTCAAACTACACTTTCTATCATGGAAAACAAGAAATATAGGATTTTTTATTGACAGCTATCTTGAGAGTGGTCTAGGAGTTATCATGAATTACAAGTGGACATGAACCAACAGTATCATGTGAACATTTTGGAAGACTGTGTGTAGGTAAGGTTTTAGCCACATGGGGATGGTATCCGATTTTGGCCTCAGCTATATGAAAGAAATGGACTGAGTAGGGAGAGCTGAGGAGGAGGAGAGCAGTAAAAATAACCAGAGATTGGAAAGATACTGCTGGCCTGGGAAGACTACATGTGTTGGGGTAGGAGGTACTCTTGTGGAAAGAAGAAGGAACAGGTGGAGGTCTTTAAGTCTTCAGGTGCATATAGGGTTGTGACAAAGAAATAGAGACATATGTGCCATGAATTAGAGAACAGATTAAGTAGTGGGTTTGCACTTCACAGAGATGATTAGATGACAGCAACCCTCTTTTTCAAATGAAGAGTTAAAGTAGACTCTCCTCCTGCACTGGGGATCTTTAGGAGTGGGTTGTGTCTTTCAGGGATGACTTCAATATAACTGAATCTGTCCTTAGGGAAGAGACCAGATTAGGTCAGACTGTGGCAACTTGGCTATTGATAGTCTTTATAAGATCAATAAGTAGTTAAGAAAAATGACTGTACAAAATAGCATCTATATAGAACATCTTAAAAACCAGGTGAACAAATATGGCCGTCTGAACTAGGAAATCAAAAAAAGGGGGGAAGCCAAAAAGTCATCAACATTCAGAATTTAATCCAGTATTAATTCACTTGTCGCAAGAGGCAACAGTGGCCACCTGCACAAAAAAAATAACCTCTGCCATGGATTAGATAACTGTTATTTCTAATTTGATTATTGGAAGTCTATTTAACACTTTAAAATAACTTTATAAATATATAGATAATAAAATTTTCAAAAGCATGCTAAAATTCTAAGCTCTGCACAAGGGACCAACCAGCCCCATACTGAAAAACATGGCCTTGCTTTACTTTGTTACATGTTATTTTAACCATTTATTAATGTTTCCTCCTCATTTTGTCTATATAAATGAAAATAAGTGTACTGGTACTATGAAATAATTTATAATACTAGAGGATACTTGGTCTTGTGAATATATGAGCTACAAGGAGATGTTCATTGATTCACACTACTGTAGCATTTCTCTAATACTTCTTTATACTAAATATGTTAAAAATTCGGAGCCTTGTGCTGTCAAGGTAGCTTAGGGGTCCATGCTCTGGCAGTAGGCTGGGAGCAGCGTGGGACATGTGAACAGGGTGGTTGCAGCAACAGTTTGTGTGAGATGGTGCTTTGCCACCCCAATAAAAGCTGGTTCTGCTGCATGGGCTTGCTGCTTCCATAGGTGTGTGGGGAGGTGTGTGGGTGGGAAGAGTGGCACTTTGGCGGTGTGCGCCCTGCCTTGAGGAGAAGCCGGTCAGACTGTGTGAAAGGATGTCTGCCAGAGTTACCATTTTAGAAACATGTGCATGCTGTGTTTGATGTGTTTGTGCCAAACTGTGGGGGACACCTTGCTGGCAGATAGCTCTGTTTCTTATCCAGAAGTACTCTTGGCAGCTTCTGCTTTGTATACTGCAGTTGCTGTTAGATACTGTGAGTTGAAGAGCTGACAAGTACTCCTTCTGCCCAGACTGTGTATGCTGTCTTGTGTCAGAAAACATCTGACCCAGGCACAACTATGATTTCCTTTCCCTGAAGGCACAAGTAGAAAGAAAATTGACTTCGGCTTTTGCTCCGAGTCCCAGCACTCAGGAGTGTGGTTGTAGTCCAGAGAATGGGTCCTCTAGATGCCTTAGGTTCTTCTGCAGTGGCATTGCAGCAGACTCTGTGAGGAGAAGGATGCTAGGCCTGCATTCTAGGGTTGACTGCTCTAAGGGACTATTCCCTATGTTCAGTCATTCAGTGCAGCTCAACATTAAGGACAGTTACGACAAGTGGCACCGGTGTGACACTCTGAGTACTGGTGCAGGTGCTGTGCAAACTGGCGACTGTGGTTTGATGTTCTTCTTTGCAGTAGGTTCCACCCAAGTGTCCTTCACCCATACTGCTTTGGGTTCTATTTTGCTGTGCAAATGAGTAAATCATGGGGCCTGCTGGAAGATTGTGCCACAGAGAAAGCTCCAAAATTGCAAGGAACTACTGACACACAAAAAAGCAGAAAATTATCCTTTCAGGTCCTTCCAGCAAGCCTGTCAATTAAGTCTTGCCTATAGGCAGCTTTCTCTGCCTATGAAGAAAATAAACTTTCACTTTAATTTTCATTCCAGTTTAAAGACAGTAAGTAAACTTGCACTGTTGAAGTGATACTGATCAGTTGTACAACGTGCAAACTCAATGCCGTCAATGCAATATAACAATTCAGGTTTAAACAAAACTGTTAACACGTTTTATATCTACATGATCAGTGTAACAGCTGTCACTTTGCAGGTGACTGTCTAAAGATAAAGAGTCTAATGAGTCAATCCATCATCATTAGAAATCAATGGAAAGGCTTCCATTGGGTTAGTGAATAGCCTCATCAACTGTCATTGTAGCGGAATTTCTTGATCTGTGCATTCAGAGGAGCAAAATAATGTGCGCTGATAGCACTCCTTCAAATACATCTGGACTGAGTGGAAAGTGTCCTGTTGTACTAGACTTAAAAAATGAAGAATGAAGATTCTGGATGCCTTCTCTGAAACTCTGCCAGTCCCCATGTAGCAAGCTGGGAAATACTTATTACTTTTTTTCCCCATGGTGACCTGTACTTCCTTAAACAACTTTTTCTTTTAAGTACAGTGCATAGTGTTTGGTTTTTACAGAGATCTTTTTTATTTTTTTTAAAGTAGTAGCTCTTCATGTAGAGAGATAATCAGAATGGTGGACAAAGTCAGGTATTTGGTTTTCCAAGCGGGAACATGAGTAAATTCCATGCTGACTCTATGAGGAGTTCATGATCCTGTTTTACTTGTATTTGCTCTGGGTTACAGCACTGCTGAACATGAGTGCTATTGAATCTCAATCTATATTTCAGATCTCTGTTACTTTTATGACATATGACTCTTAGTAATAAAAAATGGATATTAATTAATACTTATTTTTGTGCTAGTAATTTTACATGTTTTTTCTACGCTATTCTGGGTTTTATGAGTGATGACTGATATCCACTAAAGTTTATTTGCAATTTACACTGAATAAGACAGTATGCTCTTTCTTAAAGGTCAATAGCTAGTATCACCTTGCATGCTTAACATCGTTGAGTTTTTCCATAGAAAATTGCAGTGGCAATATGGTGACACGACACATTTAACTCCACTTGACCGTGATGCATACATTTATGCACCTTGTCATTCTTGCTTAACATGTATGAAGGTGTCTTACATGTGGCAGTATCATGAAGAGCCTAGCTTGTCTCATTATGACCTACATGTTGACACATGTCTGAGTAGCAGGTCTGATTAAATTATTTGTGGACTTGGCAGAGGTCTTGGTTTCATTTTGTTAGAAGAAGAATCCAGCTTCTTGAACTCATCGCTGTTTCAATCATAGGATTTCAGACTTCTTCAGCCACAAGAGGGGAGAGAAAGGCAGTGTCAGTGTCTTATACCAAATGTAATTTTTTGCTTCTCCTCCTCCCTCCTCTCGCTTCCATCAACGCTTATCTTTATCACAAACTACACTGACAGACTTTTTCTGGCATTGCAATGGCTGAGGTCAAGAGAAACTGCGAAAGCAAATGACCTGTGGAAAAGCACTAAAGCCCTGAAGTGACCAGAAGCTGGGATTCTGGTGTGTGAATCCTGCATGTCCTACTTTTAGCTAGCTCTACACATTATTCCTCTCTCCACCTAAACCAAGGAGAGAGAGAGAAAGTTCTTTCCCCCAAAATTCTCATTTTTAACATATTTGTAGCTGTATATCATGATTGGTATGAATGTAAGTGTTGATGGAGTTAAACCTGAAAGCATATTAAGAGGAAAGAATGTAGGGAAACAGAACGGAAGTGTCAAAATAAGTCTTCAAGAAAATGTGCCTAGCATTTCAATGTTAAGAGTCCACCACATAACTTAAACTGACTGAAAATGAGAGATAACTGATGAGTAAGCTAAAATCATATTAAGTTTAGAGGCTTACATATTTTGATTTATTTTTCCTGCAAATGATAATCTCAATATTACACAACCTATGGCCCTTCTGATTTGTGAAAATGTCATTCTTTTGAAGTGCAAATAGTAGTGAGTTCTTTGCTTTATCCACAGTAATTAAGACGGTTTATTTGCCCTGCTGTATGTACATTGTCTATTTTATCTTTTGGTAAATCTATTTTACTGGAATAGCCTTGTAATTGGGAATCTGTGCTTATCTACCCTATGCTCTTCCTTTTTGAACATTGAAATATTTGATGTTTGAGGTTGTTTCAGTACATTTAAGTTTGTATCTATGGGTAAACACGAGTCTGAATTTTCCAGTTTTAAAAAAGCAGCTTTTTGAACTACACTAAACACTCAGAGCATTAAATTTACATCATTATTAAATACTCAATATATGCAGTCTTAATCAGCAGGCAGTGGGTACCCCAGGTGTCCTGTTCTGATTTCCAGTAAATTGCTGTTTAAGCTCCTGTAGATTTCACGCTTTAGACAGATATGATACCAAGTGAAATATTCTATGAGATTTTAAAGTGAATTTTTTTTTTTTTAAACAAAGCTTCCATCTCTTAGATGTCAGCAAAATTAAGTTAGCTGCATCTAATTTCAGGCATAAGCCAGCGTGGCCTATTTTCCATACAAATTTAAGTAAAGTGTAGTGTACATTATCCATGACTCAGAAAAGCATAACAAAAAAGCCATCAAAGGTTTCCATTATGAATAAAATAACTGCTAGATGAGATAAACATTCAATACAGATGATAGAGGAAATTAAGATTTTATAATTGGTCTTCTACAATTAAATTCTGAATTGAAAGAGAGTTTCTTCCAGTTCCATCTATTCTTCATAAGCACCATTTGTTACATCTTTGTGTAACTTGAAGGGGGAAAATGCATTAAATAAATTTTTCTTTAAAAGATTATTATGATGCAAATTGCAGTTTGTAATGTGCAGTGCACAATACTGCTAAGAGAGAAGTTCATTAGAGGAAGAGTGGACAGATCAGTGGACTGCAGATGGGAGAAAAAGCTTCTTACTTACGTTTCATTTTTGAGATGAGGTCTGATGATAGTGGAAGGCTAGTTGTTAACTGGCTATGTGTTGATGATCTCATTTATTTTCAAGGGAGAACAAAAATCACCATCACTCCTATAGTGAGCTTTTACTCACTGGTAAAAGTGATCAGCATTGAGGATCTGGAGTGCTCTCTCCTGTCAGTTAGTTCAACTTGTGTGTGACAGCAAACTCTTCTCCTGAATCCTTTCTTGTAGGGAGCATAGATTAATTAGTAATGCCAAATAAACATTGCATGACATGAACTGCATAGCTAGAAAGTCCCTTTGCTCTTTGAATGTTTAAAAGGAAACAAATAGGGAAACGAGCTTCCCAGCTGAGGTTCAAAGAGAAGTACCAGGGATTGCGTGAAGTGTAAAGCAGTGGTGCTATGTTTTGTTTAGCTGGCTGCTTGCTATTGCATTTTTTAGGGCTGAGTCTCTTTCCTTCTTAGTTCCTGTGTGCACAAATGATGGTTTCTAATGACCTTCTGTAGTTTTGCACTTGGCAAAGGCAATTTTAGAGTTGAGCAACTCATGGGCATGAAACAATCCTTATGGGAAATGTGGGCGGAAAAATAATTGGTACTGAAAGCAGCATATGGGGAGGCACTTCTCACATTTGGAATGGAGGCAGTCTTCAGAGCAAGGGGGACATGATGAGCAGGAGGTTTGCATGCTGGAAAGGAATACAAGGAGTTGGGGCAGGGAGACATATTAGGAGAAAAGTGAAGTTTCCTCATTCTGATCTGGTAGAAAAATTATACTAGAAGACTAGCTTACTAGGTAACTCTGTAGTGTGGAAAAGAAATGCAGAAATACCTGATCCAGGGCCAAAGCCATGAAACCCTCTTGCTTTACAATTTTCTAGAAAGCTTTAAATTTTTGGTTTTGCATAAAAGCTTTTCTATCTCCACCTCATCCATTACCCTCATCTCTCTCAGATGTAGACAAGCTGGAAATACGGAATATATATCAAAAAGCACTGACCATAGAAAAAAATTACAACTGTTGTTTGATGGAGTGAAATAAGATAGCAAATGCTGAATAAATAAATCAAAAATCATGGTCATTGTAGCTGGGAGTAAGACACACTAAAGGAGTCACCTGAATTGTGATGCTGTCTTTGCATACTGTTTTGGCTATGTTTGCCTGAGAATGTAGGTGCTTTAATGCAAAGGTAAATGAAAACAGAGGTTCTTAATTTCTTCTGACAGGCAAAGGGAGCTTGTAATGTAACTTACGCTGACTGCAGTTGTGATATGGTTTTTCTCAGCAGCAACTCTTGCATAATTTATTCCTAATGTCACATATTTACTTGGAGACAGGGGACACTAAAATAGTGAGAGTAGTTTTCCTGTGGCAAATTCTTCTATTTCAGAAAGAAGCTGCACTTTTTTTATGATATGAAAAAAAATATTGCAAACTCATCATATTAGACGTATTTGCTTAGTGAAAAATCTGTACATGTATACGAATTAGAGTTGTCTTTACTTACGGGCTAAATGACAAGACACTAAATTTCATTTCCATCATGATGGTGTTTCTGTTGTCACAAAGGAAAGGTGTCTTAAGGAAATGTGATCACCCCAGAGTGCTGCTCTAGAGTGTGTCTGAGCAATGACCAGATTTTCACTGTGTAATGCTTCCCAGAGTAAGGAAGGCAGTGAGGAATTCACTTTGCATCTAGGAATGCTGTCAGCCCTGCTCTCACCCTGCTGGCTCTGTGGGCCTGCCTCTCCTGCTGCAGTTACATTTCTGACAGTAATTGAGATAGGGTCTTACTATATATGGGTCTATACTATACATATTACATGGTCTTACTATACATGTGGTTTACTAGAAGGTCTTTTGCAAGGATATTACCTAGCAAAAAGTAGAATTTTGCTGTGTTGATTTTACAGCCCTTATGCCTGGTCTGGATTCTAATTTACATTAGTTATAGCTTCCTTGGGATAATTTTTAAGCTAGTGTAAATACAGGATTAGCTGAAAAGCGGAGATTATTTTTCTCCTCACCAAAGAATATACTTAGGAATGATATCTCTGATATAAAAACACAGGTGTTGGGTTTTTTTTATAATATAGCAAAGTGTGCTTTCCTTGTTAAATAACACTTTCGAAAAATTCTGTATTGAAAGTACATACAAAATTAATGCATTTAAAGGTATTTGAAGTACACAGGTTTAAGTATCTATTTCAAAAAATAAATTTTCAGTCAATTTATCAATCAGCTCTCTTAAAGACAGCTGTAGGGTTTTACTGACAGGAAAAGAAATCCTCAGTATTAGAACCATTATGGAAACTGTCTGCTTGATGAGGACTGTTCTGGAAAGCTGTTAGAGGTATTGAAAAGAAGTTTATCTTGGAAATCATTTTGTCATAGCAACTATAGCAGTATAATTTTGAGTATACAGAGGCATCTATGATTAAAAATTTATGTTGTTTTTAATATGTATCCTACTCTGTCTTTTTGGTGCTGGCGCAATCTTACTGGTAGGGACATGAAAGAAGCTAAAGATCTCAAGAAAAATAGCTACTTTAGACATTGCTATACTCTGAAAAAATAGAAGTTGTTGTCACTATGACAAGGAAGAAGTTATTCATTAAAAGGTCTATTTTTTCTTCTCTTATTGCAAAGTTGACTTGAAATAGTAACAAAATATGAGATCTTATCTGTGTATTATCTTAAGTACAACCATCTAGGCATATTGTCAAAACCTGAGAAGTATTACCCAGGGGATGCCTTGGCTGGAATAATGTGTAAATCCATGGTTGAGTGAACTTAGAAGCCCAAGGAATTACAGTAGTGAACTGGGGGCATTAACAATGACAGGTCATTAAAGAGCAACATATTGTATTTCAGTTTGGGGCTGTCAAAATACGATGCTGAAAGTTAAGACTGCATTGAGGTTTGATCTCATGCTGAGAATACGTAAGCCATGAATAGGTCCTTCTGGCAGTGGTTTTCTGGAATGTCACAGAAGGCAACAAGTGCCCCCAAGGAGCAAAGCAGGGAGCTTGCAGAGGTCCGTGAGGTTGTGCCTTTGCAGCTGTGCAGCACCACATTAGTATCTCACCTTGTGGTAGTGAGTAGTCTGTGGATGCCATAGTTTCCTGGGTTAATACTGTTTGTCCATTGGAAAGAAGAGGCATGGAAACTTAAAAATTGCTTAGGGATGTCTATATTATTTCATCTAAACTATTACAAAATATAGGCTGAGTTATGATGATAGGAAGTGACGCTAACAGACAGTGTCTGAAACACATGGCTAAAATCACCACTTGTCATTACTTCTGTCAAGAGATGACAGTGGTTTATTCATCCCTGCTCATTTCTAAAATCAGTAAGTAAAAATTACTCTGAATCCTTCTGATCTGGATGATGACGGAGTTCAAGCCATCATTTTGAGGCTTCTAAGCCAGTGAAAAAGAAACTTCTAAATGAGTCTGAGTGACTCAATAGTATTATGTGTTCAATGTACAAATGATCTTCAAGATGCTTTTTTTTAGCTAATGACTCTTTTCTTCTTCCCCAATATAACCTTTCACAATTAGTTAGAACACTGACAAAACACTTTCATATGGTTAAAGCTTGGAACAGCTAATACGTATAACAGCATTCATTTAATCGTTTAACTAAATAATTATATCCCCAAGAAACAGTGTGATGAGATGACATGTCAAAGAAGCCAGAAAGAAGTTTTAAAATCTGCAGTGATTTAATTAAATAAACACATTTAATATTTGCATATAGAGATTATGTTATTTATAATTAACTTCTCAATTTATTTTGCAGCCTTTTAATTTTCTCCATATCATTTTGCCTCATTGAAAAATACAGTCACATTTGACAGGCCCAATCTGGCATTTAAATGTGACCAAACTAGACATAGCAATCATTCATTAAACAACTTATCCTGAATGACATATTAAAAAAGTCTTAAAATCAGTGCCAACAGCCACTTTTGCCTATGGCAGTCATAGATGAGGCCATTTCAAGGCCAAACATGCCTTTTTATTATGCATATAGAACTTACTGTATTCTAATTAATTTTGTCCACAGTGTAAGAGGTACTTAACTCTCTGGGTGCTTTCTTATCAGAAGTAGTAGCCAGGAAACACTACAGACAACAGGAAGATTTTTCGTCTTTTAAATGGTAACAATCAGTGAAAGATTAAATTATTTTCAAATTACTTGAAATTTATAACAAAGAACATATATACTCCTCTTTTTTAATCATCAGTTCATCTTACTACCCAAATTATTCTCTGCCTCCAACTCAGCTGCTGATCTTTTCTGAGTTTCCCAAGAAATTCAAAGGACTTTAACTATGTGAATCTTCTAGCATCTCAGTTCACTCAGCTTCTCCTCAAGCATGGAGAGTGATACATGCTTCTTCCTTGTAACTGGATTTCAGTGCAACCCCTGGAAAAGGTTATGTTTTATGTTACAGTGAGAATTTAATCGCTTCTTATTAAATTGTCTTTATCCTGCTTCATCCATGTGTCTATCCTAATTATTCCTACTGTTTGACTTCAGGATGTGACCTAGTTCTCGACTGTCAATCCCCTTCCAATAAGCAAGGATGGGGGAAAGAGAATTGCATGTAAAAAAAAAAAAGGAGGGGCACACAGCAAAGTGGAAGGTGCTCTGGAATCAGCTAGTCTCTCCCTTTCACTCCCATTACTCCCAAGCTTGCTACCTAAATTACTTAAATAAGCAACTACTTTTAAAAATTAGACTGTTTCTTTTAATCTGAGTGGCCCTATGGCCATGTAAATTCAATGTTTAATGTTCATAAAATGTTGAGAATTACCTGCTTCCAGAAGTAAATGTAGAATGCAGACTAGTTGTCTTTATTATCTGGACTCAAGGTACGTGCTCTACACCAAAAGTCAAGCAATTATTTCAACCAGATATACATTTCTGTGACTATGACTAAATCAAAGAATAATAGTGTATGTCTAGTATTGTTGCCTAGATATTTAGCTTTTGCCAGTAACTGTTCTCTTAAGAGTTCTTACTACTTTTCACCATGATTGTTACTCTCTAGATAAGGAGAATGGTGGGCTGGTGGGCTGCTGTGCGTGGTACCTCCCCATTACCTAGTTTTTTTCTAATTTTGCTTAGTTGTTCTTGGCACCACACTACTGTTGTGTTCTTGGTTACCTTTTATGTGTGGGGTTGAAACACAGAATGGTTAGTATACATCATTATATTATATTACACAGTTCCACTTGACTGGAAATCTTACACTTTTTTCAGAACTGAAAATACTTTTAGCTAGATATAGTGGTATTTTTCTATTCTGCATCTCTCTCCATATGTATATTATTTTCTTTCGGTGAAGAGTCTGATAGCAATACTACTCAAATATTGCTGGGTGTGATGAGATGCTGTCTGAAATGTGGGTCCACTGAGTCTACTGACATTAAACAGAAGAAGAAAAAGCTATGCTGCTTGCACTGACTAATGGAAAAAATATGTCATAATGGCTGCAGAAGAGCTTTCTCTAACAAAGAAATACGTAAATAGCCTAACTGAAGAAGGAAAAATATTTAGTCATGATTTAAAAGTTCTTCAGCTTCACCAATGTACTGTAAGTCTTTTGGAAGTGATGGAGCAATCTTGTGAAACTTAAATCTAATCTGTGATGGCCTGTATTCAGATATTTAGTGTGTGAAACACTCATCTCGGATTCTACCATTTTTCTGTATAATGTTGGCATATTTTTTGACTGTTGCATGAAAGTATGGTATAGATGCAAACTGACTTTCTAAAGCAACATCTGCTGTTTGCTTTTTAGGATCTTATTCCTTTAAAAGTCCTTAAAAATTTATAAAAGGAGCTTAACTTAGGATAAAGCTCATCCCTTTTAATACAGTCTAATGGCAATAATTCAGCTTTTCCAAATGGGAAGAAATTATTTTAGAAAAGTTATGGCAAATGTAACAGACTGATGTGGTGGATGTGTTAGATTTGGCAAACTAGACTGGGTAAAAATTAGTTTAAATGGGTTCACCTTTTTCTCTGTGTGTTGAAATTGCTTCTGTTCCTAAGCAAACACACTAGAAATGGATGTGTATAGTGGACAACGGTTTGGAGCTTTCATGTGGATCAAGAGTCTTCTGGTGAACTTGCACAAGTTACTTGCTATTTCCATTTTCACTTGACACCCGCAGATGCATTGAGCAACAAGTTCAGTTTTCAATTACTGTAATTCCTGTTACTCTGTCAGACTGTGATGGAAGTTTTGTGCATTTCAATGTATACAAAGAATGAAGGCTATGATCCAGACCCCAGTGAAGTCAATGGTACTTTTTTATTTAGGAAAGCAATATTCAATTAAATCAGGCCATGCCTGAAAAGCTAGTGTAAAAGTTAAATGGGAATTAGTACTTCCAGGAATTGATATCTTGCTCTCACTGCATCCAATGCCAATGAACTTTTAAGCATCGTGCTCAAGTACTTGCATGATTAGGAACACCCCGGGGGAACCTTATAGCAACCTTCTGATACCTGAACAGGGCCTATAAGGAAGCAGGAATAGATCTGTTCTCAAGGGTTTGTAGCGACACGAGAAGAGGTGACGATTTTAAGCTAGAAAAGGGCAGATTTAGATTAGACATTAAGAAGAAGTTCTTTAATATGAGGGTGGTTGATCACTGGAAGAGGTTGCCCAGAGAGGTGGTGGAGGCCCCATCTCTGGAGACATTCAAGGTCAGGTTTGATGGGGCTCTGAGCAACTTGACGTAGTTAGAGATGTCACTACTTATTGCAGGGAGGTTGGACTAGATGGCCTTTAGAGGTCTCTTCCAACCCAATACATTCTATGATTCTATGACAAGCTATTTTACTCTTGTTTGTCAGTCTGGTGTTACTATTCCACACTTTTTCCTTGTAACAATGACATCATGCAAAATAATTCCTCATGTGGGCCATATGTGAATAACTGTAACAAACAGTCATACTGAAACAGTCCTGTTAAATAAAAATTACAGTTACATTATCATACATCAGCTATTATGCCTTTGTAGCAAATGGGAAATGAGCTCTATTACTGAATATAATCTACTTTTTGTTTATGATAGTAGTAAAATACATTCAGAACCGTATGAATGTCTGGCTTCAAGCCTGCAGACGTGATCAGTATAGTGACCTGCTGCTTTCTAGAAATTAAGAGTATGGTAAATCCCTGAAGTGTTTCACCTCCACCATTTCCTTTGACAGTCCTTCACAGAACTTTCACTGATGAATTGTTAGACTGAGTATGCTTGAACTAAGTCATTAATTTTGCCTGCAAAGACATAATTCCAGGGCACTTTCTCCAGCAAGATGATATTGCCTGCATTATTAAATACTTTCTCTAGTGTCTGTCATCCATAAACCCTCTGCTCCCGAGGCATACCTGCAGCTCACAGATAGAGACACTAAACTAAGATGATATTTTGTACTTCAGGTGCCCTTTGATGAAACAGTTTGTTTTTCTGAATCTAAAATAGCAGTAAATGATGAATTTTGAGTATTGTGAAGCTTTGTTGTATGAGAAGCAAAACTGCTCATACTTTTTGCATATAAAAATTGTATATTATATATATACAAATTTTTGCATAACTTAACCAGAGTTGCTTCTTTCCCCTGAAGGAACTCAAAGGCCTGTTATCTGTGGCCCGTGTCACGGAGGCACCCATGCAGTAGACAGCAGCAGCTATAAAAAAGAAAGGGTGTTTATTGCAATCAAAGTTGCCCAGCACTCCTTCTGACAACACACAAGTTTGGATGTCTGTTGGGAATAGAACTGCTGCACAATTAATTCCTAGACATTAAGGAAACTTGAACCAAAACAGGCCTACACTCACTCTTAAAGGTGAAACCTCCCACACAAGAGTGCCAAAATATCACTCACCAAAAGAAGGGAGAGGCTCACTCAATTCATGGAGAGTCAATCAATCCATGGAAGTACCCTTGGACAACTGTCCAACTGCCAGGCCTGCTGCTCTGGTAAGAACCATCTCCCCGGGTTCTTGGGTTATGCTCCATTTATACCCTAGTTGAGGGTGCGCAATGGTCATTCTCACTGGTTGAGGGAGCAAGCTCAGACAGAACAGGCCAAGGGTCTAGACCCTGAGGCACCAGTTAATCACCATGAGGTGCAGTTCAAGGGCTGAGGTTGCCAACTGCTCTGGCAAGCCATGGTTTTGCCCTGGTTTTTCTGTTGGGGAGGCTGCACCTGGCACAGCCTGACAATGACAAAGTGAGTTGGAAGAATGGAGAGATAGTGAAGAGAAAGGTAGTTAAAATGTAATTCTTTTTTGCTATAAAAAGTCGTAGCATATTAGATACTTTTGGTAAATAGTTTATTTTCGTTTTAAAGTATAACATAAATAAAAGTGTTGTTCTATTGGCATACACAACTACCTTAATTTATCTGGTGTGATTTTACACTAACATAATAAATTGCTGCAGCTTTTTTTATAGACATTTAAGTCAAATGAATATAAATTCTTAGCATAAATAAAATAAATAAGAATCCTGACCCTTATTCATTTAGGGAGTGTTCCCAGCACACTCGTTTGCCTGAAAGGATCCATATTATTTATTGGACAATGTAAACCAGTATATAGTCTTGGCCTATTTAGTAGGCCACTACTAGTAAATTTGCAGAATAATTTAAAATTGTTCCGATAATTCGTGCTGGGGGATGGTGCTAGTAGCTTGCATCTGTGTGAGGAAATAGAGGTCAGGGTGGCAAGTGTGTGAAGCAAGGTGATGAGGGTGTGGGAGACCTCATGAAAGCTAAGACACTGAAACAGGGCTCACCTCAAGTGCTTGTACATGAAAGCACACTTGCCGGGGAAACACGCAGGAGGAGTTAGAGTGTTCCTGTGCAGACACTGAAGTATGGCACCGTTGAAGTAACTGAGCTACAGTGGGATGGGTTGGATATCTGGCTTTTTCGTGGTGCATGGAGGTAGGCTGTTTAGGAAAGACAGGCTGAAAAGTTGAAGAGAGAGGCATCCCTTTACGTGAAGCAGCAGCTTGACTGTATGGAGCTTTTCTCTGGAATGACAAATAGGGCCTTGTAGAGCACGACTGGGGAGAGGCAATTAAGGATGACATGTTTAGGAGTGTTTTTTACAGACTATGTAATTAACATGAAGAAGCGAGTGTAACCGCCTTGGATTCCTTAATCTGCTATTGACTAACAGAGAAAAAATGGTGAAGGAGGTGATCATCAGTTGCAGATTTGTCTGTGGTGGCGTTCAAGATCCTGAGGGAGTAGAGGAAGACAAGTAGAAGACTGCAGTTTCTGAAAACAAGAGGGCTTTAGTTTGCAAGATAGTATACTTTTCAGAGATAAATGTCTCTTCAACAACAAAACAAAAGTTCATGGAACACATATATCTGAATTAAGAGCTCTCCTTCAGTTTTCTCAAGAGAAAAATTTCCCTGTAGTCACAAGGACTTCTATGGAAATCTGGCACAAATGGATTGAATGTCTGTGAGGTAACCCTACTCTACTGGAGTTTCTGATTATTTGGTACAATTTTTACATTGGTGTCAGTTACTTACTTGGCATTCTTTAAAGCAGGCATGGATTGAAAGTAGAAATCGGCCAGCAAAACCAGGCAGTGTCATGACTAAGAAGGCAGGAATCCAGCTTGGCTTTTAAATTCTGGATTGTTTGTGGTGTTAACTTTTGGAAACATCCCCTCCTCTTTTTTATTATATGTATAAATGGCAGGCATTGAAAACTGGTGCTACTGGCAGAGCAAGGAATGTGAAACCTCACAACAACTGTGACCTTTCTTCTTCTCCTTAAGGAAGCAGACCTTAAAAACATCCTAAGCTGGTTTCATGAATGTAATAATCATTTAAACATTTTGATGAATAATTCATAAATAACCAGTAACATATTCATTGAGACTACCTGGGAAATAATGAGGAAGATCTGTAAGAACCTTCATTTTTATGAAAAATAAGAGACATCATATTATGACAGCAGAAGGTAGGCTCAAAATAACAGGAGTGGGCTGAGGAGGAGATTAGTTTATAGCCAAGCAGTAGAGCTCTTTGCCACGAGATATGGAGAAGCAAAGAGCCATGTGGAGTTAAAATGAGCCCAGTTATCCTTTGAGATTGCTAAATACAAATTAACCACATCTGTCTTAGTAATCCATGAACTAAAGTGATCAGAAGCTGTAAGGTTGTTTTGCAAATATACTTATCCTGTTCTGCAAATTCTCAAGCATTCACTTTTGGCCATTGTTGAATATGATGTTGGGCTACATGGACTTTGTGAGTCCAGACTGGTGTGAGTCTGTGGCTCATGGGATTAACCGATTCACAGATAATTCAGTGATGAGAAGAAGAAGCTAAATTTTATGTCCTCAAGGGTTAAGGCTGGGCTGGCTGCTAAATAAATGACAGACATTCTCTGTTAACTTCTGTCCCTTGCCACAAGAGTAAGGGAAAAAAGGAGAAACTTACAGATTAGAGAAAAAACCCTAAACCAGCTTTAATAAAATAGTAACAATAAAAAGAAAAGGTAATAATATTAATAAGAAAATAATATAATATATAGAGAGCCAATATTGAGCTCCCTGAGAGTCCAGACAGGACTCAGTGATAGACAGGAACTGGATTCAGGAACNTTCTGTCCCTTGCCACAAGAGTAAGGGAAAAAAGGAGAAACTTACAGATTAGAGAAAAAACCCTAAACCAGCTTTAATAAAATAGTAACAATAAAAAGAAAAGGTAATAATATTNAAGAAGAGAGCTTGACCTTTGTGATCCCTCAGCTTTATATTGAGTAATGATGTACATTGAATGGAATGCCTTGTTGGCCAAATTTGGGTCACTTGTCCTGCCCACTCCTCCCTGCAAGTGCGACCTCTTCACTTATGACACTTTCACTTAAGCACTCCAACATGGGTACACAAGGTTTAGCAGTGACCTTGGTTTCTATAGGAGTAAGTATAACCAAGAGCTTTTCTGCATACCGATCCTTAGCAGTAACTATAAACATGTTCAACTTTCAATACATGTATTTGGCAGCATTTAATATTGTTTTATAAAAGAAATAAACATGAGACAAGAAAAGAAGGGGTACCATTGTGGAAACTTCATGACATGGGCAATTAGAAGATATAGCTGACAGTGGTAGGGCACTCTTTAAAGCCTTGCCAGTTTTCCTCTTGTGACACATGTTGATTTACAAGCACAGGCACAAAAAGTGGGGTGATTAAAGAATTTATTCTCATTCATTGAACCCTGCAGGCATATGTCTTCAAAATTTAACCAAGAGATCAATGAAAGCAAATTATTCACTGACAACCAGCTAGTTACTTCCCTTCAGGTGAATTACTGCTCTAAGTACTCTACCGTTATGAGGACAGTTCTCTCCATTTTACTTTATTTCCTGCGTTCATTTTCCTCCTTGTTTTTATTACCTGTCTTCCAAGAGCCTCCTTACAAGATAAAACTAGAATTACTTCAAAATGCAAACCTGCGAGTTTGTACTGTCATACATCAGTCAAGCTCCAGTAAGAAGCTGCATTTTTCAATTTCATGTATGTTGATAACTGTAATTTCTAAATGAATTATAGATCCCTGACTATAGGAAGATATTTCAGCAGGATCTGCACAGAGTCTCCCCAGCTGGGCAGCACCATTTCACTTGTGATAGCATTTTGTCCTCCACTGGGCTAAGAATTTACCAAGTATCACTACTAGCCAGTACTGGAAGGGATCACAGGCCCTGTGAAAACGATATCAGCATTTCCAAGGTGGTAATTGTTCTTTTTCAGTGCATTAAGGTTAAGTCTGGCATTCTGTATGATTTTTTTTTTCATAGGATGTGGGTAGCAATTAGAGAAACGCCTCTCTTGTCATATCCTTTCCTTGTTATGGGAAGTGTGACAGTAGCTGTAAAATTATTTATATACCACCAAGCTGGGATGCAGTACATTTCAGAATTTGCTGTATACATTAGAAACTAGCCGTCTTTTCATCTTTTGTACCCTTGTGTTTAGGAAAGTGACAACATATTGTCAGCTTACAGAATTCAACATGAGAATTATTTGGAGTTATTTTTTCTGTAGAGTTATAGATAAGGAGCTTTTGATCATTCTTAGCCAAATATATTAAATCGTAAATTGTACACCTGTAAATCTGAAGAAACTGGTCCATGTGGGAGATGACCAGCTTACAGCATCATGCTGGCATTTAGAACAGCCGCAATCTCTTATCTCTCTAGCAGCCCACATATTGCTTCTGTTAAGTCTGTCAAGAGATGGCCTCGTTTGCACATCTCTTATATGCCATTTGCTGTTATTAGATCTTGACAAATCATTCTTTGCAAGGAGTGAACTGGTATTTTCCACACCTATCTGCAGCAGTTACTGCTCAGGTGCAAACAAGGAAACCACAGAGAAACATTTTCAAATCAAGAAGAAATTTAAAAGACATTTTTAAAAGATTTAATGAAAAATTATACTTAAATATAAACTGCATCATACTTCTCTCTGTACACATTCTCTCATGTCTTAGAAGCCCTTATCTGTTGTCTAGGATCCTATCATGCTTTGTGCTCTACAAACACAAAACAGTTTCCCTCCAAAATGGAAAGTGACACTTATATTGATTTTGATAGGTTGGTACTCTACCCTGTTTATTAAATGTTATCATAAAAGCATTGTAAAATGGACTTGGTCAAACAGATCTGTAGGGCAAGATATAAATCAACTTAGAAATTTTGACAGCAAGGAAATTACAGAAGTTCAAATACACTGTGGATTTGTGCCTATGTCCTAGACACATTGGTTAATCCTCAATATGTCTTTGATGGACATTTGTAATCAGTAACACCATCTGGAATGACTGTATCTACTAATAAGAACCTAAGAGCAGTGGCCTTGGGTCAGATCAGATGTTCATCTCATTTGGTGTCCTATGTTTGTAGGAAATATTTAGGGAAAGAAAGTAACAATTGTGATAGTTCCCTTGGTGTGTTCATCCAATTTCTGTTTTCAGTAGCTTAAGTACTTCCTGAGCTAAAGTCTGTTTCATGATTATGGATATGCTGTACTATTCTATTCTATTCTATTCTATTCTTTTCTCAGTTGGATATTTACCTGCAATCTTCTAATTTCTTACATAGTCCTGAAACATTATATAAAATAGTAAGGTTAAATATATAAAGAACGTGTAGTCTAGCCACTTTAATGGGACCACCATAAATATGTCAAAAGTATATGGGCAGCCTTTGCATGTCACATCAGTGGACATATAGGTCATATGCTTCTGTACGTAAAACTCTACTTTGTATGATTTCTTATAGAATCCTCTTTTTAATCATTTTGCTAGTGAGTCCAAGAGAATACAAGTGTACAATTTGCAGAATTTTAATGATTTCCAAAATTATCTCTGCACATGTAACCTTTTATGGATTTCTGTAACTCCAAACCTGGAGAGAGAAACAAGGAATTTTTAAAGATACTAAATCCAGTATAAAGCATTTCCCAAAATACAGTAAGAAATATAGAGAAACGTGTAACAGGAAAAGTTCAACTCTTAGGCAATTTCAAATATATAGATTATTTTTTTCTTTATTATTTAATTTACTATCAGAAATAGCTACTAGCATGACATAAAGGTATTTTTTTATCCCTATGATTGTGTCATTGGACTGCATTGATTAATCACAATTCCACAAAGCTGGTTTTCCTGCTTTAAGTAGCTGCAACTTCTGCTTCAACTCCAGCAGAAACTGCCCAGCAATAGACTGAAAGAAGTATTTACAAATATAAAGTGAAAAGAAGTTGCAGAACCAAAGAACATTTCGTGACACATCTCTGTTTGCTATAAAAGAGTAGATTAAGTATTACTCACCTTCCAGTTTGTCTGTTCTTGATTCAAAATATACTTACATTTATTACAGAAGATGAAAAAATTGCTGAGATCATCTATGCCTACCTTTCACTTTAGTTTTTGCCATTTGTACTCCTTTTCCTCTTATTCCTATAGAAGTTGTATTGCCGTGACGTAATTCCTATTAATTATTTGTCTGAGCACTAGAGAGACAGCATATATTTGACAGCAGCCAACTGGGTCAGTAATCTGTAGTTTGTTGATAGCAATAGACACAGGGCATTAGGAGATTGTAAATAAAGTTCTGATATAGTGGAAATTGCAGTCAAACCCAGCAACATTGCCAGAGTTAAGTACTGAATTTTACTTTAAAGTCTAGTTTCAGTGGTTTATGTAATTCAGCTAGGGTAATTTGCAGTTGAATGAAACCTGACATCAAAATTGTCAGCTCAAATGCAGATTTCCTTCTGAAAAGGATTCAAACAAGAATCTAGAATACAGCAATCGTTAGAGAGGAAGTTCATTTTGCCAGATATGGTTAAGTAATAAATTAAGCATAAGCATTTGCAGCTTCCAAGAGTTTAAATTTGAATGACTTGCAGCTTTTTTGAAAAAATACATTATCAATGAAAAGGTACTTTGTGTTACTATTTTATGAGGCTAGTTGTCAAACAGCAGTTACTCCACAAGAATCAGTGGAACGACAGTGGTACAGAATGGTGCTGGTGAGACCACAATCAAAAGAGCAGTTTAACTTTGAAATTTGTTCTTGGTCCTCATAAAAGTACTTCTAAATAGCTTCTCCTAATAACATAATTCATTCTTTTAGGTGACGCTGAAATACTTGGTATCCTAAAGGTTCACAATAGGTGAAAGCAAAAGAGGGAATTAGCAGGGCATCTAAAAATTCAAATGGATATTAAATGAAGTTTTCAGCGGTTATGTGGCTGTATTTCTTAGAATGTCAGATTACACTGTGGGCCTTCACTCACTTTATTTGGAGCTTTCTCTGTATTGCAGATCAAGAAGTTGGAGAAGAGGTCACTAGCCAATCAACACAGCAAATTGATTGTAATTACTCCAGTCCCCAAAGGTAATAACATTTTGCTTCAAGTGACAGGTCTGCATAGCCTTGTGGTAACCAAGGTCACCTGAACAACTTCAATCCTATCTAAGTATTGCACCATGGAAAAGGAAACCCTGCTCTAGGAAGACATTTTTCTTGATGAAAACCTCTAGAGTTCAATCTTAAGTCCTTGCTCAGTTCAGATTCCACTTTGATGTATTTATCTTCTAGTACTGTATGCCCATACTTACTATTATGTATTTATTTTATCAGAAATGAGGTAAAACGACAGATTAGGTATTTGGTATTGAAGGTTAATGCTACTTTTATGACATGTAATGCAGTGTCATCTTCTGGATTATGCTTTTTCTCTTCAAGATCCTTTGGCTGCTGTATGTGTTATTAATTTTATAGATGTGCTATTGAATTTGTAGGGACAGATATAATATTTTACTTTAATAGTGAACCACGCTTAAGCCAAATAGAACAAACTTGCAATCATTTCTCTTTGGGCTCAGACCTCTTTAGTTGCAATCTCAAGGTTCCTGTGTTGCTGACATTCACCGTGATGGGATTTGCTTCTCAGAGGCTGTGACATGAAATAGAAAGTGTTATAGGCAGTATTACTATTATCATTTGGTGACCTGAGCAGCACAACGTTCAAGCTTCTTTTAATTATAAGGAGCAATTGGATGTATTTCATTGATGCCACTTTATTTATAGAATCTGTTTTCCTGAATATGGGATGAATTAAAAGGGGCATTTTGTGCTCATAACCCCAAGATTTTTTCCACTAGCTCATGACACAGAAACCTCTTACTGCTGGTTCTGAGATTACATTTGTCATATTAAGCACTTTATGGGAACTTAGGGAGCATTGTTCTTGGAATGCTCAGTGCCACTTTATTGCTGCATAAAAGGAGTTTTAATTAGATGGACAAACTTGAATTCTGCAAATAACAACTACCTTTTTGGCACATTTTATTAATAACTTTTCTTGTTCTGCTATACCAAGCTTAAGTACCCAGCTGTGAACCTTGGTTCTCTCTACGCACTAATATTGAAAAAGCTCAAGTAACCTCTCATGCTGAAAGTCTACTTCAGCTACTTTCTACTACTATATAAAAATGATATGGCATGTTTGACACTCCTTTCCCTGTCTTATTCTCCACTCCTTCCCTCTCTCCTAGACTGTGTTGCTATGGGCTTTTTGCTGTTTCATGTAAGTGTATTCATGCGTAAATGGAAAATGCTGTATAGTGCTGAGGATAGTCTGGATTCTTGATGGAAATTGTATATGCTTTTTGCGTGTTTTCAACCCGAAGGAAATGAGGAGGAGTGGTTGTAAGAAATTATTTGAACTCAGTACTTTTGTCCTGAAATTAAGTAAAGATTAGGTGGATAGGTATTACTGCTGCCAGTTTTAAGTGGGCTAGTTAAACTAAAATAATCATCTCTCTTAGAATGAATAGGGAAAAAAAATAGGGGTGGGAATTCCCAAACACTCCCAAGGATGCTGTTTTTCAGAATCTGTTTCAGAAAATGAAACTTCATGAAATCTATGTTGGGGGTTAACACCATGGGTTAATCACTGTTAATGAGAGCTGTGCTCAGGTGGCTTTAGTTCTTTTCTGAACCAGAATTGTAGAATTGGAGGCCTTGGAAAAATCCGTGCCCTTGAGAAACAAGGGTTGCTTGGTGTCAGTGAATTCCACAGGAATTTTATATTTAACACTAAAGTGCCAGAATTCCATGTTCTGAGCACCTTGCAACACATGGGAGCATGGACCTTGCAACACATCGGTCCACGCTCCACTATGACTGCCCTTGCGAAGACTGCATAGGTCTTGTACAAAGTATATTCATGGTGCAGCTATGAGAACTTGCCAGTTTTCTTTTGCAGAGCATGTAAATAAACTACAATCAATCTGATTGTAGGAAGGTGCCAAATCTGAAGAGTTGTATTACTCATGTATCTTCATGCTCTATCTTGCTAATAAATGCTATGAGATGCTTTAGTTGTCTAATTTTGCAGATATAAAAGAATGAATGATCAGTTTCTTGAATGAACTGCAAATCCTTGAATTTGGTCTTAATTTCTTCTCAAGTTCCCACTTAGCTTTTAAAGATCTTTGTTGATGCTTTTGTTTACTTTGCTTCAATCAGTTGCATATGTTCCAAGAAGTTTAACAGATTTATCTTGGCTGTGCTGCTGTGAGAATTCATTCTTGTTACTGTGTCCGTATGTGTTGCATGAAGTACTTTATAAATTACATTTTATGTTCTTTCCACCACATGGACAGCTTCTAAGCTCTGTCTCATGACTTAAGAGTTGTGCTCAAACAATAAAGTTGAAGAAAATGTGGAATTATCAAAATGTCTTCTTTAACTCAGTCATCACTTGGGATTACGACTCCTTTAGCTGTGTGAACTAGACTTAGATAGCAAAGGAACCTACACTTAAAAACTTCTAGTCTGTTACTGTGTGTTACTGGTTTTGTTTGAGTGGGGAAGGAGAGGAAACAACCCCCAACTCCTCCAGAGGTTGAAAAATGCTAAAATCTCTCTGGTCTTTGTCCATACTACATTACTCTTTGTTAGTGATACAAACTTTTCAGTTTCCTGCACTCAATTTCATGGCTGTTTAATCCAAATCAGGATTTAAGCATACCCTGTGGAATAACACAACTTGCCTACAAAGGGGAATTGCTGCAAATAAAGCAAGCTGTAAATTCATCTGTGATTTGTTCTAAGAGCTCTCTTTATACTAACTTCTTGCATAGACAATTTTAGAGCATGTGGCCACCCTATATAGTGCAGAAGTGCCTGTGCTAGCTTCAGAAATTGAAGCAGTACAGTTATGTCACAGCTGCATTGCAATGAAGTAGATGTAGCTATATTCCTTTTAGATTGATCTGCTTAATAGCTCTTCATACTGTCATGTGGATGTACCAGTTGTGCCGGAGGTAGCTGCAGGCTGTCTGTGCTGTATGCTGCTAAATGGTGTAGATATGCTCTTTCCATGTTTTTCAATAAAAGAGTATGTAATCGTTCTTAGATTAAAATAGGATTGTTTGAGGTGGGGAATTCTCTTATTAAGTATGTAGTGCACTGTGTGTTTCACACATTGTGTGCTACAGCTTCTCTGTGTAGGCAAGCTAGCAGTCTTCAGGACAGAGACTGTGTCTCCCTCATGGCCTCACCAGATTACCTGAAGGCACTTCTGTGACTGGAGACTAGAAAAATGTTACATTTCAAATTCCTAGCATCTCCCACTAAAGTACTGCAGCTGTTGAAATGAACAGTTAAGGAACATTTGTATAGTGGCAGGAGAGTATTTTATTCCTCTGTTAGTTTAGAATCTGTGCAAAGAATAATTTCTTGTGTTAGTTATACATTAATGACATGGCACAAACTATACCTCATGATGCACTTGGGTACAATAATTTAGCTGGATGGTTGAATACAATTTAAATATGCAAAGAGAATGGACTAATGGAGTATCCCCAAGGACCAGCTAATTCCCTTATTTATAATTATGTCACACTATCTACATTTGTGAAGATTTGTGTTTGTCACAAACATCGTGTTATTGAAATGCAGCATTTTAGATTTAAATGTAAAAGGGCCTCAGAATGTTCTCTGAGGAAATATGTTATTCTGATTTGTGTGTTTTGGTTTTGTTTTTTTTAATCTGTATCCCACCACCAATGCAAATGTTTCCTGAGAGTAGGCTCTGAGAGCGCTTTTAGTAGGATCTGTTTTCCCACTTAAAAGAACCCTGCTTACAAAATACAAATAAAACCCCAAGTATATTTAAAGAGGAAAGGAGCAATAGGGGAAAAATAGCAGTATTTTATATCCAAGGGGGGCAAAGTGTGCTTAGACTGGAAACTTGGAGTAGTCTGTGGATTTGGTTTGAGCTCAGGTGGTGATAGTCCAGCAAAACCTGCTTCATGTCATCTTTCCTGCTCCTCGTATGCCAAACTACACCTGTCAGGAGTGCAGAGTGCTGAGATGTGTTCTGGTGGCTGGTCTTGTGAAGAAGTGAAGGTAGGTCATCTTCTGGGGCTCCATCTTCTTACTCAGCTAGGGTAAAACAGTTCAGATAATTCCTTCAGGCCTGCTACTGCCAGTAGTATTGCACCTTTTCAACAACAGCCAACTTCTGCCATTTCTTCTTGTGAATTCTCACTGCAGGACGTGACTTAGTCTATGAGTTCTCAACCTTGCCTGTTGATGTAAGGCTTAATCTGAGGAAGACAGTCTTCAGTGGAAGAAAACCAGTATTGCGTAGGAATGTTCAGTAAAGTGTTGGCCTCTGTATTATGGCCACTCTTCTGACAAATTTGGTCAGTTATCTGTTTTAGTGATTTTGGGGACTCATAAAGAGTCACCCAAATAATTTGCAGTATTTAGAATCATAGAATTATTTAGGTTGGAAAAGACCTCTAGGATCATCAAGTCCAATCTTTATCCCAGCTTCTCCCTGACCACTAGACCATGTCGTGAAGTGCTACATGTGCTCATTTTTTAAACACCTCCAGGGATGGTGACTCCCATCACTTCTTTGGGCAGCCTGTTCCAATGGCTAACCACTCTTTCAGTAAAGAACTTCTTCCTAATATCCAATCTAAACCTTCCCTGGCACAACTTGAGGCCATTACCTCTTGTCCTGTCATTAGTTACTTGGGAGAAGAGACCAGCACCAGCCTCACTACAACCTCCTTTTAGATAGTTGTCCTAGCTACCTAGAATACAAGCTGTGCAAAAGCACCAGGGACTCTGGAAAGCTCTTATTTCCTAGAAATTAACTGCTATGTTGTAGGTAAAGCTTGTCCATCTATTTCTGAAAAATGGTATGGCCTGGACCATCTAGAACATCCACTTTCTGTCAAATAATGACATAACCAATTTTGTGTGTTGTGGCCCCAATGAATATCTGCTGCCTCCGAGAAATTTTCATTCCATCTACATTTTAAATGCAGTTTGTTTTGAACTCTCCCTACATACTTTCACAGACACTGCTATTCATATGCAATGGAAGATATTTGTTTATCTGATACACTCAGTCATTTCAATCAATATGATTGTCAGCTGCTAGTTAAAAAATGGACTTGGACATAATTACATTTTTTTCATCCACAATCTGCCGGGCTTGTTTTTAATTCATTTTACTGCTCTCCCATCTGCTCTTATTCATTACAGGAAATTTAAATATCCTATTTAATTTGAGTATAATGTTCATTTCCTTTGTATTTGTAAAAGCAGTCATCTCAAAGAAGTCATTAAGTTTAATGTTAACCTTTAATGTGATCTGTGAATATGATGAACTATTCCATGAGTTATCTGAAGCTTGTGTATGATATTTCTGTGTTGCCAACCTGTAATTGATTAGCAATGTAGCAGTGCATTTACAGTTTAAGGGCAACATCTCAACTTTCTGAGGTTTTGTGAATGTTATTGTACAATGGTTTTGGTCTTGCAGTGCTCATTTTCTTGCTCTGGATTTTTTTCCAACTAATATCAAACATGACTGGACTCTGCCTTGGAGTATCAATCCCTTTGTTTAGTAATACTGCTAAACTTAAGTTTCAAGCACTCTAATACTTTTTTATTTTTTTCCCTTGAAGAGCTGGAGGCATTAGACACTTATCACTCACTTTACAGTACCTTATCCAGCACTCACTGGGCACTCTGGAACATGACTCAGTGTAATGAACTGCAGCAAGAGCATCTGTGACTCAATAGACAATCTGCTTAATAAATGTTTATTGATTTAAATTACAGATTATACACATGCATGAAATACTGAAATAAATTAAATCAGTGCTGGTTGTGCACCTGTCTACACTTGACTATATAATTGTCTAAAATAATTATGCCAATATTTGAAGCAAGGCAAAAGGGTTAACAGGTTCAGGGAGCAGCTGATGCAGTGCTGGGTTCCTTTCTGAAGGTGCTAATCAGCTGCAGCACCCCTAGAAGGAGGTTTATGAATGTACCTCCAAAGACTGAAGATAACTTTTCAAGTGCTTGCTTTATGTACATTTCTGAGGACTTTTGCCTTCTGGGAAGGTACTATAGGCCACAGCTGCTGCAAGTAGGAATAAAGGCACTTGACATAAGACACAGCAGTAAGTTTGGCTTTATGCCTCTCTGCTTTGTGACATATTTCTATGGCCATATTCTATAAGAAATTAATTTTTCTCTTTCTCAATAAGCTGTTGACTCTAATCAGCTATTAGAAATACAGTGCCTGTAGCTATCATAACAATTTTCTTACATATTTTATGCATAATTGCAATTTTCCTTATTATTGTTCCTGACCTTTATCCTTTCTCTCTCCCCAAGCCTCCAGTTTAGAGATCTGTTACATATAGAGGACATTATTATGTTCATAATAAAAGCCCATCTGAAAGCTCTGCTTTTTAAGTCACTGCCTTTCAGCGATGATTTCTGGAAACTATTGCAAATAACTGCATTTTTGTGTGATTGCTTTAACTATTTGGAATAATACAGAACTAACTCAGACACAATTTCGCTGTGTGCGGCTTACAGTCTTAGATCGTCTATTTCAGAAGTTCTGTTCCTAAACTACGCTGTATTTATTGCAGAGAAGTGTGCATAGATAGCAGTATTATTTTGTAGTAATTTTACAAAGTATCCAAAATTATCTAGTTTTACTGATCGTTGTGCTGTGCAGTATAGCACAGTGGATCATGTTTATGGTTGGGCTAACAAATAGAAGCAAGTTTGTAGTTCTAGCTCTGTGATATTTTTCAAGACTAGATGGGCCCCAGAGTTCACTTGAGCAATCTTTAGGATCCAGTTTTTAGCTGATGGTTAGATGTTTCAGGATGTAGATTTCTGTTTGTTTGTTTGTTTGTTTTCCAACCTCAGGGGCCTTATACAGATCTTGTGCAGTTACAGTCATAAGCAACTGTTTCTGCCTGAAAAGTCTATCAGTTTTTCTCCCACATGGGAATTCACCCTGTGATTCTCTAGCCTTAAGGTACTTGCTAAGAGAAAAAGCGATTTTAGGATGCCCATCAAGTGCACCCTCAGTAAATTTGCAGTTGACATGAAATTAAGTAACATTGTTGATCTGCTTGAGGGTAGGAAGGCTCTGCAAAGGGATCTGGACAGTCTGGATTGATGGGCTGAGGTCAGTTGTATGAGGTTTAAGAAGGCCAAGTGCTTGGTCTACACTTCGGTCACAATGACCCCTGGTAATGCTACAGGCTTGGGGAAGCGTGGCTGGAAAGCTGCCTGGCAGAAAAGGACCTGGGGGTGTTGGTTGACAGCCGGCTGAACATGACCTAGCAGTGTGCCCAGGTGGCCAAAAGGGCCAACAGCATCCTGGCTTGTATCAGAAATGGTGTGACCAGCAGGAGTAGGGAGGTGATTGTACCTCTCTACTCAGTATTTTTGAGATTGCACCTTGAGTACTGTGTCCAGTTCTGGGCAGCACAGTACAAGGACATTGAGGTGCCGGAGCGGGTGCAGAGAAGGGCAACAAAGCTGGTGAGGGGTCTGGAAAGCATGTCATAGGAGGAGTGGCTGAGGGAACCGAGGTTTT